>CM018680.1:112315647-112893147 GCA_009363875.1 Mikania micrantha
GAGAATCATGCAAACATCACCTTTAAAACAAAACAATCATACTCTAAATAAACCCTAGAAATGGTAAACATGAAAATTAAATAAAGAATCGATCAAAATTTCATATAATTAACGCAAATGATAAAGTAAGTCGATCAGATAACCGTGAACATGAGAATCGTACCTTCGTATTTCGAAAACCGTTGCGGCTTTAGTGGGTTCCGATTCTACTAAAGAAGTGATTTTGGGTTGTGTTCAAATTGGAATTTTAAAACGATTCTACTAAGAAACGCCAGCGCCAGTCCCGACGTTGGCCCAATACTCTGTCCGTCAAATTGTTTTCTAGTGTTATAGATTAAATACTTCTATCTTTAACTTTTTGGCGGATAATACTCTTAATTGAGAAAATATTTATCGTCACTCTCAACTTTTAACACATTTTTGTTAGCACTCTTTTTCCACTCTTTTTTCTTTTTCCAAACATTTTCTTAGTTAGAAACATTGTCGAACAATAGATTAAAGTTGAAAGTATTTGAATCAATAACCCTTTATTTTAATTAGCAAATTTTCTCTTTTTTCCTTGAACAACAATAAAGCAATGTACCCATGATCATCTCCTCCTTAGAAAGAAATAAATCTCATAAAATCTCTTGTTTATGTTGGAGTAAATTTCTCTTAGATGTCGAAACCAGAACATCCAATAAGAGAGGTCAAAGAACAATTTTCCTCCCAGGCGACCATATGCAATCCAAAGTTTTTTTTTTCAAACAAAACATGCAAAAAGTTATTTATTAACATGTTTGATTTGAAAAGTATTTATCAAAATTATTGTTTATTGAATTTTGAGTAAATTGTCAATATAGTCCCTATTATATGAATAACTATGAAATATAGGTACCAATAATGAAATATTATCAAACTATAGCGATCATCTTGGTAATTTACGCTTAATTTTTTTAATTTTATCACTAAATCTTATTAGATGAAAACCTTAAAAGATTAAGATAAGTTTCTAAAAAAATATTTTTTTGGTTGGATTGTCATATTTTATAATGATTTTCTTTTTTTTTTTATGTTCTTCGAAAGCATTTACTAAAATGTTTTCAAAACTTGATAAAATGTTTTTATTTTAGATAAAAACTTTTTTTACATTTGAAAAAAATATATTTTACGTGAAAACATTTTTATATTATAAGATAAAAAGTTTTCGAAAGTTAGAAAAAATAGTTATTAAAAAAATAAAATAAATTATCAAGCTGTCATATTTTTAAAATTTTGATTACTTATTTGAGAAGGTTTTCTTTATTTTTTAAATGTTTTTTACTTAAAATGGTTTTAGTACATTATAAATACCTTTTAATCTTATTAATACAAATTATAAATGTTGTGTTTTAAATGAATAACTCAAAGTTGATTAGAATCTTACTACTATAATAAACAAAAATATGTTTAAACACTTGTCACAATTTTAAGACAATATTATCACTTGGCATCTTCTCATCATCCTATTTAATTCTCTCATATTCAATAATTATTTTTTCTCTCATATTCAATAATTATTTTTTCTTTCATATTCAATAATTATAATATTAATGATATTATTTACCTTTTGTAACACCTAAAATATTTAAACTTTATAAAACAAAAGTTTTATAAAAAAGAAATATAATAATAATAATTCAAATAAATAAATAAATAAATCAACATATTATGTGTGGATTACGTGAAAAGAAAAAATTAAATAATATATATATATGGTGGACGTGAACACACATTCAAGAAAAAAAAATAATAATAAAAAAATAAAATATCAAGTATGAAGGCGGCAGAGAAAAAGATAAGGGGGGGTATATTTTCGATCAAGATCCACAAATAAAAAAAAAGAATATATGTGTAAGATAAAAGAAGTTGAAGAGCATAAAACAACCGGGAAGAAATCGAACAACAAGTTTGTGATTCTAACCTTCAATCGCGAGACTAGGTTGTGAACCACTTAAGGTAATCACGTTTTCTCATTTTGAATCATCATAGAAGGATTTATGGGGGTTATGAACTAGAATTCAAGAAACGTGGCATTGGGTTGAGTTTTGAGTAATTATGTAATCCTAAACTGGTGTATAGTTGTTTTGGTATGTTTTAAACATTCCTTGTGGTATGGATCATGATGGTTGCAAAGAAACTCAAGTTAGGATTCATAAGAGTAAGATGAGAAAAATGACTCATTTGGGGCGATTAAGAAAAATATGATTTTTGTTGTTGTCTAAATCTGAAAATATGTATAGAGATGAAATTGAGATGTTATAGTTGTCAAAAACTCATATGAAGAGATTAATATGAGTTTAACTTAAATGGGTCAAATGAGTTAATTTGATCAAATTAATATAAAAGTTAGAATTCAATTATCCTAGAACGATTGAAACTTGAATGTTGGGTGAAAGGTGATAAGTATGAGAAATTATACATAGTATAATAAATATGTTAAAACAAATTCAAACGGGTCGGGTGTGTATAGTATGTGAAATATATATACACATATATGTGTGTATATATATTCATGCAAATGTTTATATAAACATTTCGAACAGAAGGTTGAACATATATAAAAACTATATTGACACGTATAGAGTTTAACAGGAAAACGAGATTTCAATCGAGAGGATAATCAAGCAGGATCCTTTGCAGATAGAGGTAAGTAATCTAACTTGATTACTGTATGAGAAATGATGTTAAACATGATTCGATGCAGAGTCATGTGTTTTTATGGTAGGTTAGGGTTGTTATGGTGGTTTTACTAATAATGGTTGAACATACTTAATGTATGGATATAGTAGAATACATGTGGGTTGTATATATGGTGGATTCATAGTAGCTTATAAAAGATATGGTGGTTAAATAGTGGATACACCTCTGTTATGGTTGTGGGAATTTATTTTCCTTATAGTGACAAAATGAAAGGTTTATACTTTCATTTTAGTGGAAAAATGTAAGATTTATATCTTACTGAGGGTGGTAGTAATCCTATGATATGGTGGTTATGTAAGAGATGATTTTTCTTACTATATGGTGGATGGTAGATGGTGGACTCTGACTAATGTCAGTTTAAACAAAACGGTGGCAAGTATTAATTAATGAGTGTGGTGATAGTTATTCTTTTGCACAAATATGGTGGTATTGATTACTTACTTAGCGTTTTGCTAATTTAAAATGTTGGGTGATAATTGTAGGTAAAGCTCCAATGCAATAAGGAACGGAACAAGTCTCGGATCGGTTGTCTAATATGTCGCATGACCCGTTGCTAAATGGTTTTGGTGAAACTTAAATTTTATAATATAAGTGTGGTAACGTTTTGGGTTTCTGTTGATAAATAAAATATGACGAGTCGGAGGTTTCTATAGTGTTGTTGTCAAATAGTACTAGTTACTATGACGTGAATTAGTGACGGTGGTAATAGTTTGTTGTGGTGTGAATTATTGGTTTTGAACAGGTTTATTTTGTAAGGAAATAAATGTTTTAAAATGGGTCATGTCGAAATTTTGAGAAATATCTGGGACCATATTTTCGCACGTATTTTAAATAAAACTATTATAAAGTTGGGTGTTTCACCTTTTTAGTACCAAAATGTTTTATAATAAATTAAAATCAATTTTATTTATTGAAAAACACTTTAAAAAAAGTTCTAAGATACGAACTTTCTTTCTAAAAATCAACATCTTTAGTAATAAAACATAATTCCAATCGGTAATTTAAAGATTTTTATTTTTAAAAATCAAGTTTTATCAAAAAAAAATAACAAATAAAATAGACTATAGATTTGAAACAACATTTTTTTATAAAAAATAACGTTTTTAGTATTAAATTTTTAATAAATAATTTATTTAAATACATAATATTTTATTATTGTTATATATCTTAAGTCACCTGTTAATGTGTAATTTAATTATTATATTTCAAAATATCGTTTTCTAATTTATAAATTTTAATTTATAACTATCTAATATTTTATATTAAATTCGTGTAACACACGGGGTAATAGTCTAGTATTTAATAAAACCAAACCAAGAAATCATAACCTAACAGAATTAAGTACGAGTAAAAAGTTTGGTTCGATAATCAGTTATGATAATACTAAAAGAAAACGATAATCAAGGATATATTGTACCAAATTTTTTGTTTAATTATTATTAAACATAAATAAACCGTTACATATTTGTTTCTGTATTTAAAACAAATACAGTTTCTAAATTTAAAACAAATATGTTTCTAAATTTTTTTGAAGATATTAAATTGTATTTATGATATTTCTAAAAACATTTATAAGAAAATTGTAGCAAAACTTTCATTAATAACTAAAAAAATAATTTAAAACCCTTTTTATAATATGACAATATATATTTTTTATATAAACAAATATTAACAAAAGTGAAGGATTACAATATACTGACAGGTAAACTAGCAACCGCAACCCCTTTTGAATTGCAAAGCCAATTCAAAAAAAAAATTCTAAAAAGTACAACTTTATGCTATCTTTTTAAGTTTTTCATCCAATAAGATTAGAGTAAGAAAAAAAATTCAATTAAATACCATCTATTTTGACAAATAAATGATTTTTGATAAATAAGTTTTATTTTAATTTAACGTTTCTTAAAAATAAAAGAACTACATGTAATCCTACTTCTCTAGAATTTGAATTTTTCCATCGAATTAATTGTATAATGACGGACAAGAGTCACAATTAACATAGATTAATGCGAAACTTATTATTTTCTTAAACAATTATATAATTATTATTTTTAAATTATTTCAAACTAATTTCATATTTGATGTGACCTTCTCAACTAACATGACAAAGCCTTAACCAATTCGACTATGAGAGACTCAATGAATGGTTCCGAACCCATTTGCCCTTTTGCATTGGAAGCCTAAGGCTATCTCTAGTCATCACTCATTTTTCATATACACATGTATTATTAACACATCTCTCATAACCCTTTCATAGTCATCACCCATCAGCTCCTCCTCTTTACATAGGCTTCTTTCCTGTGACCACTTTCACGCTTATAGCCGGTCACGCGGGGGTGTAGTGTGATTCGGGCGTCAAGGAGACGTGAACGAGGCCTCTCACACCTCAATCACCTCCATTACACATGACCTAAAATATTAAAAAAAATAATAATTAAGCTTTTCTTAAACAATCTAACATTCTACCACGTGTCTCAAATTCATAGAGAAATAAAATTAATTAGAAGCGTTTTAATTAATTGATCTTAATGTGTTTTGACGATACGAATTAAATTGTTTTATCAAAAACAAGTCATAATATAACCATTTTTTTCCTCAAACTTTTAAGATCTCACATTCACTCTTTAAGAGACTTTTTACTACAAGTACTTTTATTAACTATGTAAATATTTTTACTACAATCTACACTTTTTGTTGTGTTTTTAGTGTACTCTTCCTTCATTTAGTTTGATATGTGTTTTACTACATTTTTTGATTTTTTTTAACTAATATGTTGTTCTAAAGTATTTGAGAGCTTGTTCCTACAAAAACAAGTTGGTTTCCCATGTTATTATATATGCTACAAAATTTGACATATATGATTTAGTTACCGAGAGGATGTCATTTATCCATAAACTATTGTAGTTAGTTGTTTTTGCAATTTCCCCATTGCACATTGTGCTCTTGCAATCGCTTTTTGGATTCGTGTTGCACAAATAGTGGCGGACCCAGGAAATATTTATTATGGGGTCATTTTTTTACGGTCCTTTTATTTCTACTAACTCGATGTTACAATTTATAGATCATGATCGGGTTGACAAATCAAGTCGGATCGTGTCGAATACAATAATAACATAAGATAGTATAACTGAAATATGTTGATATTTAAAAGCAAATAATAATAAATATAATGTCAATAGAAATGAGAAAAAAAGAAACTTATATTATAAGTTTTTTATGAGTTTTTATCTTTTTTAAATGTTCTATCACCTACCAATAATCATCAACTCAAGTGGTTGAGAAAAGGTATCATGTGATTTCAATATCGGGGAGATCACGGGTTCAAATCCTGGCTTGGACAAAATAGAGGTTCCATGCTGGGTTAGGGGTTTTCTCTCACCTACGGTGTGTTTCCTCCTATTGGGTTTTGATATGATCTAATGGGTCTATGACCTGTCAGTGATCCAAATTGCCGTTCAAAAAAAATGTTGTATCACCTGTTTAACCGAAATATTCACAAATAACTTTCTTTTCAATATAATAAATGCAAAAATCATTTCAAATTAAAGGTAATCATGATTATCACCATTTTATTTGTATAAGGGTTGAGATTTGAGAGTAATTTCGTAGTTAAACATAATCATAGTTTATAATAATAAAAAACAGCTTGGATTTAAACTATGGGGGTCTATTTTTATAAAAAGAACCATAATTCTTATGGTAACCATTGCTTCAAATTCAATCTAGTGTCTTAAATCATATTCAACCTTTTTTACGGGGTCACTACGAAAAATACTACGGGGTCAAAGGAAATTTAGCTATATACTTTATATTAATGAGTTTAGATTCACTGGGGTCCCGTGACCCCGATCCCTATTTACATGGTCCGCCCATGTGCACCAGAGGACCCTTGGCTTTCGTTCATTTTCAAGTTGAGTTCCTGCGTCTTGCAATTGGACTTCAAAATCTGGAACCTAAATGCAACGATCCAATGCCCATATATGTATTTATATATAGATAGGATGTGGATATGTTGCGTTTTACCTTTGTTAAATTCTCGTTTCAAGATTAGTGGAAGTTAACTACATAAAGTTATAAACACTTTGGGTGACGAAAATGAAATATTAATTTAGTCTACTTACGTTTATTAAATGATAAACTAGGACGAGATTTTTGGTATATATAGTTTATTAAATATCAATGTCCATGTGTGCGTTGATGTCGTGAATTGCAATGAGAAAAGGGGAAGAATGAGGTTACAGGTTACTTTGAGGAAATTTCTTCCCCAGTTTGTACCTTCTCAGATCTCCTTCCGGCTATTTTCATGATTTTTCATCCAAAATCTTCATCAACTTGCAAGATTTTTCACCCGATTGTTTCAAGTTTTCAAGTTTATTAGGTTTTTTTTAGGGTTTTAAGATTTTTCAGTTTTTTCCGTCCCTAATATTGTTTCTTTCTCTTGCAGTGATATGTAGTTTTAATAAATTTATATGTATATAATCTTTTGTATGTGTAAGTATGACAATTATGTATAGTTATATAATTTTTGTAAGTATGTATCTTTGTATATGTATATGTATGTGTATATAGTTTGTTATACATTTATTGGTATGCGTATATAATTTGTATAGAATTATTTGTATATATTTATTTATTTTTATAGTTTTTCTTTTTATAGATTTATTTATATTTATAGCTTTGTATGTATGTATATTTTTTATAGATATATTTTTTTGTATGTAGTCCGTTGAAGATGTGTATTTCTAATTTAGTGAAATAACTATTATATGCATTCTAATTACTATCTTTTGAAGCAATATTTTGATCTCAATGGATGGAAAAACACAAACGACGTGAAGACATAAAGGTAAGAATTAAATACAATTGTTAGTATTATTTAAAGATGTTAACTATCTTATTCAAACCTCATTTGTAATATTATTGTTTTTTTAACAAGACTGGTCCTATTGAAGTTTTTAGGTAGAATATTTTAAGGATATGACAGGATGGGCAAACAGTGTTGTTGTGGTTGACAATGCAAATAAAAAGCTTTCAATTCAAAAGGTTTTGTATAACTTAATTAACTGGTAAAATAAAAGTGATCTTAGTATTTGTTGAAAGAATATTGGACTACATATAAAATGAAATAAAGGTTTAGTACACTTCAAAATATATTTGTTTTTAAATATACTTTAAAAAAAATAATTTTCAACTTTGGAACTTTAAGTTTTAATTATGTTCATTTTTGTTTGATTTTTTTTTTCATAAACATTAGAAAGATACTTACTGCACAAACAAAAGATTGTTGGTTGAATAAATATAAAAAAGAGAATAATTTTCTAATGAATAGTTTAAGGTGATTTGTTGTGAATATAGTCTTAATTAGTCTAATGATGATATTTTTCTAGAGACTGACCTCACATGTAGTATAACCTAAATACAACCACTAAAATGCGTACATTCAAACTGTGTCAACTGAGTTTACAAAATCACTGAAACCAAACATGCATGCTAGTGTTGGTTAAATTGGAGCAAAAGTGTTTAGTGGGGAGAGTTAAATCTCATTATTTCAAATACGATAGCAATTTAACTTATTGCTAATACAAAAAGGTTAAAAAAACCCAATAAACTAAACCTGCTAAAAACCTCAAACAATACATAAAAATTAAGATTACAAATTCCCTTCATCTAAACAACAAACCCCAAAGCTTCATTCACGTTTACAAAAATTAAGAGCAAAAAGAAACATCATACAACTGTTTTAGACATGAAGCAAAGTTCTTGAGAGAAACAGCTACCGCTACAATATAAAGCAGCCAAAAATTTTCGGACGGATCATCGCAGCAGTCAGTGTACACAACACTACTTTGAAGGGATTCAATTCCTAGTCAATAGTTAAACCTTTCAATAGAAACATAGAGGCCTTATTCAGAAATATAGACGTAATCAACTAAAAGAAAGTCAGTATCAACATAAGGGACATCTTCATCATCATAATATGTCTCCCTGACTATTTTAAAATAATCAAGACAGCCATCAAGAGAATCATGGGGAAGTTTTAGATGTTTAATCTGTTCAAAACATTTTTTCCCAAGAACTCCAGTGATGTCAATGTATAAACATGCAAGCAAGTCAAGTTTTTCAAGGTGACAACAGTTGTCCAGAATCACTTGCAACCCAAAAATTGTCATTTTGTTTCCAATGAGTTGAAGGTGCCTTAACCCAACTAGATTTTGCCCGATGGCTATGGCAATCTCATTTGACGCCTCATCTGCAGGAAAATCAAGACTACATAAAGGTACTTTTCCATTCACTTTAAGTGTTTTCAGCATGGGACAGTAACGACCAACAGTTTCAATCTCTTCTTTAGAAATTTCTACTGAGTAGAGGTTAAGCTCTTCCAACAATGGAAACTTCATCATAGCTTCTGTAGTCAAACCTCCATAAACAATACAAGATGTAATTTCAAGACGTCTAAGTTGACTGGATCTGTTAATTACATAAAGGTTCAAACAAAGTGAAAAAAGGATTACATCTGATCTTTTGATATCATTCTGAAACTTGTTATCACAAGTAACATCCTAAAAGTGAATCTTCAAATAGGAACTATTCTGAATCTTTTAATTTAAAACACGGCTCCACTACCTTCTTTTGATGCCACAAAATGAAATCTTCAAAACCAAAAAAACCTCTTAATACTTCAAAAAGCAACACAAAGTGCAATGAACAAACATGACAAATAACTAAAGAAAATAAAACAGTAAAAATCAATGCTAAAATCAGCCCCAAAAGAATGAAAACTAAATAACAAACAATCAAAACCACCAAAATACGGGTAATGAAAACTAAAAAACAAAAATGGTTACAATACAAAAAAAAAAGAACAGAAAAAAAAATAGAGAAATTGGATTTAAAATTACATAATGTAATTTTTTCAAAACAAAAAAAAAGATATTAAGTAATTTCGAAAAAACTACAAAATGATCAGTGTAATTTTAGATTGATCATAAAGGAACTGTAAAAGAAAAACAAAATGTTGATTAATAGTTGAACTTAAACAAATAAAAAAATAACCGTAGTTACAATTACCAACCATACCTTTCAGCAGCATACAGAAAAAGTTCAGCATTATAGTCATGAATGAGGGTGATATCAACTAACTGGCCTTGGCTTCGATCCATAGCTTGCTTACAAATGAGCTTTATAGTTGAAATATTCGAAGTCAATTGTAGTATGTCATTCATATTGATTACCCTCCACAAAACAGGGCTCTTGCAGATTTTACGCCAAACAGTACACACTTTCTGGGCATTCTCAAGTATGTCAATAATACCAATTCTGTTAAGTATGTTCTCCATTACATCAGATGGAATATCCAACCAATTCCTTTTTTGATGCTTCATATCTGATATCATAAAAAACATCATTTTAGCATGTATACATACAATCAAAAAACACTTCATTTAACTAAAACATGTAAATCATTTTTTAAAACGGAACAAACACCAAACAGGTCGTCTTGCTAGACCACCGATAGGACCGGTTTTAAAAATAATACAACCTGAAAATAAATTTAATATATATTGCAATCCTGCACATATAAACTATGAATATAAACGATGTAATGGTGTCAAAAGTGATAAAAAGAAACCTAAATGTGATTTCACATACAGGAAAAAAAAAAAAAAAAAAAAAGTTAACAAACCTAACAAATGACATAAACTACTATAATTAAAACATGCAATCTACATAACACAACGACAGGTATTTTGAAAGTACAAGTATCTCTTATAGTAGCCATGAACATACACATTGCGCATACATCCGGTTAATTGATACGAATATACAAATACTGAACATAACTGCATACAATCGAAGAGAATAAGACAAGCATCATCGTTAAAACAAAACAATAATGCACTAAATAAAACCCTAGAACTAGTAAACATGAAAAATAAATGAAGAATCGATCAAAATTTCATATAATTTAGGCAAATGATGGATTAATTTAAATAACATTGAACAAGAGAATCGTACCTTTGCTTTACGAAAACCGTTGCGGCTTTGGTCGATTCCGATGGGATGATGCTGAAAAACAACCAGCCTACTTTATATTTTGTTTAAAACTAGAGGGACTTTCCGCGCGTTGCCGCGGGCACTCCGTCACGATTCCGTATATCAAAAAATAAATACGTGTTGTTATTTCGACATAAAGCCTTAAGGGTTAATTATTTTAACGTGTCCTCTATGCCAATATGAGTATTTGATCATGATAGCGTTAACATCACGGACATTAACCATAACAATTGTCAATCTGTTATAAAACAATTAATCAAACAGTACGCTTAAGAAATATGAATTCAAGCGCTTGCACATTAAACAATGAATCAAACATTACTCTTAAAATGTTTGCTCTGTCAATATGAGTATTTGATCATGATAGAATTAACAACATCCTGGACATTATCCGTAACAATTGTCAATTATGTTATTAAACAATTAATCAAACGTTACTCTTAAGAAATACGAATGCAATCATAAGCGCACATTGTTAAACAATAAACCAAAAAATAAAAAAAATTACGTTTTCTAATTATTATTATTTAAATATTATATAGCTTTTAAATGAATAATTGATTGTTAATTCTATTTAGTTATAAGTATTATTTCTTTATTATTATTATTATGTAAATAATACTATTAAATCTAAATAGTTTGTGAACTAATACGATCAATATGATTCAAAACGATACAAATATTCGATAATATAAGAACATTTTATAGGTTTGTAAATAACATGTAAATTTGAGTTCAAAATTTATATAAACATTCGTGAGCCAATTACGATCAAATTAATATAATTATAACTGTGATCCGATAATATAAAATGTCTTAAATTTTTCTGAACGATAAAAAAAATATAATTATGAATAATATGTGAGTGATATTCCAAACTGAAAAAAAAGATGAAGACTAACATTGCGTTTCTCATTCCATTTATTTTTTAAAGCGGTTTAGAAATCATTTTCTTTTGAAGCATATCATCGGTCCAGTTAATATTGTCTTTTCTAAGCCTCCATTTAGTTGTTCACTATCAATACTTATTAACTATATTGAATTTTTAATTAATTAGTAGAAATTATATTTTGAAGCGGTTTAGTAAAAAAATATTATTTTTTAAAGCGGTTATCAATTTTTAAATAATTATGCTTTTCACCTGAATGACCTTTTAGCGGTTTTTAATTTTTAATTAATTGTACTGTTCACGTAATGATTACTTTTCAAAAATGTATATATAGTAATAATTGTAATTTTAAACGATTCAGTTTCTCGTAACGCCGGCGTCAGTCCCAAAGTTGGCCCAAATTGTGTCCATCAAATTTCTTATTTTTTCTTCTTATTTTTTACTTTTCCATCAAAATTAATTATCGTTACGGAGAAACTGTCCCGAAAATTAACATATGGATACCCAAGCACACAAAAAAAAATAAAATGAATGCGTTTTTTTAGATTATTTGCAGTAGAACTTAACTCATTATTATATCTTTGTGTTTGTGTTTGATTATGGACGTTTATCGAGTCAGATTATGTCGCACCCCGAGAAATCCCGTCCCTTCTGGGGCGCGAGCAACAACAGATTGCCAGGATCGCAATCTCCGGTCACACAACTTGCGAGACCTATATGTCTGGTTGTATACGTACATCCAATTACTTGGATAAATTAGTTTGGTAAAATCAGAGTTGCGAAAGTTAAATAAGATTAAAGCAATTTCAAATCATAAATTTCGGAAGCGTTGTCAAAACAGTTTTCAAAACAACATAAGTTTAATGTTTGCGGAAGCGATTAAAGATGTTCAATATTACATAACATATCAAAATAATAGTAAATGTTTAGTAGCCTAAGACACTTAAGTAGATGCATGGACTCCATCCTAGCATCCTAGGTTCCTTGTGCGCGTGCCTTAGTTACCTGAGAAAACATGCGAGAAAAAGGTCAACACAAAGGTTGGTGAGAGCACAAGTTTTATATTAGCAATAAACATCAAAATGTTTAAAGTAAATGTTGCAGGTCTACTTTTCAATACAATGCAATATCCATTGATAGCTAGTCAATATGTTTTATATCATATGCGGGTTCGCAACCGAAGCTAACATGCTGCCTCCCGCCATATCCATCCAAGATATGGCAAATGTTGTTTGGTCAATTATGCACTGCTCCGACCTCCAGTCGGGGTGGCCATACGGCTCGCAACAGTGGGGCTTGTCAGGCCCAAATAGTACTATTCAGAATTACCACGCTAAGCGCAACGCGCTACTAACGGTTCGAGTTGTGTTTAATGAGGACTTATCAGTTTTGTGGATGAATGCCACACATATGCATATACGATATTAGCATATACAAAAGTAACCATAAAGTGTGTATGTTGTTCAAAAACAATTGTAAGCAATGTTTTCTCCCCCCCAAAGGTAGAAAATGTGAAAAGGGGCCGTGAACTCACCTGATTAGCAGTTCCGGTGTGTTTGTGTGTTCGCGCCTGCGGAGGCTAGCAATCCTGCTAGTAGGCACCTATAACCATATAGGTGTGAGTATGTGTTTTGTGGTGTGTTGTATCCCATACAACTCCAAGTGTCGGTGTGCGTGTTGACTAATGAGACTCGATGAATCGTTGGTGACACGATTGTTGTGTTTATGTGCCTTAATGCACATAAGACACCAAAATGCATCCTATGACTCTAATCACATAAGTTTCCATTTTTAGAAAGTTTCCGACTTAGGAAAGTGTGGTTATGAAATCCCATTTCATAAAACTAATAACTTCCAATATGTTTATAAAATCATGTTTTAACATTTAAAAAGCATCGTCGGCGCATAAATCATCATATACGCCGTTTTGCCCAAATAAAGTTTCCTTATTTGGAAAGTATCCGTCTAAAAGCTTGTTTTCACAAAACGAAGTTTCTAAATATGTTAAAAATCATTTCTAAACATATTTCAAAGATCAAATTTCATCAAAAGCCCTCTTTCGATTTTTAAAAGTTTCCATAAATAGCAAGTTTATACAAAACCAAGTTTTTGACAAAATCAAATATCCCAATGTGTTTCTAAACACTCCAATACACATTTAACAACATCTAGACATGTCTAACATGTCTAGATCATCACAAATCCAAAACTTGCAACATAAAAGTTTCCTTGCATGGCAAGTGTACCAAAATATCATCAAATCAACCAATAACTCAACAAAAATCAAATCTAACATCACTAAACTATCAAATCAGTAAATCCATAACAATAACACACAAAATCACCAACAAATTCGTGCTAGATGGTCACATGGAGTTGCATGTGGGTTTTCACCCATTGCATGTGCGATCTAACTAAAGATAAATATAGGGAACTACCTTAGAACTACAAATCTCAGCAAAAACAGCTTCTGATGATGGCTAGCTACTGGCTTGATGGTCGTTTCGAGTTTCTTGACGGTTCTCGACACTTTCCTCGATCTCCAAAGGCTTCCAACACGAAGGACTAGCTTCCAAAGCGATTCTAGGGAGTTTAGATGTTGATTACAGAGGGTATGGGTCGATTTACGGAGGAGAAGCTCGGTGAGAATGAGAGTAAACCGCACAATTGAGCTGGATTGGCTTTTTATAGTATTTTCGATCTGCATGGCCTTCGCGTACCGCGAAGGCCGATCAAAATTTATCATCGCGTACCACGATGGGATTCGGGAGTTTCAAATCCCGGTTTGCTTCGCGTAACGCGAAGATTTTCGCTGTGGGACCGTCGCGTACCGCGATGAGTCCATTTCCTTGTTTTTCGATTTCGTTGATACGATTTCGCTCGTACTTGATTCCTAACGTTTATCCTAAACACCTAATACGTGTTTAGCACATACTCATGTAATAACAATTAAGTTTGATCACCAAAGTTCGTGAGACTCGTGTGTGTTTTGATAATTCCTTGAATTATCTTTGACAGTTTGTGTTCGTGCCTTACGAAGTGTTCGCACGCTTGATTAATCATAATCACCGTGTAATGCATAATTCAATAACTCCTCGAATTATTGTCTTGTGTTAGTGTTGTGTTTGTCACCCTTGGTTTCCAAAACCAATGTGCAATGCAATGTACGATTCGATAGTTCCTTGAACTATCGTTTCGTAGTTGTTTGTGTTTAGCTCATCTAATTAAACATAATTAAATGAAATGCAACAAGTATGAATGTGAAATATAAAGAATGTAAGAGTTGCAATTTACCTGAAATTGCCGGGTGTCACATCATCCCCTTGTTGAAAGAAATTTCGTCCCGAAATTTGGTTGTTGTTGGTAGTGTTTGAGAAGCAAGATTGTTTGAAAGACAAAAATTTTCCGGTTGTCACAGATTACAAGTTAATTGGATTTGATTTTTTTTTTTGCCTCTTTTTGAACCCAACCCATCCTAAATTGATTTGAATCCCTCCCAATCCAAGTCTATCAGAATTATGATTCGATTCGAATACGATATATTTGAATAAACCAAACAGTCTGAATAAAGTTAGATAAAAATTTCTTATTTTTTTTCTTGCCAATTTATATTTTTCCTATATTTTGTATTTTAAAAATAACATTTTACTAGTTTAGATTTATAATACAACAATTTAAAGTTTAAAATTAAAAAATGATTGCAAATCTAACATAATAAAATAATCTAAGTTACATTAAGCTATAAATCTGAATCCGACCTAATTATCTGAATAAATTTTTCTCAAGTATGTCGACCATACCATTTCGGGTATATCGACCATTATATCGGACTATCGGTTGGGAGATCCAAATATTTCTTTGGGAAAAATTCTCAAAACAGTCATTTGACCATGTTTTTTTCTTTTAATTTTTCATTTAACTTTCAAATATGCGTGTATAGCCGGACGCCCACAAAATTGTCCTTACAAAGCTTAACACGTCTTTTACGAGCGTCAGGACTACCCTAACGCGTGTGTCACGGGGGCGTGCCTATGTATTTTTAAATAAATTTTTAACGGGCGTTCGTATACAGGTGAACGCCTATAAATAACAAGTGGGCGCCCATATACACGTTCAAAAAATATTTTTTTATTATTTTTATCGTATTATAAATTAAAACCGAATAAAATTAAAATAAGTTAAAATAACGAGTGGGCGCCGGTGTTTTTTTCGCGTTTTGGTGCTTACTTTTACGATGGAGTACACTCTTAGGTTTTACAGCAGAGTAACAATCGTTCTTATGACATAGTGAAATTATGTTTGAACAATAAAATTTATGATTTTTTCATGGCAAGGTTTTTGTAATGTTTTGATTTTAGGTTATTTATGCTTACCGTTTTATTTGTGTTTTCCCTCGGGATTTTGACGTTTATTTTTTATGATAGAGTAAACTTTTGGTGTAACAGCAAGTACCAGATCGTCCGGCAAGTCCGTACGGTATGTGTACTTTCACTTTATACTATGTGTAAATACATGTACATGAACAGTAATTGTATTATCAGATTGCAAAATACAATACATAGTTGTACGTATTTTTGTGTAAACTTAAATACAGTAAGTACAACATACATTTGAAACAATAGTTGTGTGTATTTAAGTGAAAACTTAAGTACAGTTAACACAACGAATCACGGGAAACAACAGTGTTCAAGTAAACAACGGAAACATATCGGTTGCGATCTGATGTCCACAGATGACAGAAATCAGATGTGTGACACCCCGTAATTTCCAGGTCAGCTTTGATTTTATTTAAATGTTTATTTAAATACATTATGTACACGTGGCATTAGAATTAGATTAATTTAGTGTGACACGTGGCACGACAGTACGAACACTGACTCATGACTAGATAATTCGTGGAATTATCGGCAAACAGCACACACGTGTCAAAACACACGAACGTTGGTGAACATCACAACACTTAAGCACAGAAACACCTCACAAGCCAATTATGGCAAGTAATTGACTATTAGAGTCCAAACGACGCTCGAACGATGTTCTAGAGTCGAGAAACGGGCAAGAATGGGCCCAGAACAACAAAACAAGCTTATTGGGCTTGACATTTAGGCCAGGCGGTACGCCTGACCCGAGACGCCCACGATAGGCGATGCGCGCGGGTGAGGAATCAGGCGCCTCATCCAAACCAGCCGCGCGTAACGCCAGGCATAACCAACCCACGCCAGGCGTTACGCCTGGGGCGCCAGATTCGCAAAAATCACCTTTTTAAACTTCCAAAACCCATCATCACACCTACTCACTCATTTTAACCAAGCTTGCACTCAATACTCCGGCCACTCTCCTTCCCAAACTTCTGAAACACCTTGATTGACACTTTGGAAGCCATTGAAGACCTTTCTTGAAGCTTTGGAAGCTTGGGAGAACCACTAGAAGGCTTGGAAGATCCATTGGAGCTCACACCACCACCATTGCCTCCTTGTTCTCACTCAAACCTGCTGTCCAGGAGCTCTAGAGCCTGTTCCCATCATCATCTCAGGACCTTTGAAGCTATAGAAGGTAGTCATACACTCCTTGTAGCTTAAAACCACCATTTCACACACATGCAATACATGAATCACACATGCAAGCACCTATAGTGCACATGCACGAATTTTCCTTTGTTTACTTCTGGGTTTGTTGATTTTAAGGTGATTTATGATGATCTAACATGATTAGAATGCATTTCGTGACGATCCATGATGATGTGAGTCATTAATATGTGTTATTTGGTCTTGACTCGATGAAAAATCCACATGCATGTATGATCCATGACATGTGGGATGATTTACAGTAATTAGATATGCATCTTGATGTTGTTGGAGGATGATTACATGTTTAGATGGTGTTGAAATGATTAAAACTATGATTTTTATGAATCTTTCTATTTATAGTAACTTTTATTTTACAAGATGATGATTTGATGGAAATTATGGACATGCATGTATGTAGAATTGTTGTTAGGATGATAATATGATGATTTGAGTTGTTAGAAAACGATTGGATGATGTTTGTAGTCATATTTGGCATTGTTACTATTTTTAGTAACTTTTTGGGTCAAGATGTTGATAGATGATGAATTTGATTATAATGACATGATTAAATGTTGCTAGAAGATGGATTGTGATGTTTGGTGATATGAAAATTGGTTTAGAAATGTTAAAATGATTATTTCTATGAAAAACTAGAAAGTTACTATATTTAGTAACTTTATTGTTACAAAAACCGACTTAGGAATATGTTGAATGACTTGAGCATGCTAAATGATTTATTATGTTATAATATGATGTTTAGATGCTAAGTTAGATGGTTTCCGATGTCACGTATGCTAGAAATGGAAACTTTCCATTTTAGGAAACTTTTGTGCACTAACATGCTATAAACGACGTATATGAACTTGTATGATAATGTGTTATGTGTTAACATGACCCCGTAGGACCATTGAGCATGCTAGAACTCTAACACCGATATGCTTTGTGAACTTTCCATAAATGGAAACTTACTATAAATAGTAAGTTGACCATAGACGCGATTTGCGCGTTTTGCACGCAACAAACACTTACACGATTGCTACACGATTCACAACCGTCACACGGTTCACCAACGGGTCGTTGACTTGACACGGTCAACTTTGGTCAACACAGTCAAACACGGTCAATGTGGACCAACACAGTCAAACACGGTCAATATGGACCAACACGAGCAAACACGGTCAATGTGGACCGACACGGACAAACATGAACAACCAAGGGTTGTCGGACACAAACACGAGCACTAACACGAACACTAGCACGGTCACTTACACAAACTCACGTACGGTATACGCTATAGGTTGCCGGTGACCGACGTGCTACTTGACGATTCAGGAGCTTACGCTTACATACATTCATTTCACTAAGGTGAGTTTACGGCCCCTCTTTACTCTTTTTCAAACGCTTTTAAATAGGGGGAGAATACTAGTTGCATCGAGTCAAACATTATTACTATTACAAACATTTTTGTGTATGCTGGTTTATTGGACAAACATTAAGTGTTGAACTCGTAACAAGCCCTCACAAAGTCTTACCGTTAATGTACAAACAACGTGGTAGATTTGGATGGATCCATTAGGGAATGACTAACCCCACGGGGCACTATGTTAACTGGATGTCATAACCCGTGCAAATTCTGACCTAACTTGCTATGCATACGAGGCATAGCGGAGGCAAGGACAAACAAGTCTAGTTCGGTAGTGACGCACTGACACTTTGGGCCTAGGGCTCGGTACTAACATTTGATAAACATCATGACACACTTTTATTACTATATGTATATCAAAACCTGTGAACTCACCAACCATTGTGTTGACACTTTTTCTAACTTGTATTCTCAGGTAACTAGCTGACTATGGGGCAGGAATGCACATTAGGGATTATGGGCATAGGATCCCGCATTCATGTTAACAGTCTTTTGAAAAACAATTACTTTTGGGTTATGTTTAAACAATGTTGTGTTGACAATTTAATTTCCGCTGTGTAAACAACTATCTTTCCGCTGCATGTTATGATAACTTTATTTTCCGCTGCAAACTATTTTATTATGTGTATGTGTCAAACTTGGATTTGTAAACGCATATAGTGTTGTTCTATATGACCTTGAGCTGTGATTCTGGCCACGTCACACCCACGTGGACTGACACCACGAGTGGGAAATTGGGGGTGTGACAGTGTTGGTTAAGTGATCTTGATCTAGAACCAAATTAGGATCGAATACGAAGCTCTACGAACTACTAACTATGTGCGGAATCCATAGCTAATATGTAAAAGAACAAAGAACACATGCAATTCCATAAACACTCTTGTATATATCAACAAATGATTACAAGAACAAAAGATTCTCACACAGAGAATTTCCTCACAACTCTGATCAAAGTTCTACTGAAACTACAAATAAAACACCTATTTATAGTTACAGATCCAGCGAACCTTCAACTAATAAGGTTCGCTAGCCGAACCCTAAGGTTCGGTGAACGAACCCTTAGGGTTCGTTAGACAAACCTTACTCACGAACCATAGGTTCGCCGAACCCTACACCTTCTATAGTTCGGCTAAATGTTAAGGTTCGTGGGCCAAACAAACCTAAACAATAGCAACGAACCTTCTACAAAAATAAATAAAACCAACTTTTGAATAGCAAACAATTACAAAACATGCACTAACAAACTCCCCCTAAATGTTTGCTATCAAAATCTTCAGTCTTTGACTTCAGTTATTTCTTCAACTTTGTCTTCAATTGATTCTTCAACTTTGTCTTCAATTGATTCTTCAACTTTGTCTTTTGATCCACTCGATTCACCAACTTCAGCAACTACATTGTCCACCGCTCGTATCACTACCGAACGTGGTATCTTTGCAAGTCTTTCTGCTTCCATTTTATAATCTTTATCATCTCTCTCCTTTTGTATATGCATCAACTCAGTATAAAGATAATTCACATCATTCCAATTGCAACCAGAATGTATTTTCAAAGTGAAACACATTTGTGCAATGGTTTGATATTGAATAGCCATATCTTTATAACTGACTCCATACTCATGACATCCTTCTTCAGCATATATCTGAGCTGAATCCAACAAAGCAATATCATCTCTTGAACAATTGACAATCCATATAGGATCAAACAATCTTATAACTCTCCAATCATCATCTTGCTTTAGAACAATCACACACTCAGAAGTTTGTTCATCATAAAACCAGAACTTGAAATAATGATACCAATCTTGTTCAATCTTTCTGAGTCTTGGTCTTTTATAAACAACTGGCTTCAGATAATCCTTGAATCTTTCTCTATACTGAGGAGATAACAAACTCCATCCATGCCTTGCCTCTTTCTTTAACAAATTCTCAAAAATCTCATTATGTCGAGTCTGAATAGGCTTGACCATCTTTAACTTTGCAAGATTTTTACACTCAAAGACTGGTAATGTCATCAAATCAGTTGCTTTTCCAAAGTATTGACATCCATCAGTTCTCTTCACCACATAGCATCCTTTATCAACTAAACTTCCAGAAATGTAGTGAAAATAACCATAACTGATAATCTTTCCATTCATTTTAGACTTAGAACCAATTTTGAATTTCTTCACTTGTTTAGATAAGTTTTCTGGATCCTTATCTTCAAAAACCTCTCGCATAATCTTGAAAGAATGTAAATGAGCAATTATGTACTTTCTTTCATCTTCAAAATCTTGCCAATAATCCCAATTAGTCTTTGCTCTAACTGGATTCAAGGTAGAACTTGACATACTTCCAGCTATAAAGATTTTCTTCAAAGTATCCAGAGCTAACAATTCTTCATCAATCACATCTTTATCATAATCAGACATATCATCATCAACATCTTTTTCAAAGTCAAAGATCAAGTCATCATCATCAACATCATCAAATATACTTTGATATTCTTGAACTGAATAATCATCTAAAATCTCTCCTTCTTCTATTTCTTGACCCAACTGTACTTCAACAATCTTTCTCTGCAAATCAACATCAGAATGCATTTTAAATAAGTCAAGAAAAGTAGGCAGAGAATAATCAACAACAGTCTTGTCATTTTCCATTTCATCCAAATCTTCAAATTCAATCTCAGTACAATCCCTGACTCTATCATCTGATATTGCACTAACAGGAACTGCATCAGTAACATTCTTTGAAGGAGTATAAACCACAATGGCTCCAGTTACAGAATCCAAATTACCAGCACCACTCTCAACACCACCAGCACCATCACCACCAGTCTCATCATCACCATGGTAATCCAAAACATCAGGATGTTCATCAACATCAGTATCACCAAAATCAACTTCTTCTTCACCCTCTTCTTCTTCTTCTACTTTCTCATCCTCTAACACCTTCTCTGCATCTACCACCTTCTTCTCCTCTGTATCAATATCAATCACAACTTTCTCAATTTTAGAACTTGAAGCTCCTGACTTTATAGACTTTGACTCCAACTCTTTGATCTTGAATCTTAAATCCATATTCTCATTCTTCAAATCAACAATATCTTCATAATGCATTTTGACAAAGAAATCTAATTCAGAAATTTTCTCTTTCAATTTCTTCTTCTCTTCCATATCCTCCTCTCTCCACTTGATTAACATAGCCATTTGAGCTTTCAGACCATCAATCTCAGCAGCCTTCTGCTCTTTGTCTTTCTTGTAACTATCAACTTCCTTTGAAAGAATAGCAAATCTTTGCTTAAGATCTGTATCATCATAGTTTACAGTAAAATTTATGTTACTCAAATCATCAAGTCCTGAAAATACATCATCTCTAGGAACTGATTCCTGAGGCATAGAAGATCCTGGTAAAGAAGTAGTCACAGTAGTTGTCTCCACAAAAGAAGATATAAACGAAGCTACATTCACAAACTCTGGAGTTTGTGAAGTAGAAATGTGAATATCAGAAGATGAAATCAAAGAAGTAACCACTGAAGGAACAATAACAGGTGAAACGAGACAGAGACTGATGTAAAAACTGGTGAAGACACACTGGTCTTAGTAACCTTAGTCTTTTTCTTCTCATAAGGCCCTCTCTTGGCCATTCTCTTCAATTTCTTTGGCTTTGAACTTTCAGGCTCTTCAGGTTCAAAAATTGGATCATCTTTTTCAGCTTTTTCTTCAGCAGCCTTTTCAACGAATTTCCTTTTCATTCTTTTGACCATCTGATTTCCTTCTTGAACCAACTCATATTCTGATTCTGTATCAGAAGATTCACTTTCATCATCACCAACTGCAACAGTCTCTGTCTGCATCTCAGACACATCAACCTCTAAAGGTTCTTGAGAACTCGGTTCTTGTGAAGATTGAACTTGTGGAGTAGCTTGAGAAGATTGACCAGAAGACTTCTTAGTTTGTCTTGGAGGTGGTGGAGGTGGAACTTCAGTATCATCTCTAATCACATCTTCAGAATCAGAATCAGACTCTGCATGCCTCCATGCATCACCTTCAGGAGCAACATAGTTTGCCCTGGCACAATGAGCAATCAAATCTTTTTCTAGAACAGCATCTCCAGTTCTTTGGTAAACTCTTACTTGTCCCAAGCTAGAATCATTCATATGTTTCAGCTTTAACAAATCACCAGCCACTCTTACCAATTGCCCCTCAGGCATCCTCTCATCAATCAACATCTGTACGAATCTAGGATACATATAGAATCTATCCTTAGCCTTCGTAATGTTGTCACACATATATCTGAATATCATTCCAGAGAAATTGAACGGTTTGTTCAATATCAAAGCAACCATAGCAGATCTCATAAAGTCTCTCAGCTCATCAAAAGTTCCCTTCCTCATACTCAGACAATGTAGTAAAACATGAGCTAAGAACTTGTATTGCAGAGGTAACTTGCCCTTCTTGACAGAAATTGAATTATAAGCTCCAAAATATCGAATCCGAAGAAAACATCCTTTGATACAACTCTCAGGAATGAGAGTTATACCTTCTGGTTCACCTCCAAAATGTAAAACTCTTCTGATATCAGATTCAGTTATACGAATTGCTTGTCCAAGCACATTCGCATCAATAGTGTAAACATCATCCACAGTAATCACTCTAGCTGAACCCCAGAAGCTTTGAATGTGTGATCGATAAATCTGAACTGAACTTGAAATAGCATGATATACCCTTGATCTTCTAAGAAATTCAATCATCGGTCTAAACTCTTGACCATTCTTTGTTGTAGGATCCAAGTATGCACATATGTTGTGTTTATCGCCAAATACTAAGTTCGCCATATCTACAAATAAAAGAAACAACAATTAGAAAAAAATAAAACAAAAAATATAAAAAAATAAAACTAAAAAAATTCTAAGTAATAAAAGCAGCGAACCTAGATTAACAAACGAACCCTATAAACTAGACGAACCCTACATGATCTGACGAACCATTCACTAGACGAACTCTAAATGATCTGACGAACCATTCACTAGACGAACCCTAAATGATCTGACGAACCATTCACTAGACGAACCCTAAATGATCTGACGAACCATTCACTAGACGAACCCTAAATGATCTGACGAACCATTCACTAAACGAACCCTATATGAATTGACGAACCATTCGTCTAAACGAACCCTATATGAAATTCAAAGGTTCGTCACAAACCTTCATATATCCTACGAACCCTCAAGGTTTGGCGAACCTTAGGTTCGTTCAACGAACCTGTTCATCACCAATATCTTATCAAACACACAAAAATCTCAAATCTGTTGAAAAAATTCACACACCTAGGTTCGAAACTAATCGATGAACATATTTAATGAAAGCAGTTTCTTCAATTTTCAGATTTTAATCAATTTCAAGTCAATTTACAGATACGATTTAAAAACTTATAAAATCATTCAAATCTCTCAAATTACTCGGTCAAATTCCAAGATTTATACCTAAAAATGTTCACGATATGATTCTGAATCTAATAATCACAATGAAAAAGTCTGGGAAGTCCAAGATCGAAAATCTAAAAAATTTTTGGAGGGTTCGTCGTTTTCAGAATCAGATGAAAGTGACGAACTATTCTAACGAACCCTGCATTTATACCTCACGAACCCTTCCAGCGAACTATCTCAGCGAACCCTCTCAACGAACTATTTTCACGAACCCTTTCTGCGAACTATATCAGCGAACTATCTCAGCGAACCCTCTCAACGAACCCTCTGTGAACTACTATCACGAACCTTATCAACACTTAATCAACGAACCTTGTCAACGAACCCAACCAAACGAACCTTTTCAAAATTTGATTTTTCTTTTGAATTTAAAACAAAATTCATGTTTAATTGTCCCAAGGTCAAATACATAATCAACAATTATCAATTTAACATCAGATTTAAAAATAAAATCTTTTTGTAATTTTCAATTTTTAGAACAAAACAAACTACAATTTAACAAAACTAATTCAACTAAAATAAAATCTTTTTGTTTGAGAAAGATTCAAAACATGAGATCATATTATTTTACAATTTTCAATACATCTGTTTATATTATTTAAAATATTAAATTTCAAATCACAAAACTAAGATGATTGTTAGTATACTTATCCTCTTAAATTTATTACTTAATCAAGAAATCAGTTTAAAACACAATTTTGAAAACATTTTATAATAATCCATTTACTTGAACACATCCCCGATTTGTGAATAATTAAACCAACATAAATGTTCTTAAAATTTAATATATCAATTTTAACTAATCTGATCATGTAAAAATAAAGCAGAATTTCTTTTCTGAAAATAACAAAGTAAAACAATTTGAACTTGTTCAAATTCTTAAAATCAAGGTTGATACTTCCGTATGCTCAAATGATCCTGAAAATGAACTAAACAATAATTTAAGTTTAAGATTTAACAATCAGATCGATATTCCCATATACACATAGATTGTCCAAATCTTAAACAAAACTAAGAAAACAAATTTGAATTGTTTAAAACTATAACATTCAGGTCGATACGTAAGTATACACAAAGAATGTTCCAGTTTTAAACTAAAATAAAAGAAAAACAAAATTTTAATTTCTTTTGAAAATGAAACACATGATCAAACTAGTATTTTGACTTTTTATTTAAGAAACATTTTGTCAGAAAATTACCACTCTTTCAGGACAAAACTAAGTACTGCATTCTAAGCACCTGTTTCTTATAAAACATAATCAAAATTTTATTTAAACTTTTCTTAACTAAGTAATAAACCTACCAACACATCATTCTTAGTACTTGTAATTACTTTTATAATTTTAATAACACAAACAGACATATTTCCAAATGCAAATAATGTACTATCATTTCTCACTTTATTGAATCAAATTCTCAGATTTTTATTTTTTAATGTTTTTGTGTTTTCTATAATACTTCTCCCCCTAAAAACTAAAACATAAAAAATAAAGAAAAATCTGATGTTAATTCAATAAAGTTGATTACGAAGGAATTTGATTTTTTATTACCTCTCCCATGACCCTGATCCCATTTAATTTGAGTAAATACTCAAAGCGTTGTTTATCAAAGGCCTTGGTTAGGAGGTCTGCCCGTTGCTCGTTTGTGTGTATCTTCACAACATCTATCAGTTTCTTTTCATAACAGTCTCTTATGAAATGAAACCGAATGTCAATATGTTTTGAACGTGAATGATACACTGGGTTTTTAGTAATCGCAATCGCAGCCTCATTGTCGACATGAATCGGGGTAGTTAAGAAATTAATTCCATAGTCTCGCATCTGTTGTTGTATCCACAATACTTGGGAACAACAACTGGCAGCAGCTACATATTCAGCTTCACATGTCGATGTAGCAACTGAAGTCTGTTTCTTACACTGCCATGAGACTAACCTCTCCCCCAAAAATTGAGCACCACCAGTAGTTGATTTGGAGTCAGTCTTACATCCTCCATAATCTGAATCACTGTAAGCATGAAAGGAGTAGTTATCATCCTTAGGATACCACAGACCGGTGTCTGGAGTACCCTTCAGATAACGTAAAATCCTCTTGACTGCAATCAGATGAGAAACCTTAGGTTTTGATTGATATCGAGCACAGATACTTGTAGCGAATACAATATCTGGTCGAGATGCAGTCAAATACATTAAGCTCCCAATCATTCCACGATATAATGTAGCATCGATTAACTCCCCCTTAATATCCGGCTCAATCCCGTGATTGGGCTGGATGGGCGTGGAAATAGGTTTACAATCAAGCATGCTAAAACGCTTCAGCACATCTTGAATATATTTGGTCTGATGGATAAAAATACCATCATCAGACTGATCTATTTGTAAACCCAAAAAGAACTTAATGTCAGACATTGCACTCATCTCGAACTTCTCAATCATCACCTGTTTAAATTCTAAACACATCTGCTCATCGGTAGATCCAAAGATGATATCATCCACATAGATCTGAACAAGGAGAATATCCTTGCCCTTTTCCCGATAAAACAGAGTTTTATCTATCTGACCCCTATTGAACCCGTGTTCAATAAGGTGAGTCGAGAGAGTCTCATACCAAGCTCGAGGAGCTTGATGAAGACCGTACAGTGCTTTGTCGAGGATATAGACCTGATCCCGGTGGATAGGATCCTCAAAGCCCGGTGGCTGACAAACATACACTGTCTCCTTTAAAGAACCATAGAGGAATGCAGACTTAACATCCAGTTGAAAAACTTTAAACTTCCTGTGGGCAGCAAAAGATAAGAACAATCTTATTGCTTCAAGCCTTGCCACTGGTGCAAAAACCTCATCATAGTCAATTCCCTCTATTTGTCTGAACCCTTGAACAACCAAACGTGCCTTATTTCGCACAATCACTCCTCTATCATCGCGCTTACACTTCAACACCCACCTGGTGCCAATCTTCTTTTCACCTTTTGGTAAATCTACCAAATGCCAGACTCCAAGTTTCTGAAACTGATTTAACTCCTCTTGCATGGCCTCCACCCAGGCAGGCTCACGCAGAGCTTCAGTTACAGACTTAGGCTCAATCTGAGACACGAATGCGGAATGCATCCATAGGTCTTGAGTCCCATGATTACGTTCCAGCTCTACATACAAGCTATCCTCCGATACAACTTGTCTTCTCGTTCTTACTCCATCAGACGGATTACCAATGATCTGCTCTACAGGATGATTCACATGAACTCTTGTCACTGGCACTTGCGGAATTCCAACTCCATGATCAAGATTTGTGATATTCTGATCTTCTTCTTGATCTTGAGAAAGTGCATCTTCAAAAACTTCCTGATCATCCTCCGATGACCAATCAACATTCAACTTTTCAGAAGTACCTTCCTCAGTTGGACCAACTTCTTCAGAAGATTGAGAAACTCCTTGACAGTCAGAATTTTGAAGATCATATAACAACTGCAAAGAAATCTCATCATCAGTACAATTAGGAAACAAATTGAACGACTCAAAAAGCTTATCATAATCGAAAAGCCAATTTGGACCTTTGCCCTCAGGTATAGGTGTATGTCGTTGAACATCCACGTTATACCAGAGTTCCACAACACCCGTGCGTTTATTAAACACCCGTTTGTTTGGTAGACTGTAGCCAAGAAAGAAACCTTCTTCAACTTTAGAATTGAATTTAGCATCTTTCTTTAGCATGGTACATGGAGCCCCAAAAGGTTCCAAGTGTTCCAAATTAGGTTTACGATTTTGAAGAAGCTCATAACATGTTTTATTGTGTCGTTTAACAATCAAAACTCGATTGAGAGTGAAACAGGCAGTCGCTACGGCTTCATTCCAAAATGTAATGGGCAGCTTTGAATCAGCAAGCATTGTCCTAGCAGACTCAATCAAAGTACGATTTTTCCTCTCAGCCACACCGTTCATTTGTGGTTCATACGGTGCGCTAAACTGCTGCTGAATCCCTTTAGAATCACAAAATGCTTCCATGTTCTGATTCTTGAATTCTGTCCCATTGTCTGATCGAACCCGCCTAACCCTCAATTTATACAAAGTCTCCAACCTGTTCACAAGCAAAACAAAATTTTCATAAGTTTCAGATTTAAATTTCAAGAACATCACCCATGAAAACCTAGAAAAATCATCGGTCACTACAAAACAATATGATTCACCTCCAATACTTTTCACATTAATCGGACCAAACAAATCCATATGAAGAAGTTCTAGAGGTTTATCAATAGAAAACACAGTTTTAGACTTATGTGACCTCCTTTTCTGTTTGCCTTTCTTACACGACACACACACATCAGGTAATTTGAAATGTTTAACCGGTACACCATCAACTAAGTGATTGTGTACAAGATGATTCATCTTTCTGATGTGTATATGACCCATTCTCCTATGCCAGGACCGAGTATCCTGCTCTGTCGCCTTCGACACCAAACAAGTTTCAACTTTGTTAACTGTCTCCGCCTTTGCCATATCTAAAACATACAAATCCTTGCATCTATCAGCAGTCATTAAAATCCAGTCTTCAGGAATTTGAATCCCTTGCTTGAGCACATAGCATTTCTTCTCATCAAACAACACTTTATATCCTTTATCACTTATCTGAGACACACTCAACAAATTATTAGTTAACTCTTTGCAGTAATTCACATTATCAAAAGACACTTTACCATTGGTTAAACTACCCTTCCCGGTAATTTGACCACCTTTATCACCTGCAAAGTTAACATAACAACCGTTCATCTCCTGAAAATCTTTTAACAAACTGATCTCTCCCGTCATGTGCCTGGAGCATCCACTATCAACAATCCATCGACTATTGATATGGCCCGTGAATGCTACCTGCACCATAAATTAAAAAAATGATCAGTACCAAAAGGGATGACTCCCGCCTTTTCGGCGTTGAGTCTCCCCGAACAGCCTCCTGCCGTTCAATCTTGATGAATTACTTGAAGACCCTTCTTCCAAGTATTCATCATGTCTCTCATCAAATTTATCACCTGACCTGTATCTGGATTTCCAACAAGAATTTGAACTCAAATTTTGTTTTGAAAAATTTTTATGAGAAAAATGATCATAAAATTCATCATCAGAAAATGATGATCTGTTTAAAACCATTTTACCTTTTTGATTTTTATCAAAAACTTGTTTTTTATGAAAATTTTCTTCTTTTACCCAGATACACTCAGGATCAAATTTCCTGAGAATTCTCATCTCATCTTCACTAGGCTTTACCCTCCTAGGAATTCTATCCGAATGAATCACCCGACTGTCAATAGAAGAAGTTTTCTTCTTGACCTTATGATTTGGACAATTAACAGAAATATGACCTTTTCCTCCACAAGTAAAACACTGTCGTGTTTCTCGTGGAGTAAAAGTATGAAATCTGTTACAATTATCCATATCACATTCAGCAATGACATGTCCCAATTTCCCACATCTGTAGCATTTTCTTGATGAAACTTTCTTTGGTTTTTCATCAGACCCCTTAGATGAATCCAAAGACTTGGATGCTACAGATGAAGATAAGATCTTTTGACTCAAACCATTTGATTTTATCTGAACACTCTTTTGAGAAATCCTTGGTTTTCTATTGTTTCCAATCCCACTCTGTTTAACCTTTGAAATCTTTTTGACAAACTTTTTATCTCCTTTTTCAGAAATACCCTTTTGTTTGTTAAAAGAACTGCTGGACTCTCCTTTTTGTGTTGTTAAAGACTCAAAAAACACAATTGGCTTAACATTAGAAGTAGTCTTGACTTTTAGGTGTGATTTTGAAACAGACTTGTTTTTAGTTCCAGAATTCCCAACATTCTTTATTTCAGATTTTGATTTCTGAAAAACTTGATTCTTCTTATCCACAGACTTGTCCTTTTGATGACCAATCATTCTTAGAATATCATCTGAATATTCTAAATCAGTGATGTCTTCAATGATAGGAGCATCATTGTCAACAACATCACTCTCATGATCAGATCCACTCATCTTTAATGAAATAGGATCAACTTCTAAATCAGGCTCAAGTTGTGGTCTAGGTACAAAACTAGAAGGAGGTGGAACAGCATGAAAACCAATTCCAGAGCTATCACGTGAATTTTGCAAAGCCGCAAAATAATCAATGACATATGCGGAATTCTGATAGTTTTCAAGCTTGGCTTTGTTTAAATCAGCTTCAGCTTTTGCTTCTGCCAATTCCACTTTTAACTTCTGAACTGAGTCTAAATGTACAGAAACTGCATAATTGTTTTGCAAAACCTTGATTTTCAAGTCTTCATTTTCTTTGCTAAGATCTATTATCTTCTTATCAAATGCCTTTTCTTTAGAAATCAACTTTTTGTTTGCCTCTGTGCATTCCCTCAGATCAGAAGTTAACTGAGAATTCATTTCTTTAAGTCTATCTATCATCTCATACAAATCACTTTGTACCTCAGTCATCTCATCAATTTTCTCTTTTCCTTTGCTAGATTCTTCTTCTAAAGAAGCCATGAATGCACCCATAAGGTCATCATACTTGACACCCCAGTCATAGCCTTCATCTGCTTGACTCACAAGTGCTTTAGAAGTTGATTCTTCAGTCTTTTCTTTCTTTTTCTGATTCTCTTCTCTTGGTTTGAAAGGATTCAGATTTCCCTGCTTTTTGGGATTCTTGCACTCCCTTGCAAAATGACCATGTTCCCCACAGTTATAACACTGTGTAGATTTTGGATTGAATCCAAACTTTGTGTTCCGGTCAAAAGTAAATTTCTTCCCTGTTTTCTTCTCATATCTGTTAATTCTGCGAATAACACTCGCCAGCGCCCACTGAGTATCTATCAGCTCCATCTCATCCTCATCTATCTGAGCATAGTCTTCAAAAGTTAAATTGGCATTTCCAATTCTTCCAGCTACTTGCTCATCATATGCACTCACTACACATGATAAAATAGACATGTGATCTTTTACTGCTTCAACTGTTACTTTTCCCAAATTTGAAGTATTCAGCTGTACTGGTGGTGAAGTTGATTCAGACTTTTTCTCATTGATCGGACAATGTGAACTAGAACTTGAAGATACAGAAGAACTCTGAGAAGTTTCAGAAGTTCTAGACACAAATGCAGTCTGTATTTTTGCAGATGCAACAGGAGGTGTAGCAACTGAACCACCATACAATGAAGGATCTTGAGTAACATTCACTCTCCTTGCTTTACGCTTATCTTTCATTTCTTGTTCCTCCAGTTTCTGAATAAATTCTACCAAAGTCAGTCCAGGTAGATTCTCTCTCAATATCAGCACCAAAGAATTCCACTTATCTGGCAATGCATCAGCTAAACAGTCTATCTTCTCATCCTCAGTATACTCAATGCCATACTTCCTTACTTCAGTCAATAAATGTCTGTATCTGGTAATCAAGGCATCTAGAGTTTCATTTCCGATGATGTTGAAGTTTTCAAACTCTTTTCTGATGTCAGTGGCTTTCATTTTCTTCAGATTTGTATTTCCTTCAACTCTGGCCTTCAATGCATTCCACAGACTATATGCAGTCTTGTGTTCATCAAACTGATGCAAAATTTGATTTGGAATAGCTTGACTCAATAGCCAGTAAGCTTTCTTTTCTGAATCATACTTCTTTCTTTCATCTACATCAAGTCTTTCCAAGAGTTGATACAAATCAGTTCCAACCACTCTGGGTCTCTCATACGGAGATAAAATTCTTTCCCACAAATTTGTATCTGTTCCATTGAGATGAGTTTCAAAACGTCCTTTCCAATTATCATAATCGGATAAATCTAGTAGCTTTGGAACTTTATTTGTGCTTCCCACTTCAGTTTCACTAATTAAAATACTTTGAAGTTTCGTGTTCTGACTTGCCATTGCCGCGTACATCTCAGACATTTTTTTAAAAAAAATTTTATCAGCGAACCCTTGTCAAAATTTACTCTTGCCGAACCCTCAACAAATCCTCAGACGAACCTTTAGATAAAATTCTGTCTCAGCCGAACCTTCAGCCGAACCTTAGCCGAACCTATGGACTAAATTTTCCTTCAGCCGAACCTTTGAGCAGCGAAGCTTTGAACAACGAACCTTGTGAGTCACGAACCCTTGAGAAACGAACCCTTGAGAAACGAACCTTTGGACAAACGAACCAAAGACTTAACGAACCCTTGTTTCAAGCGAACCCTTAGACGAACTATTGCCGAACTATCTCACAAACTGGGCGAACTATTTGAACGAACCTTGCCGAGCCTTCAGCGAACTATTGCCGAACCCTTGCCGAACTATCAAACGAGCCCTCTGGAAAACCAGAATAACAGCGAACCCTTTGTTTACAGCAACTCAAGGTTCGTGAAACGAACCTGTAACAAAAATTTGAAATTTTTGAGCGGGAAATCTCTCAAATCTTCAACAAATCCTTCCAAAACTCTACCAAAACACTTCCAAAACTTTAATTGTTGCAATTCAACAACAATTGACAAGAAAAACAGCCTCAAACACCAAGAAAATCAATCAAGAAGAAATAGAATGTAGCCATTGATGATCTTCATCTCTTCAACACTTCAATTGCATGAATTCTTTGAAATTATTGTGTAGAACTTCACCAAACGCTCTGATACCACTGTTGGTTAAGTGATCTTGATCTAGAACCAAATTAGGATCGAATACGAAGCTCTACGAACTACTAACTATGTGCGGAATCCATAGCTAATATGTAAAAGAACAAAGAACACATGCAATTCCATAAACACTCTTGTATATATCAACAAATGATTACAAGAACAAAAGATTCTCACACAGAGAATTTCCTCACAACTCTGATCAAAGTTCTACTGAAACTACAAATAAAACACCTATTTATAGTTACAGATCCAGCGAACCTTCAACTAATAAGGTTCGCTAGCCGAACCCTAAGGTTCGGTGAACGAACCCTTAGGGTTCGTTAGACAAACCTTACTCACGAACCATAGGTTCGCCGAACCCTACACCTTCTATAGTTCGGCTAAATGTTAAGGTTCGTGGGCCAAACAAACCTAAACAATAGCAACGAACCTTCTACAAAAATAAATAAAACCAACTTTTGAATAGCAAACAATTACAAAACATGCACTAACAGACAGACTGGTATCAGAGCCTTTGTCACACCCCGAGCCGGCGGGATAGGATCGGTTGTCCCGTCGGGCGGAAGGTTCTCGGGGCGCGATATCGTGAGTGATAATCGGATTGATCAGATTGTTATATTGCACATGATACATAAATGAGAAATGCTAAACATGATAGAATTACAAAGTTAAATTACATCAGTATTGTTTATAATTTAACAATGTAAATCTACTATTAACATCATAAGTTTTCTATCTTGTATGTACACAAGATATACAAAATGTTATGTGTATGATGTCTTCAAAAAGTATGCAGGTCCAAAAATACTAAGTCTTCTAAATGAAGTCCTAGCCCAGAAGTAATGACTTCCTAATTGACCTGTTCGTCACCTGAGAAGTCATGCAAAAAGATCAAGTCAACACATGGTTGGTGAGTTCATATAGTTTTGTGAATTGTAAATGTTTTGAAAACCTCTTTTGGTAAAGACCCTAACTTCATTAACTCCACATGTAATATCCATATCGGTATGCTTATATATAGGGAATCCTGAAAGGGTCAAGCCCAGACGCTATCCCACCACATACTAATACGCATATGACACTGTTGTTAATGATAATTAAGCATTTTTACCCTTAACACCATTCCATAAGTTCTTCTGTTATTGTCCCTGTGTTACAATCAATTGAAATCTATGTTGATTTCACAAGTTCATCACACAAAATGATCAACCACAGTAATTGTATAAACAGTTGTAAATGTTTAAGTAATTAAATAAATAAACATTTAGTAAAATCTAAGTCCTAATGATTGGGGCCTATGGTCAACTCGAGTAGCCTAGTCTGTCAATCAAGGTACTTAGTAGTGAAGGAGAGCTGTAAATCTCATCAAACATGTGACCTACAATCAATCAGTCTAGCCAGGACATCTTTTGATATATAGGCTTTCATAGTTCTTTAGACCGTCCATAGTTCTTTAGTTCTTTAGTTCTTTGGCACATGTTATCTTTGAGCATTTCCCAGATTTCCCCTTAAAATAGTTCTTTGTACTTAGTTCTTCCAAATAGACCGTTAGTTCTTTGACATCACACCCTTGAAATAGTTCTTTGAACATAGATCGTTAGTTCTTTGAGAATAGATCGTTAGTTCTTTGAAATAGACCTTTGAAAATAGTTCTTTGTTGAGATCCTTAGTTCTTTGAAAATAGTTCTTTGAAAATAGTTCTTTGATTTGAAACAGTTTACCTAAACAGGAGTCTAGGATAACAGTTATACAAGTACAACATGTAAAAGCATTCAAGTAAACAATTTACATAAAACAGTTTACGCATGCTTCTCAGCCCCGCGTTTTAAAACAAAAATGTTAGAAAAGGGGCAATGAACTCACCTTGTAGCTGTTGAGTTGACTTAGCTTAAACGAAAGACTGCACGCGCTCTGTATTGTAATTTGGTTTGTTTTCACGTTCCTGTATTGATTTCACGTTGTTAAGACTCGTAAGTATAAGTTTGTAGGATTTTGTGTGTGTAGATATATGTGTTAGCCCTAATGTTGGCTAACGCGCGTAAGACTTGGTCATGATCCCCGTTCGGTCCCATATGTTTGATTCAAGTTAATGACCTTATAAGTTATCATCTTGTCATTAGTTATATGCCATTTGCTTTGATGAAAGACTTAGTGCTTAGTTTCCAACTCGTCTTTGTTGATTTTGTACGTTTTGAACATTTATCGCATAATTATGGATTAATTAAGCAAACATTCTTTTGACATATCTTATTTTGATCTTATGAAATGTAGTGAACTCATGTGGGCCTAATCATGGCATATGGACCGAACATTGTGACCAAGTTACTTGTTGGGCCATTTGTGTAACAGGTTGGGCCTTGGGCCCAAATACATGGGCCTTGGAATAGTTCTTGAACATTTAAGGATGGTGAGGCTTATTTGAAAGTGTGGGACATTGATTTGGACTAATGGAATACAAAGGTCTTGCCAAAAGTTACAAGGGCTAGAGTTCAAGTAGCCTTGTGGGCCTTGTTTTGGGCCTCTAAGGGATTTATTGGGCCCAAGGTGGGCCTTGGTAATATTTGTTGGGCCTAGAGTCATATAAGACTGTAGGAATTGAGATTGGGCCAAGAACGGGCTGTTGGCCAAAGGATTAGCATGGTGGCCTCAAATTGAGGACATGGGCCTCAAAATAGGCCTTAAATTGGTTTTCTGTGGGCCTCGGGCTGATTTTGTTGGGCCCATTGAGATTTGTCTCAGGCCTTCACTAATATAACTCATAAGCCAAGTTGGGCCTGGATAAATGGGGCTGAAACAATGATGGGCCTAAAGATTGGACTGTTGGCCTTAAATGGTGGCCTTGGGCCAAAATCTGTGGGCCAAAGGATGATTTTACTGGGCCCCTTGAATCCCATCAAGGCCTGCAGTAAAATAGAGTATGGGCCAACCTGGGCCTGGTTCATTTGGGCTGAAATCGGTCGTGGGCCTATTTTGTCCTTAGTTACTTACTAAACATGGGCCAAACAAGATTTTTGAGGTTATTTATTGGGCCTACTATAGGTTCTGGGCTGGAACAGTAGAGTTGGGCCGAGATATTATTGGGCCTAGGTAGTATGAGGTTGGGCCCACCCTGGGCCAACCAGAACACCTTTGGGCCTGATGTTGGGCTTGATGGAAACCACTTGGGCCCCTTAGAGTTTGTGGTTTAGTCTTTTGAGCCTAAATGGCTATATCACTGACTTTGGGTCTTTCTAATGATTATTGGGCTAAGAAATCACAGTGGAACAAGTATGGGCCAAACGAAACTGAACTGGGCCTAGACCGCTTCTAGTGGCCTGTTGTAAACGGCTTGGGCCCATTGGGGTTTACGTTTGATGCTTCTTGGCCGACTAGGGTTCCAGCCGTGTGGTTATCCATCCAAACAAAGTGGGTCTCGGTCACATGATGGATCTAGGCTCATGTGTAGTGGTGACCGAATGTGGCTCGAATGAGGAGGTGGCTCGAATGACTTGGGCGAATGGGGCTAGCTCCGAAGGAAGTATGGCCGAATGAGGTGGCTTTGGCGCATGAGAGGTGGCCGAATGAAGTGGGGTGGTCGAATGAGCTGCTGGGCGAATGAGGGAGACTGGCGAAAGAGAGGGATGGCGAATGGGTGTTGGCCGATTGAGGCTTGGCGAAGGAAGCTGCCGAATAAGGAGAGTGGCCGGCGAATGGAGCCATGCGGCCTAGTGTCATTCGGCCAGCTGAACTCCTTCGGCCATGGCTAGTTCGGGACTCTCAAATCCAAGGCCCCTGCTGTCTTTCGGTTATGGTGTTGGTTAAGGGTGGTTCTCATGATCCTTTGGCTCAAGAATGAGGGTGGGAAAACCGGTTAAAAGGGTGGGGCGGCCAAAGGGTTTGAAAACCCTAAAATCGCCCTTTTTGAGCTCATCTTACCTGCGATTTAGAGGATTTCAGGGCAGATCCCTTGTACTTTTGTGTGGAGGATGATGAGAGCTTCAAGTAGGTTCAAGAATGGGGTGATTTGGTGAAGAAATGACCAAGTTATGGAAGAGAGAAGGTGATTCTTGGTGGTGGTGTGGTGGTAGCCGGAAATGATGGTTGGAGGGAGATGGAAGAGATGAAAAATGAGAAAACTCACTTATTTAGGGTTTATATATCCCGCGTGGTGATCGGGTTCGTTTTCGTTGCTCGGTTCGCGTTTTCGTTACGTTTCCGGAAAATTACGCGTAATTTAAATGGTTTTAAATAAAAAGAGTTTAAATTAATTATTTGATGAGTTTCAAAATTGTAAAATGTTATTTATTTTATTTTATTTAATTACTTTCGTTCGTGTCGTGTTTTCGTTTTCGTTTCGTCAGATCGCGTCACCTTCGCGCGTAATTCGTTCGAATCGTCACCCGAACGAATACGACAATGGTTTTGCTTTCTGACTTTTGTTTTCTACTTTTCAGTCATTATTTCAGAACTCTAAACTCACAGATATGTTTGTGTGAATCGTCACCCACGCAAACACACTGTCAGTTCGTTATTCTGAAATAACACTGTAATTGTGTTTAGATTGTGTTCCCTCACTGTCGGACTCAACTAAACATCCTGTTTTCACATTGTTCTTGTACTGACTTGTCGGTCATCTGATTCCTGTCAGTTGTGGACATCAGATCGCAACCGATTTGTTTCTGATTTTTGTTTGAGCATCGTTGTTTCTCGTGACTTGTTGTGTTAACTGTAATTAAGTTTTCACTTAATAAATGTAACAAATGTTCCAAATGTACGTTGTACTTAATGTATTTAAGTTTATACGAAAATACGTACAACGATTTCTTGTATTTAAGATCTTGTTAATTCAAGTACTGTTTAAAATCGTATAAGTACACATAGTTACTGTAGAAAGTACACGTACCGTACGGACTTGCCGGACGTTCTGGTACTTGCTGTTACAGTCTCCCCTTGTTAAAGAAATTTCGTCCCGAAATTTAAGAGTTGTTATCGGGTACAGTGTCTTCTTCAAATAGTTGGGGATACTTTAACTTCATGTGATCTTCACGTTCCCAAGTAAACTCGGGTCCGCGTCTTGAATTCCAACGAACCTTTACAATGGGGATACGGCTTCGTCTCAGTTGTTTAACCTTGCGATCCATAATCTCTAAAGGTTCTTCGATGAAGTGCAACTGTTCATCAACTTGAATCTCTTCGAGTGGGATGACGAGTGATTCGTCAGCAAGGCATTTCTTTAAGTTTGAAACGTGAAACACGTCATGCACACCACTGAGTTCATCTGGTAAGCTCAATCTGTATGCCACAGGACCAATACGTTCGATGATCTCGAACGGTCCCACATATCGTGGTGTTAGTTTGCCTTTCTTAGCGAATCGAACTACACATTTCCAAGGGGAAACCTTTAACATGACACGATCACCCACTTGAAATTCCAACGGCTTGCGCCGTTTATCAGCATAGCTCTTTTGTCTGCTTCGTGTTGCTTGTAGTCTCTGTTGTATCTGAGCTATCTTGTCTGTGGTTTCTTGGATAAGTTCTGGCCCAGTGATACGATTATCTCCTACTTCTGACCAACAGATCGGTGACCGACATTTTCGACCATAAAGAGCCTCGAATGGGGCACAACCGATGCTGCTGTGATAACTGTTGTTGTAGGAGAACTCAATTAGTGGCAAATGAGAATCCCAATTACCACCAAAATCTAGAACACAAGTTCTCAACATGTCCTCTAGAGTTTGAATTGTGCGTTCGCTTTGACCGTCCGTTTGTGGATGGTAAGCTGTACTCAAATTCAACTGTGTCCCTAGAGATTTCTGCAGTGATTGCCAGAACCTTGAAGTAAATCTGCTGTCTCTATCAGAGATAATCGACAATGGCACACCATGGCGTACCACTATCTCATTGATGTATAATCTTGCCAGTTTATCCATCGTGAAAGTTTCACGCATCGGCAAGAAGTGAGCAGATTTTGTTAAACGATCGATGATCACCCAGATTGTGTCGTGACCACTGGAAGTGCGGGGTAGCTTGGTAATAAAGTCCATAGCTATTTGTTCCCACTTCCAGAGTGGAATTTCAGGTTGTTCCAGTAAACCTGAGGGTTTCTGATGTTCTGCCTTTACTTTAGCACACGTAAGGCATCGACCAACATACTCAGCTATGTCCTTCTTCATACCCGGCCACCAATAAAATGCACGCAAGTCTTGATACATTTTATCAGCACCAGGATGTACAGAGTACTTGGTCTTGTGTGCTTCATCGAAAATAAGCTTCCTTAACTCATCTACTGCAGGAATCCAGATACGATCCTTGAAGTAAACAAGTCCATCAGGTTTTGTTTCCAAATGTTTCTCCGCACCGCAGTCAAGTTCCTTCTTCAAGTTTTCTTGTTCAATCACCTCCTGTTGTGCCTGCATGATCTTGTCGTATAAGCTTGTCTGCACAGTCATTCCCATTGCTCTGACGCGCAATGGTTTGACCCGTTCCTTCCGGCTCAAGGCATCAGCAACAACGTTTGCCTTGCCCGGATGGTACTTGATCACACAATCGTAATCATTCAGAAATTCAACCCAACGGCGTTGTCGCATGTTGAGCTCCTTCTGATCAAAAATATGCTGCAGACTCTTGTGATCAGTAAATATGGTACATTTTGTGCCATATAAGTAATGTCTCCAAATCTTCAGTGCGAAGATTACGGCTCCCAGTTCAAGATCATGAGTAGTGTAATTCTTCTCATGAACTTTTAACTGTCTTGATGCATAAGCGATAACTTTGTCCCGTTGCATCAGTACACAACCAAGTCCCTGATGGGATGCATCACAATAAACGACAAAGTCATCACATCCTTCCGGGAGTGATAGAATTGGAGCATTACATAACTTTTGCTTCAATGTCTGAAAAGCATCTTCTTGTTTCTGTTCCCAGAAAAACGGTTCACTCTTCTGAGTTAACTTAGTGAAAGGCAAGGCTATCTTAGAAAAGTTCGAAATGAACCTCCTATAATAACCTGCTAAACCCAGAAAAGACCGTATCTCCGTTGGTGTCTTCGGAGTGTCCCAGTTCTTTATTGCTTCAATCTTGGCGGAATCCACGTGTATTCCCTCACTGTTGACTACATGCCCCAGAAATTGAACTTCTCTTAACCAAAATTCACATTTAGAGAACTTGGCGTAAAGCTTCTGTTCTGCCAACAGTTCCAAGATCTTCCGGAGATGTTGCTCGTGTTCTGCTTTGCTCTTGGAATAAATCAGTATGTCATCGATGAAAACAATAACAAACTGATCTAAATACGGCTTGCACACTCGGTTCATGAGATCCATGAAAACCGCTGGTGCGTTTGTTAATCCGAAAGGCATCACCATGAATTCGTAATGCCCGTATCTGGTTCGGAATGCCGTCTTCGGTATGTCTTCATCTTGAACTCTAAGCTGATGATAACCAGACCGCAAGTCAATCTTAGAGAAGTACTGAGCTCCTTGCAGTTGGTCAAACAAATCATCAATCCTCGGCAATGGGTACCGATTCTTGATGGTTAGTTTGTTCAGCTCTCTGTAATCTATGCACATTCTGAACGATCCGTCTTTCTTCTTCACGAACAAGACCGGAGCTCCCCAAGGCGAGTAACTCGGTCTAATGAATCCTTTGTCCAATAATTCCTGCAATTGGTTTGATAATTCCTGCATCTCTGAAGGTGCTAGCCGATAAGGAAACTTAGCAACAGGAGTTGCTCCAGGAACTAAGTCGATTCGAAACTCTACCGGTCGCACAGGAGGCAAACCTGGTAGGTCTTCAGGAAATACTTCTGGATATTCTCTTACTACCGGTACGTCTTGTATCTTCTTCTTGTCTTTCTCTTTTTCCACTACGTGAGCCAGGAAAGCTACACACTGCTTCTGTAAACACTTACGTGCCTTTATGCAAGAAATGATTTTGACACTTCGTTTTGCTTGATCCCCTCTGACTTCCAATACACGATCATCGGGCAATGGAATTCGAAGCAGCTTTTCAGAACAGACAACTTCCACTCGGTTAGAGGAAAGCCAGTCCATTCCAACAATGATGTCGAAACTACCCAACTCCATCGGTATCAAATCGATAGAAAATGTATGACCATTCAGTGTCAATGGGCAATTTCTGTGAACTGTACTAACTGTGATCTGTTTTCCGTTAGCTACTTCTATAATGTAAGGGGAGTCTAACTGTTCTTCTATGGAATCTAATTGGCATGCAAAATCGGCAGAGATAAAACTCTGATCCGCACCAGTGTCAAATAGAACAGATGCATAAAAGTCATGTAAGAGAAACGTACCAGTGACCACATTTGGGTCCTGGCGGGCTGCTGGTGCTCCAATCGCAAAAGCTCTTCCACGAGGAGCTTGAACTGCATGCTGAGCCTTCTTAGGACAGTTCTTTGCAAAGTGGCCTTGTTCGCCACAGTTGAAGCATCCACCATTGTTCTGGTTAGCAGGTGGAGGGAGAGCCAAAGCAGCATTGTTGGCTGCTTGTTTTGGTGTCATCCGACAGGTTTGGACCCAATGGCCCTTTCTTCCACATCCCGTGCAGTGTTTGCAGGGAGTGTCGGCAGCATGGTGATACTGACATTTGGCACACAAAGGATATGCACCGTTGTAGGGTCTCTTGTTGGGGTTTGTTGGTGCAGCTGTTACTTGTTGAAGAGGGGTGGCCATCGTGTAGTTCTTGATGACCTTTTGTTTCTTCTTGGGTTGATGATGAGGTCTCTTTGATGACTCTTCCTTGTTCTTGCCAGCATCAGCCTCTTTCTTTAGCACTCCAGAGGCAACCATCAGATCAGTGAGTTTCCCAGACAGTCTCACTGCTGACTCGACAGTGGTAGGGTTGGCTGAAACAACCATACCCTGAATACAGGCGGGAAGTCCACCTACATACCTGTCGATCCTCTTTTCTAGAGTCGGTACCATGTCTGGCACCAAAGCAACCAACTCGTGATAACGAGTAGTGTACCCCATGTGATCAGCCCCTTTCATCACATGGTTGGATAACTCCATTTCCAACTTCTGCAGTTCATTCTTGGGGCAGAATTCTGTTCTCAGTAACGCCTTGAAGTCCTCCCATGGCATTGCCATAGCTTCTTCTCTACCTCTAGCGTTGATCTGACCATTCCACCAGGTTAGAGCCCGCTTGTTGAATGTTCCAGCAGAGTAGCGGACTTTATGATGCTCTGGACAGCTGCAGAGGTCCAGAGTAGCCTCAATCTTTTCAATCCATTGGATTAATCCAACGACGCCTTCAGACCCACTAAAGCTGGGTGGTTTACATCCTACAAAAGACTTGTAGGAGTAATGAAATGAATCTCCAGTATTCCCACTGGCTTCTCCCGATGTGTTGCCAGTGTTAAGGATCTCATTACGAAGACGAAGGAACATCTCCGGTATGGCTTCTTTCATCTGGTTTGTCATCTGGCCACTCAGTAACGTCACCAAAGCGATGGTGGTAGGATCCAGTATGGGAGTCGTTCCTGAGCCTGATGCCTCTGTGATCAGTGGAGGAGGAGGTGGAGGCGGTGGAGGAGGTGGCGGTGGTGAATCTTCTGGTGATGGTGTCGAGGAATGTGGAGCCAAACCTAGAGGCGGCAACGATGGAGTCTGTCTGCGCGGCGGCATTCTGATCATAACCAAAGTAATATTGGTTAGTGCAATGATCGAATGCAGAAGACATAATGCAATAAGTCTTAATCTTAAGTTCTCTACATGCAGGGTCCCTAGGTTATAGTCTAGGCCAAACCTTTTAAATACATGACCTATATTTCTCTATAACCATGGCTCTGATACCAATCTGTCACACCCCGAGCCGGCGGGATAGGATCGGTTGTCCCGTCGGGCGGAAGGTTCTCGGGGCGCGATATCGTGAGTGATAATCGGATTGATCAGATTGTTATATTGCACATGATACATAAATGAGAAATGCTAAACATGATAGAATTACAAAGTTAAATTACATCAGTATTGTTTATAATTTAACAATGTAAATCTACTATTAACATCATAAGTTTTCTATCTTGTATGTACACAAGATATACAAAATGTATGTGTATGATGTCTTCAAAAAGTATGCAGGTCCAAAAATACTAAGTCTTCTAAATGAAGTCCTAGCCCAGAAGTAATGACTTCCTAATTGACCTGTTCGTCACCTGAGAAGTCATGCAAAAAGATCAAGTCAACACATGGTTGGTGAGTTCATATAGTTTTGTGAATTGTAAATGTTTTGAAAACCTCTTTTGGTAAAGACCCTAACCTCATTAACTCCACATGTAATATCCATATCGGTATGCTTATATATAGGGAATCCTGAAAGGGTCAAGCCCAGACGCTATCCCACCACATACTAATACGCATATGACACTGTTGTTAATGATAATTAAGCATTTTTACCCTTAACACCATTCCATAAGTTCTTCTGTTATTGTCCCTGTGTTACAATCAATTGAAATCTATGTTGATTTCACAAGTTCATCACACAAAATGATCAACCACAGTAATTGTATAAACAGTTGTAAATGTTTAAGTAATTAAATAAATAAACATTTAGTAAAATCTAAGTCCTAATGATTGGGGCCTATGGTCAACTCGAGTAGCCTAGTCTGTCAATCAAGGTACTTAGTAGTGAAGGAGAGCTGTAAATCTCATCAAACATGTGACCTACAATCAATCAGTCTAGCCAGGACATCTTTTGATATATAGGCTTTCATAGTTCTTTAGACCGTCCATAGTTCTTTAGTTCTTTAGTTCTTTGGCACATGTTATCTTTGAGCATTTCCCAGATTTCCCCTTAAAATAGTTCTTTGTACTTAGTTCTTCCAAATAGACCGTTAGTTCTTTGACATCACACCCTTGAAATAGTTCTTTGAACATAGATCGTTAGTTCTTTGAGAATAGATCGTTAGTTCTTTGAAATAGACCTTTGAAAATAGTTCTTTGTTGAGATCCTTAGTTCTTTGAAAATAGTTCTTTGAAAATAGTTCTTTGATTTGAAACAGTTTACCTAAACAGGAGTCTAGGATAACAGTTATACAAGTACAACATGTAAAAGCATTCAAGTAAACAATTTACATAAAACAGTTTACGCATGCTTCTCAGCCCCGCGTTTTAAAACAAAAATGTTAGAAAAGGGGCAATGAACTCACCTTGTAGCTGTTGAGTTGACTTAGCTTAAACGAAAGACTGCACGCGCTCTGTATTGTAATTTGGTTTGTTTTCACGTTCCTGTATTGATTTCACGTTGTTAAGACTCGTAAGTATAAGTTTGTAGGATTTTGTGTGTGTAGATATATGTGTTAGCCCTAATGTTGGCTAACGCGCGTAAGACTTGGTCATGATCCCCGTTCGGTCCCATATGTTTGATTCAAGTTAATGACCTTATAAGTTATCATCTTGTCATTAGTTATATGTGTAACAAATGCTATTTATTTTATAAAATATATTGTTAAATATTATAATTTTAAATATCTAGTTATTATATACACATATGTGACACTTACATACTAGTAAGTAACGAGTAAAATGATTATTAAAAATTTTTGACATACTTATTCGGATAGTTAATATTATAGGAGACCGCTCAAAATTAATAAAATATATTATAATTAAACTTTCTCCGTTTTTAACGAAACTTAGGTCAAAATGTAGAGAAAAGTGAGCTGATCCCAGCAGTATTTTTAGAATTTTATAAAACATTATATTTTAAAAGTTATAAGCGAAAAACAAAACTTGAGCTAAATTAATTAAAATAATATAATAATATAAAACTTACAATTGAAAGAATCTAACAAATCTTACGTGTTGGATTTAAATGAAATTTCGATGATTCACTTCTTCATATAAATCACACGTATATAGCCTATTATCTATGAATTCTTGCTCAATACGTTGTGAAGAACTATAAATACAACTTATTACACTTTAACAGCACTTCTACATAATATATATACACACACACATACACCCACACACATCATTAAGAAGCAAATTAAAAGCTCTGGATGCTAGGAGGTGCTGACCAATATAAAAAGTAAAGATTCAAGAGTTGGTTCGTTTAGGTATATTATCTAATCTCTTAGTTAAACTTATAAATTTAAGATTTTATTATAAAATTAACTTATGGGGTTAGGGTTAAGATCCAACCCTATGTATATATTAAAAATTTTAGTTTACTTAAAAAAAATAATAATAATAATCGTAATCGTAATAATAATAAAAATAATAATAATAATCGTCGTAGTAGTAGTAATAATAATAATAATAATAATAATAATAATATTAATAATAATAATAATAAATAAATAAATCTTATTTGCAGAATAATTAAGAATAGACTGAGCAGAAACTCTGCCCAAATTTATATTGTGAAGATCTAAAGCTGTTACCCAGCTAACCAAAAATTCAGGTGAATACATTTAACTTGTTTTTAAATTTATAAATGAATTTTTTTTAAGCATGTATGTTTAAACTTTGACGCATAAAGGGATACTATTAGACCAACATTTAGGCTATTAGTATACGTATGATTTGCAAATTGTATCCGCATATGGGTGAAATTCCCATACGTGGCTGGTACAGGTGGGCTGGAAGGTTAAACGTAAGACGTACTCCGCAGGCAACCTAACCAGTGACCAGCTGTGGGCTGGAGGGAACAAAACGTAAGACGCGCTGCGCTGTAGTTCCTAACCAGTGACAGTTATAAACCAGTGTATGCAGTAGTTGTAACGATCAGTGAAATAACCTGCTAAATGTGTAGTATTGCCAATATTACTTATGGTTAAAGGACCGAACATGCTATGCTTAAATATCGAGTCTGTTATTTGTATTCACCAACATTATGTTGACGTTTTATTTTCAAAAACTTTTCAGGTCATAATGAATGACAAATCAGAAGCAAGATTAGAGGTTTAGGGCCTATGACGCCTTAAATAAAATCTTGTGGCGAAACCGAGGAGCGATTGGAGTTATACCTCCAAGTCCAGTGTAAACCGAGATATGAAAATATATGTTTGTAAAAACTCGGTTTAAAATGAAATAAAATGTTATGTTCATATCTATGCATATGAAATTTAATAAAATCCTGAAAAGTTATTTACAAGCAATGAAAATATGGTTTTCATAATCATGCGTATAAATTATTGTAAATTATAAAAACCGGTTTTCACATCCATGCATGTGAATTATTTATAAAAATTACGAATTCATGAAACAACGCTTCCGCTAAAACATATTAAAATAAATAATAAACTCTGACCGAGACTGTAATTATCAATGAAACCAATCGGGTCGCAGCGCCCGGGTCGCCGAGAGCCCGGGGTGTGACAATATGCCATTTGCTTTGATGAAAGACTTAGTGCTTAGTTTCCAACTCGTCTTTGTTGATTTTGTACGTTTTGAACATTTATCGCATAATTATGGATTAATTAAGCAAACATTCTTTTGACATATCTTATTTTGATCTTATGAAATGTAGTGAACTCATGTGGGCCTAATCATGGCATATGGACCGAACATTGTGACCAAGTTACTTGTTGGGCCATTTGTGTAACAGGTTGGGCCTTGGGCCCAAATACATGGGCCTTGGAATAGTTCTTGAACATTTAAGGATGGTGAGGCTTATTTGAAAGTGTGGGACATTGATTTGGACTAATGGAATACAAAGGTCTTGCCAAAAGTTACAAGGGCTAGAGTTCAAGTAGCCTTGTGGGCCTTGTTTTGGGCCTCTAAGGGATTTATTGGGCCCAAGGTGGGCCTTGGTAATATTTGTTGGGCCTAGAGTCATATAAGACTGTAGGAATTGAGATTGGGCCAAGAACGGGCTGTTGGCCAAAGGATTAGCATGGTGGCCTCAAATTGAGGACATGGGCCTCAAAATAGGCCTTAAATTGGTTTTCTGTGGGCCTCGGGCTGATTTTGTTGGGCCCATTGAGATTTGTCTCAGGCCTTCACTAATATAACTCATAAGCCAAGTTGGGCCTGGATAAATGGGGCTGAAACAATGATGGGCCTAAAGATTGGACTGTTGGCCTTAAATGGTGGCCTTGGGCCAAAATCTGTGGGCCAAAGGATGATTTTACTGGGCCCCTTGAATCCCATCAAGGCCTGCAGTAAAATAGAGTATGGGCCAACCTGGGCCTGGTTCATTTGGGCTGAAATCGGTCGTGGGCCTATTTTGTCCTTAGTTACTTACTAAACATGGGCCAAACAAGATTTTTGAGGTTATTTATTGGGCCTACTATAGGTTCTGGGCTGGAACAGTAGAGTTGGGCCGAGATATTATTGGGCCTAGGTAGTATGAGGTTGGGCCCACCCTGGGCCAACCAGAACACCTTTGGGCCTGATGTTGGGCTTGATGGAAACCACTTGGGCCCCTTAGAGTTTGTGGTTTAGTCTTTTGAGCCTAAATGGCTATATCACTGACTTTGGGTCTTCCTAATGATTATTGGGCTAAGAAATCACAGTGGAACAAGTATGGGCCAAACGAAACTGAACTGGGCCTAGACCGCTTCTAGTGGCCTGTTGTAAACGGCTTGGGCCCATTGGGGTTTACGTTTGATGCTTCTTGGCCGACTAGGGTTCCAGCCGTGTGGTTATCCATCCAAACAAAGTGGGTCTCGGTCACATGATGGATCTAGGCTCATGTGTAGTGGTGACCGAATGTGGCTCGAATGAGGAGGTGGCTCGAATGACTTGGGCGAATGGGGCTAGCTCCGAAGGAAGTATGGCCGAATGAGGTGGCTTTGGCGCATGAGAGGTGGCCGAATGAAGTGGGGTGGTCGAATGAGCTGCTGGGCGAATGAGGGAGACTGGCGAAAGAGAGGGATGGCGAATGGGTGTTGGCCGATTGAGGCTTGGCGAAGGAAGCTGCCGAATAAGGAGAGTGGCCGGCGAATGGAGCCATGCGGCCTAGTGTCATTCGGCCAGCTGAACTCCTTCGGCCATGGCTAGTTCGGGACTCTCAAATCCAAGGCCCCTGCTGTCTTTCGGTTATGGTGTTGGTTAAGGGTGGTTCTCATGATCCTTTGGCTCAAGAATGAGGGTGGGAAAACCGGTTAAAAGGGTGGGGCGGCCAAAGGGTTTGAAAACCCTAAAATCGCCCTTTTTGAGCTCATCTTACCTGCGATTTAGAGGATTTCAGGGCAGATCCCTTGTACTTTTGTGTGGAGGATGATGAGAGCTTCAAGTAGGTTCAAGAATGGGGTGATTTGGTGAAGAAATGACCAAGTTATGGAAGAGAGAAGGTGATTCTTGGTGGTGGTGTGGTGGTAGCCGGAAATGATGGTTGGAGGGAGATGGAAGAGATGAAAAATGAGAAAACTCACTTATTTAGGGTTTATATATCCCGCGTGGTGATCGGGTTCGTTTTCGTTGCTCGGTTCGCGTTTTCGTTACGTTTCCGGAAAATTACGCGTAATTTAAATGGTTTTAAATAAAAAGAGTTTAAATTAATTATTTGATGAGTTTCAAAATTGTAAAATGTTATTTATTTTATTTTATTTAATTACTTTCGTTCGTGTCGTGTTTTCGTTTTCGTTTTCGTCAGATCGCGTCACCTTCGCGCGTAATTCGTTCGAATCGTCACCCGAACGAATACGACAATGGTTTTGCTTTCTGACTTTTGTTTTCTACTTTTCAGTCATTATTTTAGAACTCTAAACTCACAGATATGTTTGTGTGAATCGTCACCCACGCAAACACACTGTCAGTTCGTTATTCTGAAATAACACTGTAATTGTGTTTAGATTGTGTTTCCTCACTGTCGGACTCAACTAAACATCCTGTTTTCACATTGTTCTTGTACTGACTTGTCGGTCATCTGATTCCTGTCAGTTGTGGACATCAGATCGCAACCGATTTGTTTCTGATTTTTGTTTGAGCATCGTTGTTTCTCGTGACTTGTTGTGTTAACTGTAATTAAGTTTTCACTTAATAAATGTAACAAATGTTCCAAATGTACGTTGTACTTAATGTATTTAAGTTTATACGAAAATACGTACAACGATTTCTTGTATTTAAGATCTTGTTAATTCAAGTACTGTTTAAAATCGTATAAGTACACATAGTTACTGTAGAAAGTACACGTACCGTACGGACTTGCCGGACGTTCTGGTACTTGCTGTTACAGCCTTGGTTATAGGGAACTAGGTTTGCATGTAGTAAACTTAGACTATAGCCATTGCTCAACTCTAGACACTACACGTAGAACTTGCACATTGATGACATTGTTACTTATTGAACTGTTGCTTACTAACGTGAACCTTACAGGATGGCCGACAACAACAGCAACGCTAACAGGAGCGCGACTAGACCCACGGGCACAGATGATTTGGCGGCAGAGAGTCGGCGACGGATCGACGATATCGTAGCCCAGGTTGACGCAGAGATGGATAGACGGGCACAACACGCGGAGCGAGCTCGGTATTGGGGATGGCTCCCGCAGATCATCCGAGGTTGGATCATAGCCGAGAGGGTACCTACACCCCGGTATCGCAGTGACGCGCCGAACGATCACCGACTGCCACCACTCGGAGTGCCGCTGGAGCAGGCATTCGCTGCCCACGTGGCATTCTCTCGACGGGAGGCCATGAGGAGTGGCGAACTGTCGAACGAAGTCCGAGTTCTTCGCGAGAAGAACGATCGACTGGAGAGGCAGAACGAGAGACTGGAAGAACGCAACGACAGATTGGAGGCACAGGTGGAGACTCTACGTCTCCAAGTGTCCCAACTGATGACCCAGCACGGACAGATCGTTGATGTCATGCAAGAGCATGATGTACGCATCTCTGAGAATCGGACAGACATAACCGAGACTCAGGCGATGGTGCAGGCCAGTGATGCCATGCTTAATGCATGGGCTGCACAGTTTATTGAGGAACCACCACAGGAGGATGGTCCTGAATTCGAGGCCGAGGACCTCGAAGAAGAGGACTTTGATGAGGATCCTAATGAGGATCCGGATGAGGATGATGATGACGGAGACGCTGCTAGTGATATTTCACACGTCTCTATGGATTCGGACTAGAGGACTGTTGTATTTTGTATTTTCTTATTTTGGCCAAGACGAGCGGGATGTGCTCGAAGAACTTATTATGTATTTCCTTTTGAAATTATTGTACTTCAAGCTTATTATTAATGAGAATTATGTTTTGTCTTACTTATTACATATTGACCATGATTGCTTTGACTTGACAACTAACATGACATATGATCTGACTTCCGACACAACATCTGACTAACATTCTGACTTACTAACATTCTATCCCTTCCGTATAGAAAATATCTATGGCGGGAAGAGGATCACATGCACGCCCTCCTAGAAGAACACTGGACGCAGCCGTCATTAAGATGATGGTTGACAGACGAGTTAACAAGATACTGGCGGAGCACGAGGCAAACCGCCTTGCTAGTGAAACCAGTGGCTCGAACAACGGTACTAACACTCGCCTAACATGACTAACATAGTATAGCTGACACGCTCTGACACACGACATTGGTTTCTGACTGACAGGATCACAAGGCAACAACAACAAAGGATGTTCTTTTAAATCCTTCCTGAACTGCCACCCACACAAATTCAAGGGGACTGAGGGAGCTGTGGGGATGCTCCGCTGGGTGGAGAAAGTCGAATCTGTATTCGCCATGTGCGAATGTGCTGAAGAGAACCGGGTGAAGTTCGCAACTGGAACACTGGAAGGACCAGCCCTCACATGGTGGAATACCCATGTACAAACCCTGGGGTTGGACGGTGCCAACTCCATGCCATGGGCTGATTTCACCCTACTACTGCAAGAGGAATATTGTCCTCGTGATGAGATCAGAAAACTGGAAGCCGAATTCTGGGTACTGAAGATGGTCGGCTCTGAGATCGAGCAATACTGCACTCGATTCCATGAGCTGTGTTAGCTATGTCCGGCTATGGTGACGCTGGAATACAAGAAGGTCGAGCAGTTCATCAGTGGGCTGCCCGAACAGATTCAAAGCATGGTGACTGCGTCTGACCTCACCACCATCCAACCTCTGATCAGACTGGCTCACAAACTAACCGACCAGGCGGTAGCTCAGGGCAAGCTACCCAAGCGAGGCGAACATCTAAAGCCTCAAGAAAGCCAGAAGAGGAAGTGGGAATCCAGCCACCACCAATCTCATCAACCCCAACAACAACAACGATCTGCACCTGCCAGAGCTTTCACTGCCACCCAACCCGATGACAAGGGGAAGGGTGTATATCAAGGGAAATACCCACTGTGCAACCGATGTTCATACCATCATTTTGGGCAATGTGAGCGATACCGTTGCCTGAAGTGCGGAAGACATGGCCACATGGCCAAAGACTGCAGATCCAGATTCCCTATCAACAACAACCCCAACCACAACCAGAACAACAATAACAACCAAAACACTCTCAAGGGGTGTTATGAATGTGGCAAGACGAGCCACATGAGGAGGGACTGCCCTCAACTAAAGAAGGCCAGAGGAGGAGCGGCCAAGGGGAGAGCCTTTGTGATTGGCTCGGGAGAAGCCAAGGATGACCCGAACATCGTAACCGGTACGTTTCTTTTAAATAATGTCTATGCTAGCATATTATTTGATACCGGTGCCGATAGGAGCTTTATATCTAGGGAGTTTAGTAAATTGCTAGATATTACCCCAACGCCACTAGACTACAAGTACATCGTAGAGTTAGCCGACGGCAAGCTAATTGAAACACAACACATCTTTCGAGGATGCGTCATGGTTTTGGCGGATCATGAACTCGAAATCGATTTGATGCCGGTGACTCTCGGAAGCTTTGATGTGGTCGTTGGAATGGATTGGTTATCCACTAACCAGGCTGAGATCGTATGCAACGAGAAGATCGTACGAGTGACGTTGCAGAACGGAGAACAGATCTCGATTCAAGGGGAAAGACGGGGAGTACCTCTGAACATCATGTCATGCATGAAGGCGAACAAGTACCTACAAAAGGGATACACTGCCATACTAGCCCTCATCGCAGAGCAACCAAAGAAGGAGAGGAAGATTGAGGACATCGCCGTAGTCCGCGATTTTCCCGAAGTGTTTCCCGAGGATCTACCTGGACTACCTCCGAAACGACAAGTCGAGTTCCAGATAGATCTTACACCTGGAGCAGCACCGATTGCCAAAGCTCCATACTGACTAGCACCGACTGAGATGCAGGAACTGTCTAACCAGTTGCAGGAGCTGTTAGACAAGGGATTTATCAGACCGAGCTTCTCACCTTGGGGAGCACCAGTCTTGTTCGTAAAGAAGAAAGACGGATCATTCCGTATGTGTATCGACTACAGAGAGCTGAACAAGGTGACGATCAAGAATCGATACCCGTTGCCACGAATAGACGATCTGTTTGACCAGTTGCAAGGGTCAAGCTACTATTCAAAGATCGATTTAAGATCGGGTTACCATCAATTGAGGATACTGGAAAATGATATTCCTAAGACTGCCTTCAGAACCCGATACGGACACTACGAATTCTTGGTTATGCCCTTCGGACTAACCAACGCACCAGCTGTATTCATGGATCTCATGAATAGAGTATGCAAACCCTATCTTGACAAATTCGTAATAGTGTTCATCGACGACATCCTGATCTACTCTAAGAACCAAGAAGAACATGCTGAACATCTGAAGCTAGTGTTGGAATTATTAAAGAAAGAACAACTGTACGCAAAATTTTCAAAGTGCGACTTTTGGATACGCGAAGTCCAATTCCTTGGACACGTGGTTAATGAGCAGGGAATACACGTAGACCCAGCCAAGATTGAAGCCATCAAGAACTGGGAAGCACCCAAGACTCCGACTGAGGTGCGACAATTCCTAGGTCTGGCCGGGTACTACCGAAGATTCATTGAAGGATTCTCGAAGATTGCTCAATCACTGACCTCCTTGACTCATAAGGATAAGAAGTTCGATTGGGGAGACAAACAAGAAGCTGCCTTCAACCTGTTGAAACAGAAACTATGCACTGCACCCATCCTATCCCTACCGGAAGGATGCGACGATTTCATGGTGTATTGCGACGCCTCGAAACAGGGACTCGGTTGTGTACTGATGCAACGCGAGAAGGTTATAGCTTACGCTTCACGCCAACTGAAGGTGCATGAGAAGAACTACACGACACATGACCTTGAGTTGGGAGCCGTGGTGTTTGCCTTGAAGATCTGGCGACACTACTTGTACGGCACGAAATGTACAATCTTTACCGATCATAAGAGCCTACAACACATCTTCGACCAGAAAGAGTTGAACATGAGACAACGAAGGTGGGTTGAACTCATAGGTGATTATGATTGCGCCATCAAGTACCATCCCGGTAAAGCCAACGTAGTGGCCGACGCGTTGAGCCGGAAGGAAACAACAAAACGCGTGCGTGCTCTACAACTCACGATTCATTCTGAATTGCCAAATCAGATACGAATCGCACAACAAGAAGCCCTAAAAACTGAAAACCTCACTCTTGAAGCCATGCGTGGCATGGATAAGCAAATAAAGGAAAAAGACGACGGAGCTTACTATTTAATGGATCGAATCTGGATTCCACGCTACGGAGGATTGAGAGAAGTAGTGATGGATGAAGCTCACAAGAGCCGGTATTCCGTACACCCGGGCTCTGACAAAATGTATCACGATTTGAAGACAACCTATTAGGGGTGAGCAAATAACCGGGTAACCGGTTTGACCCGATTAACCGAACCGTTAGAACCCGATAACCGAGCAAAAAAGCCGATTTAGATTTGGTCTTCGGTCCTGCATTTTTATAAATTTCGGGTATCGGTCCGGGTACCGGTTTTTACAATGATCTACCCGATTAAAATAGGACCGAACCGAATTTTTCAAATTGAAAAAAACCCTGCGTGAAAAATGAAAAATGCTTGCGTGAGGGAATGGATGACCCATGAATATATGCAACTCACAGTCAGACAAACACACCCTTTTATTCCTTTTGAGCATCGAAGCTTGTTCTGCTTTATTGGTAACCACTTCAAATTCATATATGGCTTCAACCCGCTTTCTAGAAGATAAAGTGCGAAACCCTATGTGTAATTCAGATTTCGAGAGGAACCAGAATAGCTTTGATGTTGCCATTATATCATCGGAGGCGGCTGACCGGAGAGGAGTTAATCGGAGATGTAGTATTCAGAGGCGGAGAGGCGGCTGGTCCGAGATGTAGTAATCGGAGGCAGAGATGTAGATGGTCGGAGATGCGGTAATCGAAGAGGAGTTGGAGGTAATCTGTGAGTATTAATCGGTCTTAGGGTTTTATGATACCCGATTATACCCGAAATTAATATAACCGAGACACGTTGTTCATTTTCTCGGCCGGTCTTCGGTTTTGGTTTCTGATTTTACTTGGGTTCGGTCCGGTCCGGGTAGCTTGCATTTCGGTTCGGGTAACCCGAAAAGCTCACCCCTACAACCTATTGGTGGCCGAACATGAAAGCTGAAATAGCAGCTTACGTAAATAAGTGTTTAACGTGCTCAAAAGTCAAAGTTGAGTACCAGAAGCCATCAGGGTTACTGCAACAACCGGAACTACCAATGTGGAAATGGGAGCAGATTTCCATGGATTTCATCACTAAACTGCCAAAGACGGCAAGTGGTTGCGATACCATCTGGGTTATCGTAGACCGACTGACAAAGTCTGCACATTTTCTACCCATCAAGGAGACTGACAAGCTAGACAAACTCACTCGGATTTATTTAAAGGAAGTGGTCACTCGACATGGAGTGCCAATCTCAATCATATCTGATCGCGACAGTCGATTCACGTCGCATTTCTGGAAGTCCTTGCATAAGGCTTTGGGCACGAGATTGGACATGAGTACCGCTTATCACCCGCAGACGGACGGGCAAAGTGAGCGAACGATACAGACACTGGAGGACATACTCCGGGCATGTGTCATTGACTTTGGTAGTAGCTGGGAATCTCATCTACCGTTAGTTGAGTTCTCATATAACAACAGCTACCACACTAGCATTCAAGCTGCACCATTCGAGGCACTTTACGGACGTAAGTGTCAATCACCCATTTGCTGGGCGGAAGTTGGAGACAGTCAACTGACTGGCCCAGAACTTGTGCACGAAACGACTGAGAAGATCGTACAAATACGCAAGCGAATGGCAGCCGCTCGTGACAGACAGAAAAGCTATGCCGACAAGCGACGCAAACCGTTGGAGTTCCAGGTGGGGGACAGAGTGTTACTCAAGGTCTCGCCCTGGAAAGGTGTCATTCGGTTTGGCAAACGAGGAAAGTTGAACCCTCGTTACATCGGACCTTTCGAGATTACAAAACGAATAGGCCCTGTAGCCTACGAACTAAACCTGCCAGCTGAACTGAGCAGTGTGCACAACGTATTCCACATCTCGAATCTCAAGAAGTGCCTATCTGATGAAACACTTGTTATTCCTTTCGAGGAAATACAAATCGACGAACAATTGAACTTCGTTGAGGAACCGGTGGAGATTATGGACCGGGAAACCAAGAAGCTCAAGCTCAGCAAGATTCCAATAGTGAAAGTGCGATGGAATTCGCGACGAGGACCGGAATTCACGTGGGAACGTGAAGACCAGATGAAACAAAAGTACCCACACCTGTTCACGGAACAGGCAAACACTAGCAACACAAGTTGAATTTCGGGACGAAATTCTTTCTAACATGGGGAGGATGTGACACCCCGTAATTTCCAGGTCAGCTTTGATTTTATTTAAATGTTTATTTAAATACATTATGTACACGTGGCATTAGAATTAGATTAATTTAGTGTGACACGTGGCACGACAGTACGAACACTGACTCATGACTAGATAATTCGTGGAATTATCGGCAAACAGCACACACGTGTCAAAACACACGAACGTTGGTGAACATCACAACACTTAAGCACAGAAACACCTCACAAGCCAATTATGGCAAGTAATTGACTATTAGAGTCCAAACGACGCTCGAACGATGTTCTACAGTCGAGAAACGGGCAAGAATGGGCCCAGAACAACAAAACAAGCTTATTGGGCTTGACATTTAGGCCAGGCGGTACGCCTGACCCGAGACGCCCACGATAGGCGATGCGCGCGGGTGAGGAATCAGGCGCCTCATCCAAACCAGCCGCGCGTAACGCCAGGCATAACCAACCCACGCCAGGCGTTACGCCTGGGGCGCCAGATTCGCAAAAATCACCTTTTTAAACTTCCAAAACCCATCATCACACCTACTCACTCATTTTAACCAAGCTTGCACTCAATACTCCGGCCACTCTCCTTCCCAAACTTCTGAAACACCTTGATTGACACTTTGGAAGCCATTGAAGACCTTTCTTGAAGCTTTGGAAGCTTGGGAGAACCACTAGAAGGCTTGGAAGATCCATTGGAGCTCACACCACCACAATTGCCTCCTTGTTCTCACTCAAACCTGCTGTCCAGGAGCTCTAGAGCCTGTTCCCATCATCATCTCAGGACCTTTGAAGCTATAGAAGGTAGTCATACACTCCTTGTAGCTTAAAACCACCATTTCACACACATGCAATACATGAATCACACATGCAAGCACCTATAGTGCACATGCATGAATTTTCCTTTGTTTACTTCTGGGTTTGTTGATTTTAAGGTGATTTATGTTGATCTAACATGATTAGAATGCATTTCGTGACGATCCATGATGATGTGAGTCATTAATATGTGTTATTTGGTCTTGACTCGATGAAAAATCCACATGCATGTATGATCCATGACATGTGGGATGATTTACAGTAATTAGATATGCATCTTGATGTTGTTGGAGGATGATTACATGTTTAGATGGTGTTGAAATGATTAAAACTATGATTTTTATGAATCTTTCTATTTATAGTAACTTTTATTTTACAAGATGATGATTTGATGGAAATTATGGACATGCATGTATGTAGAATTGTTGTTAGGATGATAATATGATGATTTGAGTTGTTAGAAAACGATTGGATGATGTTTGTAGTCATATTTGGCATTGTTACTATTTTTAGTAACTTTTTGGGTCAAGATGTTGATAGATGATGAATTTGATTATAATGACATGATTAAATGTTGCTAGAAGATGGATTGTGATGTTTGGTGATATGAAAATTGGTTTAGAAATGTTAAAATGATTATTTCTATGAAAAACTAGAAAGTTACTATATTTAGTAACTTTATTGTTACAAAAACCGACTTAGGAATATGTTGAATGACTTGAGCATGCTAAATGATTTATTATGTTATAATATGATGTTTAGATGCTAAGTTAGATGGTTTCCGATGTCACGTATGCTAGAAATGGAAACTTTCCATTTTAGGAAACTTTTGTGCACTAACATGCTATAAACGACGTATATGAACTTGTATGATAATGTGTTATGTGTTAACATGACCCCGTAGGACCATTGAGCATGCTAGAACTCTAACACCGATATGCTTTGTGAACTTTCCATAAATGGAAACTTACTATAAATAGTAAGTTGACCATAGACGCGATTTGCGCGTTTTGCACGCAACAAACACTTACACGATTGCTACACGATTCACAACCGTCACACGGTTCACCAACGGGTCGTTGACTTGACACGGTCAACTTTGGTCAACACAGTCAAACACGGTCAATGTGGACCAACACAGTCAAACACGGTCAATATGGACCAACACGAGCAAACACGGTCAATGTGGACCGACACGGACAAACATGAACAACCAAGGATTGTCGGACACAAACACGAGCACTAACACGAACACTAGCACGGTCACTTACACAAACTCACGTACGGTATACGCTATAGGTTGCCGGTGACCGACGTGCTACTTGACGATTCAGGAGCTTACGCTTACATACATTCATTTCACTAAGGTGAGTTTACGGCCCCTCTTTACTCTTTTTCAAACGCTTTTAAATAGGGGGAGAATACTAGTTGCATCGAGTCAAACATTATTACTATTACAAACATTTTTGTGTATGCTAGTTTATTGGACAAACATTAAGTGTTGAACTCGTAACAAGCCCTCACAAAGTCTTACCGTTAATGTACAAACAACGTGGTAGATTTGGATGGATCCATTAGGGAATGACTAACCCCACGGGGCACTATGTTGACTGGATGTCATAACCCGTGCAAATTCTGACCTAACTTGCTATGCATACGAGGCATAGCGGAGGCAAGGACAAACAAGTCTAGTTCGGTAGTGACGCACTGACACTTTGGGCCTAGGGCTCGGTACTAACATTTGATAAACAGCATGACACACTTTTATTACTATATGTATATCAAAACCTGTGAACTCACCAACCATTGTGTTGACACTTTTTCTAACTTGTATTCTCAGGTAACTAGCTGACTATGGAGCAGGAATGCACATTAGGGATTATGGGCATAGGATCCCGCATTCATGTTAACAGTCTTTTGAAAAACAATTACTTTTGGGTTATGTTTAAACAATGTTGTGTTGACAATTTAATTTCCGCTGTGTAAACAACTATCTTTCCGCTGCATGTTATGATAACTTTATTTTCCGCTGCAAACTATTTTATTATGTGTATGTGTCAAACTTGGATTTGTAAACGCATATAGTGTTGTTCTATATGACCTTGAGCTGTGATTCTGGCCACGTCACACCCACGTGGACTGACACCACGAGTGGGAAATTGGGGGTGTGACAAGATGGCCGACAAGTCAGTACATGAGCAATGTGAAAACAAGAAGTATAGTTGAGTCCGACAGTGAGGAAACACAATTTAAACACCATTACAGTGTTATTTCAGAATAACGAACTGACAGTGTGTTTGCGTGGGTGACGATTCACACAAACATATCTGTGAGTTTAACGTTCTGAAATAATGACTGAAAAGTAGAAAACAAAAGTCAGAAAGCAAAAACCATCGTCGTATTCGTTCGGGTGACGATTCGAACGAATTACGCGCGAAGGTGACGCGATCTGATAAAACGAAAACGAAAATACGACACGATCGAAAATAATTTAATAAAATAAAATAAATAACATTTTACAATTTTGAAACTCATCAAAATAATTTAATTAGTTTCTTTTAATTAATTCCTTTTAAATTACGCGTAATTTTTCCGGAGACGTAACGGGAACGCTAACCGAGCAACAAAAACGAATCCGAACTCAACCGTAGTATAAATACCATGAGTGAGTTCCTTTTTACTCATTTCCTCACCTTCTTCCCCACTCAAACCCTAAAATCCCGGTTTTGAGAAAACCCACCATTTTCAAACTTCCAAAGCTTGTATCTCACTCATTTCTTAACGAAATTGAGTGATTCTTTTGCCTAAACGAAGCTCTTGATCTCTACTACATGAAAGTAAAACGGATCTAGAGAAAAACCCACTGAAATCCGAGGTAATGAGCTGCAAAACTCACGAAAATTAGGGTTTTCTACTCTCTTTGTTCCTACCTGGCTCTAAAACGGTTAAACACCCTCAAACTTGAACCATACGACCACGGGGACTCTCTCTAACCTACACACCTTCGAAATCACCATGAGGGGGAAGGCTCTGGGTTAACCGGGCTATGGCCGAAGCACCACAGCAGACTGCCGAATGAACTGACCGAATGGCAAATGGCAAATGGCTCACCCGACCGAAGGTGCCTAGGGTCGAATGGTTTCATTCGGCGCTATCTCATTCGCTCGGCCCAAGCTCCATGTGCATGTTCCTATTCGGCAGCCATCCATCCTTCGCCTCTTTCATTCGCCGGTACCACTCTCCCATTCGACCACCAAAAAATTCAGTCGCCACCCAGCTACCATTCGCTGATTCAACCCAGGTTCATTCGAGCTTTCACATTCGACAGTTAATCAGTCGACCAGCCCCTTCATTCGGCCGAACAAACAGCCCCTCCCTCATTCGGTCACTTCTCAGTCGACCATGTATCCTCACTCGCCACTGCTGTCGTCGGCCAGCCACCCCCCATATACGACCATCCCCTGTGAAACTCATGCGACCTCCCCATTTTCCAGTTGAACCAACAGCCAACATTTCGGTCACTTGATTTCTTTTAGCCCAACACGCAAATCTGGCCCAAAAGTTTATTAATTGGGGCCAATTAGGTCCAATAGACTACCAACAGATTTTTAAAGCCCAGATTTCTTGTTTCGGCCCAAGTCACAACAAAGCAGGCCCAAACCCTGATAATTTTCATTCAGCCCAATAACCTTGTCCAAGCCCACTGCATTAGTTCTGGCCCAACAGCTTGGTTCAGAGAACTCATTTGGCCACTATTGAGACCAAGGCCCACTGACTGGGCCCAAGGCCTGCTGTTTAGCCCAAGAGGCTGATTCAAGCTCAATGCATTCTAAACAGGCCCATGTAATTGGCCATGTGTCAACCGGCCCAGTTACATTTCATTCGGCCCATGTGATAAGAACCATAAACAAAATCTTGAACTAAAAGTAATAAATAACCATACTTGGGTTTTGGTTAAGGGTTAATACCAAGGTGACAATAAACTTTAGTCTTTAAAGCCTAAAACTTGAGTTAATTATATTAACAAATTGGGTAGTATGGAGGCAAATGGAACACTTATAAACCTAAACTAAGTGATAAATACTAAGGATAATAACACTTTATCTAAAACTTAAGATTATTCGTGTGTTATTTATTAGGTCTTACATTAAAGCACATGACTTACATCGTATGACAAGATTTATCAATCTCAAGGGTGAATTAAGACAATACACATGATGTAAAGACACCTAATTACAATAATTTATGACACTGGAAACAAGGGCCGAATGACTACCAAGAACCACGAGTGTTAGCAAATTCTAAGGCTAACACATACACACACACACAAATATCTATCAACTTACCCTTACAAGTTTCAAACAACGTGAAATCAATACAGGATCGTGAAAACACACCAACAGTTACAATCAAGAGTGCGTGCATTCTCATTTAGGTCAAGTCAAACCCAACTGCTACAAGGTGAGATCATATGCCCCTTTTCTTTAATCTTTATTGATTTTAAACTCTCGGGGCTGAGAAACATGCTTTACTTTTATTTATTTAAAAGTTTTGCTTACATATTGTTAATACTTTGATTATTGATATTAAATTGCTTATTATCATAAATCATTGTATGCATGTTTGTTTGAATTCAAGAATACAGGAAAGATAAGATGATGATGATGATATTTTTAATATCATAACTCATCGATACAATAGAATAACTTAGCAGTAAGTTAACTCTTACAACATTTAGTTATTCTTACAAGAAATGACATTATAGCAATTACAAGGAAACATGATGACATGATTACAAGAGCAAAACACAGGAATGATATAAAGATAATATATCTTTACTACATCATTCCATACAAGAGTTTAATAAGTGTAATAAGACTAGATCTTACTATACTTAACCTTACAACTCAACACATATTACAAGAAGAACAAGGAACATGGAATGATAATCATGATAATATAATTTCATGATAACAACATCATTCACTCAATCAATTAACATAACCTAATAAGACTAGTTCTTATTTAACTTTGTTAATACCACGGAGAACATATGACAATGAGAACAAGAGTACAAGTGAATACAATTACAATTAATTACATTTGACCTGTTTGCATTATATCACTCCAATCATGTGCCAAATTGTTCAAGTTGATCATGTAAGCCCCTTTAATTCGCTGACCAGTTAGTTTGACGTGACTAAACCGACGATAGCATAGTGGTACCATAGGTTTGACAAACCTCTAGCTTGTAGGGCTAGTATGTTGATCGTATTGATTCATTGGCCGGTAACGTATGACCGGTGACAGGGCGACCTCAAGTCAGGTTCTGGTAAGCGACACATGGTGATATTAATCTACAGTGATAAGTAATTAATCCAGCGAAAACCCTATTGACTAGTAGGTTGAGAAGGTGATCTGCTCTCATGTTACACTACTAGTAATAGATTTCGTTGAGGACAATAGACATACGTAGTGGTAGAGATAAATCGGATGCATTGAAATCTGATTACGTGAGGATTTCAATGGATTCCTTTTAGGCTCTATGCATTATGATTCAAGGACAAGATGCAAAGGGTTAACTCACACTCTTTATATTTAATAGAGTATCATCAGTTAACCCACCTCAAGTATAGAATAATTCAAGGACAAGATTATATAAATCTAAAATTCCTTAATACATTGAGGGTTATCAACACTTCGGCTTGATAATTAAACCTCATACAATATATTATTCTATCATCAATACAACAACTGAATACATATCAAATACGATGATCAAACGGGCAATGGATATCTTTAGTTGTATCGCAAGTGGGGTAGAACTTGATTGAGTATGTGGTGGGATAGCGTTTGGGCTTGACCCTTGCATGATTCCCTATATATAAGCATACTTGATCAGGTGATACACTACTTGTACATATAACTAAGGAGAGGCCATTGGGTGGTACAGATGAAACAAGTATTACAAATAACAAGTATGACATTGTGGATGCGTGCATGATCAATTCAATGGTTTTCAATTTACTTACTTATGAACTCACCAACCTAGTGTTGACTTTGTTTAAATGCATGTTTTCTCAGGTGACGAACAGGTGTAGATACAATTATGCAAGTGTTAAGCTAGAGGACTTATAGAAGACCTAGCTTATTTTTGATTGCATACTTTTGGATGACAAACGTTGAATCACTTTTGTATATCTTGTACAGTCCAAGATATAAACTCATTGATTCTTTTTGATTAGATTTACTTAGTTAAATTATGATGTACAATGTAATTTAACTTTGTAATTCTATTGCATGTCATGATTAGCATTTCTCATTTATATCTCATGTGCTATGTAAACAATCTGATCATTTGATTATCACCCAATGATATCGCGCCCCGGGAACCTTCCGCCCGACGGGAAAACACGATCCGTTCCCGCCGGCCCGGGGTGTGACATTTGGGTTTAATACCGGATTACAGACTGACAACTGCTTTTACGACAGAGTACGCTTTAGAGTTTTACGATAAAGTGTTAGGTGCTGTTTGTTTTTTAAGAGGTAAAACGTCTGCAGTCTGCGGACCACATCTGCAGCAGAAGAGCTGGACTAAACGTCTGCAGTCTGTAAGAAGAAGACTGTTTGTTTTTTAAGTCTGCAAACTGTTAAAATAATCTGAAATTTAAATAAACTGATTTTTTTAAATCCCCCTACTCCATAATGGGACACAAAAAAAAAGAGAAACTTGATTTAATCTAAAGGGTTCTTACTTCTTATCATACAGTTAGCTAAACAATAAAGAGGCCAACCATATCAATAGTCACTGGAGTTTATTTTCAAAGCATAAAGCCTTCTGTTTATCCTTATATGCCAAACCTTAAATACGTGTTCTATACCATCTTTTAGACCTAAATGGATAGAAAGAAAAAACCTCAATAACAAATGAAGAGGATTATGCACATGAAACAAATGAATTAAAACAAGAAACCAACATGTTAATTATACATTCTGGATACACCTGCAAAGCAATGCACCAACACCAAGCCTGTTTTCCTACTTTCGTCAATGAAATCCAAACAAACTTCCAAAGAATCCAACGAAAAATTATCAATAAACAAAATCAGGTTTGTTTATAGCAAATTAAACTACAACACATAATCAACAAATAAAAACGGAGAAAAATTATCAAATCAAAACATAGAAAATTATGTTGTAGAATATGTAGATGCGTAAAAAACAAGAACCATTGAGGTTTCGATTTAAAGGTGGAGATGCATGAAGGGATAGATGAAGATAAGGGGTTTTGTGGAGGATGTCGTTGAACAAACCTGATGCTCAGATTCTGTTTTGTCCGTGGAGCAGCGCCGGAGAAGTGTTGGAGCATCGCCGGAGATGGTGGTGGATCACCGGCGGCGGAGGATGAGGTCGAGGTATTTTTGTGTGTGTTTAGAAGCAGGTCTCCCCCTTTTGTAACCTAGAAGAGGTTTGAAGACATGAGAAGGGGTTGTATCAAGTCTGCAAGAAAAAGAGGTTTCGCAGACGTTTTTTAATGAAACGTCTTCAGAAAAACAAACACTCTTCATCTGCCCGTGGTCTGCAAGGCGCAGACAAAAGAGGTTTAGAAGCTCTTTTTCATAAAAACAAACACCACCTTAGTTGTTGTGACATGTTTTCTCATGTGTGTTTTGGTATTTGTCACAGTGTCACTTCACGACGGTACACGAGTTTCCGACGTATTTAAAGATTAAAACCTCAACTATTCGCATATTCTACAAATAACGTAAGATATCATGCAATCTACATACAAAATGACAAGAATCATACGAACATCAACGTGCAAACAGAACAAAGATTCACTTATTGTGCACATTTTGGAAAATGCGCGTACATTCAAAGTAGACTTAAGGATATAACCAAAACACAAAAGAACGCACGTTTTGGACAGTATATCTAAACACCCTGGTAAACAAACAAAGAATCGATCATAATTATACTATATAATTAAAAGGCAACGAAAGGAATAGTAATTTTTTGTTTTTTCTTTGACTATTAATATATAATGTACTATATATATATATTATATTGAAAATAGTGTGTGTTGTATATATATTAATTTAAATAGTAACTATTATATATGCAGTGAAAAAAAAACGTAGTCTTTTCTAAGGTTTCGGTGGTGTTCAGAGAAGGTAACGGTGATTTATTTGTTATCATATAAAATCGGTGTTTGTTTAAAGATTTGTGTTTTTTTAATTCAACCAATTGGTTGATGGATAGAAAGATTTTGTCAGTAACTGTTTCTATTATTTTTGTAACGTATTTGTATGGGTTTTGTAAGATTTTATGTTTTTATGAGAAACTTAATTGTATAGAGTTCGTGATGAGAAATTTGATTTTGTCATGTAATATCTGCTTCTGCAAATGATATATAATATCTGTTTTCATGAGTGTACTGTTATAAGCCGCCGTAGCGTGCGGCGGGAACAACCCTAGTTTCAAATAATTAAAGCAAAATATATACTTGAGTCGCAACTAATTAACTTTAGCTCAATTGATTAGAGTACACATGTTTGCTAAGATATAGGTTGTGACTCATAAGTCTACATATGGTACTCATTTCTTTTTGTTTGTATGTTAACGTTTGTAACATTGTGATACATGTGAGTCAAAAAAAATTTTTCTGAAGTAACTAATTTTATTTATTGAGATAAGGTAAGATTCGTAAGGTTCTAATCAATTGGTATTTAGATCCTATCAACTATATACTACATTAGCTGTTGGTTATTTAGCTATGACTTATGTTCCAATTCATGTTGGTTTTTGTCAAATTATAGGTTTTATCGTGAAAATTTTGGATTTGACTATTAACTTTAAACGAATTACAATAAACTGACATGTTAACATTGGTTTATATTAAAAAAGAGTGTTATGATTTGAACATATTAGGTAATCGGATATTGCAAGGAAGTGAACAAATGCCACAAAACGAGCGGGTCGGGCCAAACAAGGTATTGGGTTAGGAATGATTAGGGCTAGGATGAGTTTTGGTTGTAACGACTTATTTTAGAAAAGGCCCAATAAGGTTCGTGTTAGCACAAGATTTAACCAAACTGACTAATGCCTACGGGTAAAAACTAACAGTTTAGAAATATTTTTGAATTTATAATAAATAAGTTTCACTCGAAATCAACTCGTATAATTATCGAGCCATGCTAAGTTTGCTCGATTAAATTTCGAGCTAAGTTCGAGCAACCAAAATTAGTTATTTTTTTAGCTCACACACTCATATATGTATGACAATTAATATTCCATAACACACATATATATCATTTAGTAAACACACACATATAAAACAATACAAACATAGCCTATTTACATGCTTAAAGGTCTCAATTAAATAATTTTTTTAAATCTGTACCGTAAAACTAACGTAATTTTTTTTAATGATAGCTTATTTAATTTAATAGCATATAATGTTTCTTCATCAACCATTATTAATGAGATGATTTTTTACCCTTAATTTGTAAGACCTCCATTAAAGAACCAAGGATACGTTAATAAACCGTGAGTTCAATAACGCTTGTATACCTTTTGTTTAAGTGTGATACTGAAGACAATTATATAAAAATCGTTTAAAAATGCTTTATATGCACATGTGTTTGATAAAGATAAAAGAGTTAAATGCAATTTGTAACCATATGGTTTATTGTTTAGTGAAGATTATAATCTTCTTTTTTTATTTTTGCAACTTGCAACCTTGTTTTTAAAAAGCTTGTAACTTCCACCTATATAGTTAAAATTAACAAAACTATATTAGTTTATTAAGGGTAAATGTAACACCCCGACCGACGGCGGAATCATCGGGATGCCACGAAGGATGTATAGATTGTTCAAAAGCTCATGGGCATCTAATTCAATCATCATATATCATTTAAAGCAATCAAAATAATTACACAAAAATCATGTTCGTCATGAATCAAATACATCAGTTACACAAAAGAATTAGTTAAACTAACTAAACTCTAATCGCCAGAAATTTAGTTAATTAACTAAGTCCAAGATCCTATATGATGATGTCCAAAATAGAAGAGATCCTCTCTTCATTCCTACTTGTCTCCATCACCTGAAACATGTAGAAAATCAAGTGTCAACTACAAAAGTAGTTGGTGAGTAATCATAAGTTTTTATATTGGAAAATGTTTTAGTAAAATGAGTTTAAAGGTTTATGATTTAAAATGGTTTTATAAAATGCTTTGCTTAAAACGGTTATAAAACTTATGATCTTCATGAGAAAATCCATATGAATACCTGTATGAAATAATCCACACACAACCATCAATTCATCAATCTTACACATATACAATCACATAATCACATAACCAGTCGTTCATAATCAATCACAATTAATCATAGTCAATTATAGACAATCAATCCACAACAAATCAATCAAACTAAATCAATCATATTCTCAACCAATGTTCGTGACTATACATGATCATTATGTAATTAACATAAGTTAAATACATGAATCATGGAGTGGTCGCTAACCACGTGACAATACATGAAGTCAAAGCAATCAACCGAAGTCAAGAGCAATACTTCACGGATGTGGAAACCCTCCACGTGACAATACATGAAGTCAAAACAAATAACCGAAGTTAAAAGTAATGATTTCACGGAGTATGAGACAATACATGTAATCTTTGTTATTAACCGAAGTCAATAACAATGTTTACACGGATTTATAATAACCAGTAGTAATCCATAATAATGATAATTCATAATAGTGAATATCATAATGATAAACAGGTATTATCCTTGTTTTATCAAAATAATATTTAAACCGGTATACATGTTTCACCTCCGAGTTTTAAAACCAAAAACAGTTTAAAGAAAGGGAGGTTATGAGAACTCACCTGAAGTCCTTAGAATCCGGGTTCTTGTATAATGCGCTCTCGCGTATGTAAATTCAAAGTAACTCAAGAATCTGTAATCATTGTAATGCTTGTGTTTATAAGTATAGGCCTCTAAATTTTGTTTAATGTCCATTTAGTTTTACTTTAAACGCAATATGATCTTGCTAAGTCAGATCATTTTGCCTAATTCAAAATGAGAGGTTATATATCTTATGACTAGTCATTATTAACATATAGTTTAACTTATGAGTTACATTAGTTAGCCATAGTGGCAATTCATGTTATCTCATGTGGGATCTCTTTAATATAGATATATTTCCAACATGACAATCCTAATCATATACTCCTTTCCACATGCATGCATGATCAATTTATTGGCCACCTTAGCAAAATATATCGAGCTTAAGATTTAAGAGAATCCATGTGTATATTATTTTCATAATTATTTCTTATTATATAAAACCTTCATTGTTTATCTCATTAAGAAAGGTGGTGGCCTAACTCTCTTTCGCATGCATGGATGCATCCTTTCATGCATTTATACTTATACATATATATATGCATGTTTATACGCCATGATCTTATCCCTAGCCCTTCGTTAACCCATGACTCTTTTCTTTTTTTTTTTATATATAACCTTAGGACCAGCGAACCTTTAGGTTGCTGTCCTAGGGTTCGGCTAGGTGGGCTTGGGTTCGTGGCCAAGAGAGTCAGCCCCGACCTGTGCATGGTTCGGCTAATGATCAAGGATTCGCCACCTTAAAGGTTCGCCATATACAGCCATGCAAGGTTCGTTTAACATAACTCAGCTAGGGTTCGCCAACGGGAAAAGAGGGTTCGGCTCCTTAGGGTTCGTAGCCAAGGAAAAGGGTTCGCTGCTATAGACTTACGAACCATCAGGTTCGTTCACCTGCCAGCAGCAGGGTTCGCTCGACCCAGGAAGGTTCGCGGCTTCATGGGCGGGAAGAAAGGGTTCGCCCGTAGGGTTAGAGGCTGCGCAGGGTTCGGCAAAACCCATTGTCACGAACCTGTGGATTCTTTCAACATCCGATCCATCCCATCGACGGGTCTATGGCCGACCATGGCTTCCCTTAGGTTTATACCATCTCATATTAATGTTTTACAAGTTACTAGCTCGGTTAAAACATCAAATAAACATGTATTCGAAATTCCCTACAAGACCGAAAATATCATCTCAGATTTACCTCAATATGTCGCCCAAACCTCCGGTTTCTTCGTGAAATCTGGTTCTCCTCGTTCGTGTGGTCGTCTGGACACCAAGATCTCTTAATTTCGTTAAGATTTGAAGGAGCTATGGTAGAGAGAAGGTGGGGGTTCTTGAGGGTGACGAACCTTGAGTAGGTTAGAGAGAGAAAGGGTTTGTGAAAATGAAGAAAAAGGAGGAGGTTCCTCCTCTTTTATCGCGTATAAGTCCCCGGTGTTCGGTCTCGTTTTTATCGCGATAAAACATAATAAAACTCGGTTTTTCTCGTTAAACATATTTAAATAAAAAGTGTTTAAATAATAATATGGTTTCATTAATTATCATGATTTCTAAATACCCTTTGTCTCGTAACATGTCTCGTTTAATACGCGTGAAATGTAACAACATGCCCGGTTTTCTAACGTAACATATTTAAAACAATAAATCGTTTTGAATAAATTAGTTTTGTTTAATTAAAATAAGCTTAAAGAAATTGTTTCGTAAAATAAATTCCGTTTCGTTTTCGTTAAATAATTATTTAAATAAATTAATTTATTCGAAAACGTTTTAGGTTGTGATTCCTAATAAACGTTTTAAGTTCACAATCATTAATTTAATATCGTTAAATATTATTTACTTATCTCGTCGAAACGCGTTACTCGCGTACGTATTCGTAAAGATCGTCACCTTTGCGAATCCGATGCTCGTATCGCATTTCGATTTGATCTAAGATTTATGGAATATCGTTTTAGAATATTATTCCTAATAATTATATTCGCGTGAATCGTCACCCGCGCGAATACATCATTAAGTTAATATTTCTAAATTAATATTCGCGATTAAATAGCGTTCGTAACCTCACTTCGCGTAATTAATTCCCATTATTTATCATCTTTAATATTATCATTTCCCAAACCAAAACCCACTAAACCCTAGTCACTGACACATCCATGATAGACCGAAATATGCATATATATAGGGCATATGTAAGGGTCAGTCGCAACTGCCCTAGCCACCGTCCCACCGCTATTTCGATAAACCATGTCCATGGGTCCTTGACTATGTTTAGTAACCAGACTCAGACAAACTCCCAGTTTCAACCCCAATCCATTCTCAAACCAATAATCCATCACCATCAGTAATAAGTAACTGCGATAAACACTACGGGTTTGTTTAGTTGAATTACAACTAAACTTCCCGTGGTTTACGCGTATAATAACTCATAATCATGTATACCAGCAACAGTGATAATATCAGTAATGTAAATCAATAATCTCATAATCATCAATAATTATAAATATTCAGTCGTAACAGTACATTCGTACGGATGTACGGACGTACGGACAACCGAATGTACAGTGATGTTACAGTCTCCCCTAGTTAAAGGAATTTCGCCCCGAAATTCAACTTGGAGTGACCGTAGTAAATAAATGTGGGTACTTAAGCTTCATCTGATCTTCCCGCTCCCATGTGAATTCTGGACCCCGCTTCGATTCCCAACGTACTTTGACAATTGGAATTCTACTGCGTTTGAGCTGTTTAACCTCACGATCCATAATCTCCACTGGTTTTTCAACAAAGTGCATGGTATCATCGATGCGAATGTCATCGAGTGGTACCTGAAGATCCTGATCAGCTAAGCACTTTCTTAGATTGGACACGTGAAACGTCGGATGCACATTACTAAGTTCAGGAGGAAGTTCCAATTTATAAGCAACCTTCCCGATCCGTTCAAGGATCTTAAAAGGGCCAACATAACGTGGAGCAAGCTTCCCCTTCTTTCCAAATCGAACAACGCCCTTCCAAGGCGACACTTTAAGCAATACCATATCTCCCACTTCAAACTCTAAAGGTTTTCTTCTTTTATCCGCGTAGCTCTTCTGTCGACTGCGAGCAGCTAACAGATTGTCACGGATCTGGCGGATCTTGTCAGTCGTTTCCTGAATAATCTCAGGACCAGTAATCTGCGAATCGCCAACTTCGGTCCAGCAAATAGGTGACCGACATTTCCTGCCATAAAGAGCTTCAAACGGTGCCATACCAATGCTCGCGTGATAACTGTTGTTATACGAGAACTCAACCAATGGTAGATGGCTATCCCAATTTCCACCGAAATCGATGACACAAGCTCTTAACATGTCTTCCAGTGTCTGAATCGTTCGCTCCGTTTGACCATCCGTTTGAGGATGATAAGCGGTGCTAAGATCCAGTCTTGTTCCAAAAGCTTCATGAAGTGATTCCCAAAATCGTGCCGTGAAACGGGCATCACGATCCGATATTATGCTTAGGGGAATACCATGTCGGCTAATGATTTCATCAATGTAGATACGAGCTAACTTCCGCACAGGGTAAGTTTCGCGTATCGGTAAGAAATGAGCCGACTTAGTCAATCTATCAACAATAACCCAAATGCTATCTTTACCGTTTGTGGTTCGTGGGAGTTTAGTAATGAAATCCATGGAAATATTCTCCCACTTCCACATCGGTATCTCTGGTTGTAATAACAATCCCGAAGGTCGCTGATGTTCGGCCTTGACTTTGGCACAGTTGAGGCACTTAGACACATACTCAGCAATATCCTTCTTCATTCCAGGCCACCAGTACAAAGCCCTGAGGTCTTGATACATCTTATCAGCACCTGGATGGATTGAATAACGAGACTTATGAGCTTCATTCATAATAACCATCCTGAGACCACCCCTGTTCGGTATCCACAATCGATTCAAGTAATACATTAACCCATCATCCTTAGTTTCCAATAAGATTTCAGCCCCGCAAGACATCTCATTCTTCAAATCATCTTGAGCTAATGAGTGTTGTTGGGCTGTGAGAACATCATTTCGGAGACTATTGTGCACTCGGACACTATGGATCTGAACTTGACTCTTGCGACTAAGCGCATCTGCTACTACATTCGCTTTCCCAGGATGATAGCGAATTTCACAGTCATAATCATTTAACAGTTCAACCCATCTCCGTTGTCTCATATTAAGTTCTTTCTGATTCAGAATATGTTGCAAACTCTTATGATCAGTGAACACTACACACTTAGTGCCATAAAGATAGTGTCTCCATATCTTCAAGGCAAACACGACTGCACCAAGTTCCAAGTCGTGTGTGGTGTAGTTCTTTTCGTGAATCTTCAATTGTCTTGATGCATAAGCCACAACCTTTCCCCGTTGCATGAGAACACAACCGAGACCTAGGTTGGATGCATCACAATAAACCACAAAATCATCATTTCCATCAGGCAATGTCAAGACAGGAGCATCACAGAGTTTCTGCTTCAGAGTCTGAAATGCCTCTTCTTGCTTTGGTCCCCACTCGTATGGCCTATTCTTTTGAGTCAAAGCTGTGAGAGGAACAGCAATCCTGGAGAAGTTCGATATGAACCGCCGATAATAACCGGCAAGTCCAAGGAACGATCGAATCTCCGTCGGTGTCTTCGGTGTACTCCAATTCTTCACAGCATCAATCTTTGCAGGATCCACGTGAACACCGTATTCGTTGACGATATGTCCCAAGAATTGAACTTCCTTAAGCCAAAATTCACATTTAGAGAATTTGGCATACAGTCGCTCTTCTCTTAGGATCTCCAAGACCAACTTGAGGTGTTTCTCGTGTTCTTCCTTGGTCTTTGAGTAAATCAGAATGTCATCAATGAACACAATCACGAATTTATCCAAGTATGGTCTGCAAACACGGTTCATGAGGTCCATGAAAACCGCAGGTGCATTGGTAAGACCGAAAGGCATTACCAGAAATTCATAATGACCATATCTTGTTCTAAAAGCCGTCTTGGGAATATCATCATCATGTACGCGAAGCTGATGATACCCAGACCTAAGATCGATCTTTGAAAACCATGCCGAGCCTTGAAGCTGATCGAAGAGATCATCGATGCGCGGCAGTGGATATCGATTCTTAATTGTGAGTTTGTTCAATTCGCGATAATCGATGCACATTCGGAATGACCCGTCCTTTTTCTTGACAAATAGGACCGGTGCACCCCATGGTGAATGGCTCGGGCGAATAAACCCTTTATCAGTAAGTTCCTGCAGCTGGCTCGCCAACTCTTGCAACTCCGAAGGCGCAAGTCTGTAGGGAGCTTTGGCGACTGGGTTCGCACCAGGTACTAAGTCGATCCGGAACTCAACTTGACGTTCTGGTGGAAGACCCGGCAAATCATCTGGAAAGACTTCTGGAAAATCTCGTATCACCGGAACATCTTCAATTCTCTTTTCTTTCTCTTTCTTCTCCACAATGTGAGCTAGAAATGCTATACATTTCTTTCTAAGGTACTTGTGTGCTTTAGTGCAAGACATCAGCTTAAGACCTTTACTAGCAGTTTCTCCAAATATTCTCAAAGTTTCGCCCGAAGGTAAGGGAATACGAATGTACTTTTCATGGCATACAATCTCCGCTTTGTGGGTGGCTAACCAGTCCATGCCTATGATAACGTCAAAGCTACCAAGATGCATAGGTATGAGATCAATTGGGAAAACGTGATCATTTAAGTTCACCGTACATCCAACGATAATAGTGTCAATATCAATAGTGTTTCCGTCAGCCACTTCCACGTTAAACGGTTTATCTAAATATGTACGTGTTCTACCAAGCAAGCATTCAAAATCATATGAAACGAAACTCCTATCGGCACCAGAATCAAATAAGACAGATGCATAAGAGTTGTTGATCAGAAATGTACCGTTGACGACGTCCTGGTTGGCTTGAGCAGCTGGAGCATTCAGTTGAAATGCCCGGCCTCTGGCCAGCCTCTGATTATTCCCGGTCAACTTTGGGCATTGATTCCTGAAGTGACCCACTTCACCACACTCATAACAGGCTCTTGCCTGTGCCTGAGGTACCTGGCGAACGGGTACAGCTGGTATAGGTTGTGCATGAGGAGCTGGCAGTGCAAGCGGTGCATGTTGCAACCTTTGTGCTTGCGGTGCACTCCGACAAACATTAGCAAAGTGACCAAACTTGCCGCAGTTGTTGCAGACGCGACATGGCAAATTTGGTGCGTGATGATATCGGCAGGTATTACACTGAGGAGTGTTCCCAATGAAATTCCTGGCAGTTGAATTGTTTGATGATTGCTGCGCAGACTTGGCAGCAGGAGTAGCGACCATGAAGTTTCTGGTCTTTCTCTTCTTGTTGCTGCTTTTGGATGAGCTAGCAGCTTCAGACTTGACTTCGGTTTTGACTTCCTTTGCAGCAGTCTTGGTGTCAGTCTTCTTGTATCCTTTCCTAGTGAGTGTTCCATTCCTCACATGATTGTCAGTAAGAGTTGCAGATAGACGGATAGCAGCCTCCAGTGTTTTGGGATTACTCCCGTAGACCGTATCCTGAATCTGTACCGGCAGCCCGCCGATATATTTCTCAATCGCCCTTTCCAAGGGTGTCACCATGTGAGGTACCAGTAAGCTATACTCATGGAATTGAGTATTGTAGAGGACATTCTCACCACTATCTTGTTTTAGTTCCCAGAACTCAGTCTCTAGTTTCCTCATTTCGCTTCTAGGACAGAATTCAGTGGTCATCAGGTTCTTGACCTCTGTCCATGTCAGTGCTAAGGCAGCATCAACTCCCCTAGTTCGCTTTTCCCCATTCCACCAAGTTAGTGCTCTCTTTTGGAAAACACTGGTGGCATAGCGAACTTTCAGATTCTCGGGGCATTCGCTGTTGATGAAGGTGTTCTCCATACTCTCGAACCACTGCAGCAGACCAGTGGCCGATTCAGCACCCGTAAATTTCAGGGGGTTGCAGGAATTGAAGTGTTTGAATGTGCAAGTTGGAGGGTTTGCACCACCTCGATTCTGGTTGATGTTTTGGTTGGCCTGGGTCAACTGGTTCACCAACCCAGTGATGAGGTTAGCTAACTCTTGCATGCCAGGGTTGGCATTACCGTTAGCATCCTCTGCGTTCGTATCATCTCCGTTGTGACGGCGAGGCGGCATGTTTCTGAAGGAAATAGAAACATGTTACTACCGTTTACAACGTAAGTCATACAAACAATGTTTAAATGAGTTCATTAGACAATTAGGATTACATATAGGAACTATATTTATCTCCTATCTGTCATTAAACTCAGAATGTGCATAATTCCCTATTACTCTACTATGTGTCCTAGTTGGTCATAACTAGTGTTAACTAACTATTCCCTAGGTACTATACATTCCTCACTCTATACTAACACTGACAACCTCCCAATGCAATGCAACAAGCTTATATATAGGGCATATGCAGAGGTAGATCGCAATCTCCCCTACACCGTCCCACCACCGTTCCATTACACCACGATTATGCCCTTGCTAGTGTGTAGAGTGTGTCATGCATTTCACCATAAACCTCACTTCACAAACCTTATCCTTGGTAGGATAATTTTGAGTGAAGTGATCTCTAGTTCCCTTGGACAATTAGGTTTGCCTAATGTCTAAGTTCACCTGACATTAAGTTTCCCCTAATTGTCTAAGTTCACTAAAATCCATATCAATCCCAATGTCAATAATCATCATTAAGGGTTCATATCATCACAAAGTGCTCTTATTGTCACTAAGTGTTCATATCCTCCCTATAGTTGATTCTTGTCAAGTGTCCATACCATCACTAAGTGTTAGTATCATCACTAGGCATTTATATTATCTCAAGTGTCTATATCATCACCCAAGTCCTTATCATATCACTAATCGCTCATATCATTTGTTAATCCTATGCATCCTACGTGTCCAATCTGTGTATTTCATAAGTGAATTTATAATATTCATCAAGTATAATCATTCAAGAGTCAATCCATCAAACATATCATCAACAGTCCATCTCACAATAATTCCTAGTAATATCCTAAGTTCCTGACACTGACAGACCCCCAATATACTACAAATGGTATATGTATAGGGCATATGTAGGGGTCAGTCGCAACTGCCCCAGCCACCGTCCCACCACCTTTGTAGTATACCACGAGTGTGTCCTTGTCTGGAGTTTATAGATCAAACAGATAATTCCTAAGGCAAGCAATCCATAAACAATTAATTTCCTAAGCAAATAATTTCCCAAACGGGTAGTTCCCACATTCTTCAATACTGACATCCACCTAATGTACCGTAATTGGTATATATATAGGGCATATGTAAGGGTCAGTCGCAACTGCCCTAGCCAACGTCCCACCACCTTTACGATACACCACGTGCATGTCCTTATCGAATCATTAGGGCACACGTAAGCAAGAAATTAATAAGCAGCATATGTAATCAGATGTATATCAGAAGTTCAGTTAACATGTAATAAACACATAAGCATGAAATCCTGAGTATACTAACTAGTGTATGAAATTAATTCATACTAGGGTATCCTATGGTTATAGACTAGGTCAACCATTTCTAGTAACCTAATTCCCTATAACCCAGGCTCTGATACCAATCTGTAACACCCCGACCGACGGCGGAATCATCGGGATGCCACGAAGGATGTATAGATTGTTCAAAAGCTCATGGGCATCTAATTCAATCATCATATATCATTTAAAGCAATCAAAATAATTACACAAAAATCATGTTCGTCATGAATCAAATACATCAGTTACACAAAAGAATTAGTTAAACTAACTAAACTCTAATCGCCAGAAATTTAGTTAATTAACTAAGTCCAAGATCCTATATGATGATGTCCAAAATAGAAGAGATCCTCTCTTCATTCCTACTTGTCTCCATCACCTGAAACATGTAGAAAATCAAGTGTCAACTACAAAAGTAGTTGGTGAGTAATCATAAGTTTTTATATTGGAAAATGTTTTAGTAAAATGAGTTTAAAGGTTTATGATTTAAAATGGTTTTATAAAATGCTTTGCTTAAAACGGTTATAAAACTTATGATCTTCATGAGAAAATCCATATGAATACCTGTATGAAATAATCCACACACAACCATCAATTCATCAATCTTACACATATACAATCACATAATCACATAACCAGTCGTTCATAATCAATCACAATTAATCATAGTCAATTATAGACAATCAATCCACAACAAATCAATCAAACTAAATCAATCATATTCTCAACCAATGTTCGTGACTATACATGATCATTATGTAATTAACATAAGTTAAATACATGAATCATGGAGTGGTCGCTAACCACGTGACAATACATGAAGTCAAAGCAATCAACCGAAGTCAAGAGCAATACTTCACGGATGTGGAAACCCTCCACGTGACAATACATGAAGTCAAAACAAATAACCGAAGTTAAAAGTAATGATTTCACGGAGTATGAGACAATACATGTAATCTTTGTTATTAACCGAAGTCAATAACAATGTTTACACGGATTTATAATAACCAGTAGTAATCCATAATAATGATAATTCATAATAGTGAATATCATAATGATAAACAGGTATTATCCTTGTTTTATCAAAATAATATTTAAACCGGTATACATGTTTCACCTCCGAGTTTTAAAACCAAAAACAGTTTAAAGAAAGGGAGGTTATGAGAACTCACCTGAAGTCCTTAGAATCCGGGTTCTTGTATAATGCGCTCTCGCGTATGTAAATTCAAAGTAACTCAAGAATCTGTAATCATTGTAATGCTTGTGTTTATAAGTATAGGCCTCTAAATTTTGTTTAATGTCCATTTAGTTTTACTTTAAACGCAATATGATCTTGCTAAGTCAGATCATTTTGCCTAATTCAAAATGAGAGGTTATATATCTTATGACTAGTCATTATTAACATATAGTTTAACTTATGAGTTACATTAGTTAGCCATAGTGGCAATTCATGTTATCTCATGTGGGATCTCTTTAATATAGATATATTTCCAACATGACAATCCTAATCATATACTCCTTTCCACATGCATGCATGATCAATTTATTGGCCACCTTAGCAAAATATATCGAGCTTAAGATTTAAGAGAATCCATGTGTATATTATTTTCATAATTATTTCTTATTATATAAAACCTTCATTGTTTATCTCATTAAGAAAGGTGGTGGCCTAACTCTCTTTTGCATGCATGGATGCATCCTTTCATGCATTTATACTTATACATATATATATGCATGTTTATACGCCATGATCTTATCCCTAGCCCTTCGTTAACCCATGACTCTTTTCTTTTTTTTTTTATATATAACCTTAGGACCAGCGAACCTTTAGGTTGCTGTCCTAGGGTTCGGCTAGGTGGGCTTGGGTTCGTGGCCAAGAGAGTCAGCCCCGACCTGTGCATGGTTCGGCTAATGATCAAGGATTCGCCACCTTAAAGGTTCGCCATATACAGCCATGCAAGGTTCGTTTAACATAACTCAGCTAGGGTTCGCCAACGGGAAAAGAGGGTTCGGCTCCTTAGGGTTCGTAGCCAAGGAAAAGGGTTCGCTGCTATAGACTTACGAACCATCAGGTTCGTTCACCTGCCAGCAGCAGGGTTCGCTCGACCCAGGAAGGTTCGCGGCTTCATGGGCGGGAAGAAAGGGTTCGCCCGTAGGGTTAGAGGCTGCGCAGGGTTCGGCAAAACCCATTGTCACGAACCTGTGGATTCTTTCAACATCCGATCCATCCCATCGACGGGTCTATGGCCGACCATGGCTTCCCTTAGGTTTATACCATCTCATATTAATGTTTTACAAGTTACTAGCTCGGTTAAAACATCAAATAAACATGTATTCGAAATTCCCTACAAGACCGAAAATATCATCTCAGATTTACCTCAATATGTCGCCCAAACCTCCGGTTTCTTCGTGAAATCTGGTTCTCCTCGTTCGTGTGGTCGTCTGGACACCAAGATCTCTTAATTTCGTTAAGATTTGAAGGAGCTATGGTAGAGAGAAGGTGGGGGTTCTTGAGGGTGACGAACCTTGAGTAGGTTAGAGAGAGAAAGGGTTTGTGAAAATGAAGAAAAAGGAGGAGGTTCCTCCTCTTTTATCGCGTATAAGTCCCCGGTGTTCGGTCTCGTTTTTATCGCGATAAAACATAATAAAACTCGGTTTTTCTCGTTAAACATATTTAAATAAAAAGTGTTTAAATAATAATATGGTTTCATTAATTATCATGATTTCTAAATACCCTTTGTCTCGTAACATGTCTCGTTTAATACGCGTGAAATGTAACAACATGCCCGGTTTTCTAACGTAACATATTTAAAACAATAAATCGTTTTGAATAAATTAGTTTTGTTTAATTAAAATAAGCTTAAAGAAATTGTTTCGTAAAATAAATTCCGTTTCGTTTTCGTTAAATAATTATTTAAATAAATTAATTTATTCGAAAACGTTTTAGGTTGTGATTCCTAATAAACGTTTTAAGTTCACAATCATTAATTTAATATCGTTAAATATTATTTACTTATCTCGTCGAAACGCGTTACTCGCGTACGTATTCGTAAAGATCGTCACCTTTGCGAATCCGATGCTCGTATCGCATTTCGATTTGATCTAAGATTTATGGAATATCGTTTTAGAATATTATTCCTAATAATTATATTCGCGTGAATCGTCACCCGCGCGAATACATCATTAAGTTAATATTTCTAAATTAATATTCGCGATTAAATAGCGTTCGTAACCTCACTTCGCGTAATTAATTCCCATTATTTATCATCTTTAATATTATCATTTCCCAAACCAAAACCCACTAAACCCTAGTCACTGACACATCCATGATAGACCGAAATATGCATATATATAGGGCATATGTAAGGGTCAGTCGCAACTGCCCTAGCCACCGTCCCACCGCTATTTCGATAAACCATGTCCATGGGTCCTTGACTATGTTTAGTAACCAGACTCAGACAAACTCCCAGTTTCAACCCCAATCCATTCTCAAACCAATAATCCATCACCATCAGTAATAAGTAACTGCGATAAACACTACGGGTTTGTTTAGTTGAATTACAACTAAACTTCCCGTGGTTTACGCGTATAATAACTCATAATCATGTATACCAGCAACAGTGATAATATCAGTAATGTAAATCAATAATCTCATAATCATCAATAATTATAAATATTCAGTCGTAACAGTACATTCGTACGGATGTACGGACGTACGGACAACCGAATGTACAGTGATGTTACAGTAAAATTGTAATTTATTATTTAGTATTAAATTAATAGTCTTATGTATTTTATTAACATTGGTTTGTATACTCTTGATTTACATATATATTAGAGTGGAGGAGACTTCTGACCAGTAGAGAGGAAGTAAAGGCCCTGGATAGCTGCAGAACTTCATATTGCAGGTCCCTTTCGATGGGGGCGGAGATCGTTGGTTGTGGGAATCTGAGAACCATGGCTCATTTTTGGTTAAATCTATTCGTGCACTATGTGCGAAGGATCGACCCATTCAATCTAGTCTCATATTATCTTGGTGTAATAGGTTCCAATTAAAGTTAATTTACTGGCATGGAAAGCTTTACTTGGTCGTCTTCCAACATTAGAGAATCTGGATAGAAGATGGATTCGGGTGGATTCCCTATTATGCCCACTTTGTCACGAATACACGGAATCAGCATGCCATCTATTCTCGTCTTGTTTTATAGCTGCCATGATTTGGCAGAGTGTCTCTTCCTGGTGCGGTCTCCCACCAATCTTCGCTTTCGACATGAAGGATTTATTGGAGATATTCAAGTTTGCGGACGGAGGATCAAAGAAAAAAGAGGCTATTAAAGCGATAATCTTGACCGGCTTATGGTGTATCTGGAAGGCTGGAAATAATGCAATCTTTAGTAAAAAAAGGTGTTCCTTTCAAAAAATATTTGAGGAACTCAAATCTCTTAGCTTTCTTTGGATCAAACACAGAGTTAAATGGAGATTGATGACTTAGGCTCACTCCAATGCGCATTTGGGGAGGGTGCATTTGGCCTACGTGGACGTTGCACTTCAGAAGAATGCACTGGAGTGTGCTGACTAGACAGTTGCACTTCAATTAGTGCAATTGAAGTTAATATGGGCCCCATTTTCCAAAATCGTCATAAATATATATAAAAAAAATTGTGATGTGGAAGAGAGAGAATGCACGTGGTAAGTATGTGTTGTAATTAAAAAGAGGAGAGAGAATGCATGTAGGAATTATAAGTAAAAGGCTGATGTGACAGTAATGACTAGGATGCATGTAGTAAATGCATGCTTATGCATTGCGGGCAGTCTTAGAAGGATTGGTGTAATTTTCCCTTTTAGTTTGTTGTATTGTACTGTTTTTAGGAACTGTTTGGTGTTTGGGATGTTAGCATCTTGCTTGTCCTTGGTATTTTAATGAAATTCGTTGTAAAAAACATACATATTACAGAATATCAATTGCTTTGAGTTTTATCAGCATTCATTTGGTTTGAGAGTTTATCAATCAGTCGGTTAGAAGAGCCGCGTTAACTCAAAAGAAAAGTCGGTTAGAAGAACCGTGTTAACTCATGTGGATATGAGGGGGGCGAGGTATTTTACATGCCGGTTCATGGGTCTGTACATGTAAACACTCAAATATCGGGTCGGATCTCGATATCAAGTTGTTTGGTAGGAACAAATCGTTATATAATTGGTAACCACCGAACTCAATCAACAAAAGAAAGGAAAAAAAAAAACTCAATACACAGTTCCCTACGCAAACGCTTGCATCCTTGATCAGTTAAAAGAAACCTGTAAATTCTGTATAACATCGCCGTCGTCGATCTTTGACCACCGGCAGTCCACGTTTTCCCTGCGGTACGATACTCCATCGCCACCATCATCGACCGTTATACAGATCATTTTTTATCCTTATGCATTTTTGTGTTCTCTGGTTGAAATCCGATATAGAATTGCTGAAATTCATCTATACCTAGAAATTGTTAGATTCTTTTAACAAAAAAATTCTCATCCGATTGCGCCTGTATAAAGGATTATTGGGGTTTTATGTTGTAATGATTTTCGGATTACACCGACACATATATAAAATTACATATAGGTTATGATAAATGGAGAATATTACATACGATTTCACAAATGCTTTTCTGTTCTTTTAAAAAAGTTGGATCTGTGCGCGATGGACAAATAGTTATAAGAAAATTGAAAGGCTACTTGATCAATTTTTTTTGCATACGTTTGTGGATTTTCCTTTTTTAAGGATTCAAGGATTTGTTCCTTCATTTTTAGGGTTTGATTTAGTGATATATGATGAATTAGTTCTTTCATGTTTATATGGTATGTAGCTGATTGATTATTTTGACCTTTGAGTTTCAACTTAACATCAGATCGTCTTTAGGCAGACGGTTATTGATTGATGACTTTGGATGCCTGGATCTTGTTTATAAGCATAATAAAGACATAACAAAGCTTAGCAGTACGTGGTGCATATATTTGGGTGCAAATTTGGTGAATTGGATTGAGTGCATCCATATATATACATCATGTACACAATTATTGGACTAATTATTAACAACTTGGTGCATTTTGGGTGAAAAAATTTGAATCATTCAAGGTCAAAAAGAAAAAAAAGGAATTTCATAAAATATATGATAAAGATGTAACACATTTTTACTCCAATTCTTAGAGTGAGATGCTTTCAAAATTTTTTTAATCATATGGAATTGTCCAATCTGTTAAAAACTATCAGTTTTTTTTTTTTAATTAATTTCCTGTAAATCTTGTTTTTTATTCGCTTCAGAATATTCAGCCAAGTGGTGAACATCTATTCTTATGAATTAATTGTCATGGCTTAAAATTATGTTTCTTTTTTGCTTTATTAACTTATTTGGTTTATTTTATACGTTTTTATGTTCTTCTTTATGTATATGTAAATAATATGTGTCACACCCAGATTTTTTTTTCTTAAATGGCAAACCTGTGTGCTCGGTATCCGTCTCATCTGTAGAGACACTCATGTGCTTTTAGGCACTCGTATAAATGGGTTTTCCTATGTTTATCAAAAAGAAAAATATGAATTAGCATGGAAAGTGTTAATTTTACATTAAAAGGATAGCTCTTGTACCTCGTTTTAAGTTATATGAGTTTCTGTTTCTGGGTTTGTAGTGTAGCTTTATTTACACTTTCAGTTTCTAACCACACTTCCCAAGTGTGAAATATTCTCTTCTTTTTTTTTGCAGCAGTGTCCCTTACTTTTACATTCTGCATGTTTTTGACTGGCATGTAAAAACTTTATAAAAATCTGGTCAGATAAACAGAAGAGGTGGTTATATAAAAACGTTTTGAAATGTGTACTGTCACTTGTGTGAACCCATTGTTGGAAGTTGGTTGCAGCTCACATCATATCATATTGCTCGTCCTGTTCCAGACAAAGACTGGATTGTGATAGTGCAGGCCACTTGTTAATGGAGAAATGACATGCTGTCCTATGATTAAAGAGAGGAATTTTCTATTATTTTGATTAATGTTTGTCACCAAATGTATGCTAAGTATAAGCATGAAAACGAAGAAATGGGAAATTTTAATCACATCATATATATAAAGATGTGAACTTTAGGTCCTTGGAAGTCAAGTGGACATTATTTCCATTATATAATATATAGTGGTGTCCTATGAGTTGAAAAATTAGGCTGCATCCAATGATGCTTAGTAACACCAGCCTTCTGTAATTTCAACAACTCATGGTGTAGCAGGTCATTAGTTAATGTCATATTTGAAACATGTAAAGTCACAATTTAATTTGTTCAATTACTGATATCATTGAGCTGTTCTGTTGGCTACTCCCAGTCTGTGCTTGTTACAGTGTCTCTTTCTTTACCGATATCAACTCTGCTTTATCATTTCAGATTTGTTTGTGTTATTTGTGTATATGCTAGTCATAAAGTTTGTTTTGGTTACAAAGTTAATAAAATATTTGTACGCTCTTCTAGGAAAGAACATGGAAAACTCAGGGGGGGGGGGGGGGATGAGAGAAAAGATGTTTAGTTTTTCACCCATTTTAAAGTTCTTAATCTTTTAAAGGCGGTCAGTTTTTGTAACAATGATTTCTCTGTTATCTTATGATTCTTCTGTATATCAAGGAGGCTAGTGCTGTTTATTCACCTTTCACCTTTTTTTTTTGTTTCATTTGCCTTTCCAGTCCATGTTGAATTATTTTGTTTTCCAAAATAATTGTGAATAACATGACTTAAAAGTTCACAGCCCCTCCTAGTGAAAAAAGATATCTAGTTCCATGCATCTTTATTTTCTACAGGAATTTAATTATTCTTTTACATATGGAAGAGATATTGGCAGCTTAAGAACTCTTTGACCATTAGCTTATATTTGAGTCGAATTGTTTTACAGATACCATTGGATTGAAAAAAAATTAAGCTTTTGTATAGTAGATGATATATGATCAGTACTAGGCTGGGGGTGCTATGAATAAAAACCCTCTCTTAAACAGATTTTCTGCTCTCTTGCTTCAAGTTCTACATCATGGAATCTAGGCAACTCCAGAAAATTCCCAGAAAGGACACTGGGCACATAGTTACCCTAATCTAATTCAGTCATTTATGCATAACTAGTTAGATGTAGTCTGTAGCCAGCAGTTGGACTTTCATCTAACAGACGGCTATTTGGAGTTGTGTCTTTCCTTAATTTCTAAATCACGAATGACGTTACATTGCAGGCACGTTTGACCTATCTGAGCAGCAGAAGGTTTTCTATTTTCAATAGTACCTCATCAAGATTTATAATTTTATACAGATGCCAATAGTTGTACAAGAACATCCTCTTCTACATATTTAGAACAGGTCCCTTCTATGGCAATAATGCAATATTACCACAACTTTTTCCTAAATATTTTCCTATGAAGTGCTATCTCATTAAAAATGGTAGAAATGATGGTAAATGTCATTTTTACTTTTCGGACACACTTAAGAAGCAACTGATGATATGGGTTCTCCGTTGTTATTCATGCTATCACTCAAGCGTACAAGGGGTTGTGAAATTTTTTATTCACTATATGTATGGTTGGAAGTCATTAGTGACATCAGTAATTCAATGGAGAAAGAGTAGCATGCAGTGGTGTACTTCTGTAAATATTGAATGGAGCTGCAATTTGATGCCAATTGGTACAAAAGAATTTCTAGTCCTTGTTCTGAAGCCTTGTAAAAGTCCATATTGTTGATATGTCATGGTGGAATTTCTTTTACAGATGATTATAGAAGAAGGAAGAATGGATCCACAAGATTAGTTTTTAGTCTTTCATAGATTTATGGCATACGATATAGATCTTGTTTGTATTAGCTTGAAGACTATTTTCAAGTTTCATGAAGACTGTAAGTTTCTGTCATATGCCAAGAAATATATGTGAGTGAGGTAGCCTTGATGGTGGAGATGTAGCTATTGATTGTAATCCCTGTTGAGCTACATATTTCATTCTATTAAGGTTCTCCATTGGTGGTTGTAGGTCATTGGTTTATGTGAACCGGTGTTACTAAATAATGAAATATGTTTGCTGAACTTATTTTATCATATGATCTAAAGACCAATTACACTTCCTGACAGTTAGGGAGGTCATGTATTTCCTTTTCTATATCCTTCCCAGAATAAGATCCAGTATCAGGCACCATATCCTTGTAAGTTATGTTTGTTTAAGCAGTGTAATTCTGTGTGGCCCCTAAATCTTTTTTTGAAAACGCAATCAATGGGCCCTTATATTAGGTAATAGTTCCTATATTCAGGATAACCTTTTTTGTGCACTGCAGGATTTGAATTATATAGGTCAATTTCCAGGAGAAATATATGAGGTACCTTTTGATCCTATCTTGTCAATAAAATAAGATAGGCATCCTCAGGTTGAAGTTCGACTCATAGTATGCCTTTAATAGGTATGAATTTAACTTCACGAAGAATCTTTTAGTTTAACATTCAATTTTATCGCCCGAATTGGTGGAATTTGTAGTGTTAGTTACTTTGAAATTGACTACTGAAAACAGAAATGGAATCTCTTCTAAGCAATGGGATTTTTTGAAGATGAGTAGCATTAGTAGTTAGTTATTTAAATGTAATTGTCATGATATAATAGCGTTTGGTTATTGTTGTTTTTAGATTTGGTTACCTAATTTAATAGGTAGAGGGTGATTGTTGTTGCATGGGCTGGCAAGCATAGTTCGTAGCTACAGGTACGTAAGAAGGCACAAGTGATATATATAAATTAAATTGAAGCATTTACAAATCATAACCCTGTGTACAAATAATAACTTGGGGTGTTTATATGACTGTAAACTATTCTTCTGAGAGTATTTAAATTCTCCTTTTGACCCAAGATATCTTATTATTTAGGGCAGGTCTTCTGAGATTGCTTGGTAGAAACCTTTGTATATTTGCTATTGCTCATCTTAAGCTTATTGCTATTTTCCTCACATAATTACAGGTTGACAAAGCAGAATTTTCTGTTAGAAAAGATGAGGCATAGACAATTATCTAACTCATTTACAAGACCTGGAATTGATCAACATGTCAGCAACCATACTCCAACAGAGCAGTCTTACTTCCCTACAGGTAACATCTTTATATATATGTGTGTGTGTGTGAATTTAATATTCAAATCCTGAGGAGTATTGCAGTAATGATTGTAATTTTCCATTTCATGTTATTTGGAGTTTTACCAGGAAGGAGTGTTGCACCAGAAAATGGTCATTTCGTTGGTCAGGTGAATCATGTGACAAGACATCACAATACAGAAAACAGGGCAAATGTGAACATGGAAGTACAGCCTTATGTGCCTGTTGAACCATACTCACATTCACCAATGACAGAAACTAGATCTTTACCACATGCTGGGCACACTCATTGTACAAACTATAATGCCCCAAGTATGCATGACATGGAGGCTGATCTATCAAACCACCCGACAGGCAGTGGTGTTCCCCTTAAAAGAAAAAGGTCAGGTAGCTTTTATAGTGCAGGAGGAAGCTCATCCAGTTCTTCTCATATGTCGGTGGAAAAACAATCTGTTGACTTTCAAAGTGCGCCTTCATATAGGAGTAGTCTCACAATTAATGAAGGTTCTTCTAGAAATGTGAGACGTAGATATAGACTTGATTTGGAACCTAGCATCACAAGATCTCATGTATCGACCCATTCTTCTCAGTTTTACCATTCTGCCCCTGGTCAGCATGCTAATGGAGGACAATGGAACTGTGTTCCTCCTTATGCTCCTCCTCCTCAAAGAAGGATCTCTCCTTCAGGTGATTATTTGTTTATACTTTTAGTGTATTAATTATGCAATTATTTTTTAATAAAATAAAATACAGATATGAGCGACAGCTCTAGACATGAGATGAATCAAGTCCATATTGGAGGGGGTTCTAGTGATCCATTCTTCAGCAGGCATATTTCTTCTTCATCACATGGTCCATCAATGAGGGAAGATCATGTTAACCATTCTAGAAGATCTGAGTCTTCATATGGGAACAGTTCAAGGTACTCCAACTATGCACATGGTGGTACGTCATCAACTGATGGACTGCACACACTGGATAATTTCTCTTCCAGAAATTATTCTAGGCATTGCTTTCCAGGAGGATGGCGTGGAAGTTACAGGAGTGGAAGGCCAAGGCTAGCTACTGAGAGGTTTCCACCTGGTCTTGAAACAACAAATTCATTTGATAGAATGGGACATCATGAGGTATGTAATCCTCATGTTCCTTAAAAAAGGGTGCATAGTGTTATTTTACAGTAATAGCTATAGTTTCCACTTAATTTAACTTGAATCCTTGTGTACATAGCCCATGATGATGGTGGATCAAGCACCATTTTATGGTAATTCCAGGAACTTTTCTGATCAATATAGAGATATGAGGCTAGACATCGACAACATGAGTTATGAGGTTTGTTGATAACCAGTTACATATGAATTATTATTGTTTTTTTTTTCCTTTTCTTTAAATTAGTTTGTTTTATTTTTGACAGGATTTGCTTAACCTTGGGGAAAGGATGGGGAATGTTAATACTGGTTTGTCTGAGGATAACATGTCCAAGTATTTAATGGAAAAAAATCACTGTTCTGATGAAAACCAGGATGAAGTTTCTTGTCCTATATGCCTTGTAAGATGATGCATTTGTCACCCATTATATCTTAAAAAAATTAGGGTTTTGGTTTTGTATATTAGGGACATTTCTACAAATTTAATGTTTGACTTGATTTGATTTTTATTTGATCATGGAAACTTGGCAATAACAGGAAGAGTACAAGAATGGGGATAAGATTGGAAGGATGGGAAAATGTGGACATGATTATCATGTGGATTGCATCAAGAAGTGGCTGTTGATGAAGAAATTATGTCCAATATGCAAAACTGAATGTACAAATTAAGAACCAAGTGAAGTCTAATAACTGTTTATTTGCTATTTAAGGTGTACATATGGATATGATCTCAAATGCATTCATTTGAACAGTTTGTAATTTCTCTTATGTTTATTGTTTTCATATGTATGAAAACAATTATCCGTGTGGTGAACGTAAACAAGTGCATCTATTGTTTTATCATTAAGGCCTGTTTTAGTTTTTTTTTTTTTTCTTCCTTTTTTCCTTCCCATATTATTTGCTACATATAATTAGCACCAGGGAGGCAGGTATCTATAATTCTACGTGATTTCCACTCAAGTTGAGTGATCTATTAAACATAACTCTACATTTCAAAAGTATAAAAGCTTAACGTACCAGAGTTCGAATTGTTTTGTTTTGATATTAATAGATGAAACGACATTACATTAATACGGGTAAGGATCAAATAAAAAGTATATTTTGCCTAAAAAGGTTAAAAAACATTTTTAAAATTTTTAAAACCGACCCAAATGAACTCCGATCAAACTTATTTCGATGGCATTGGAACCGTCTCATCAAACCTACAATATTTGTTTTTTGGATTTAGCTTTAACAACTAGTTTTAAAGTTTGGATTTTAGGGTATGTTTTTTTAGATTTTAGGTTTTATCTTTAGGTTTAGGATTTGTTTTTATAATTTTTGTAATATGATTAGGGTTTATGGTTTATGATTTAAGGTTTAGGTTTTAGGGAATTACAAGCCGGCTCCAATGATGTAAAAATAAATTCAATAGGAGTTTGTTTGGGTCGGTTTTTGAGTTTTTAAAAATCCTTCTTAGCCTTCTTAGTCAAAAAAAAACTTTTTAGGGGAACTTTCCTCGTATTAATACTATATATATACTTAAGTACATCAAAAGATATATTGCATGCATACTTGTATAGTTGTATGCATTATGCATACATCATATGTGGCTGTGTGGTAACCATCTTCTGTTCTTCAAATCAGCAACATGCAAAAACCTTCATGAACCTAATACCTTTTCTCTGATCCCTCTCTCACATTCAACCCTCACTTTTGCGAACCATCTGTGTAGACAGACTTTACCATTAGACCACCCACAATGGGTTCCCCGCACTCGCCAGCGGCTTCCCACCCCGCCGCGGGGTCCAGCGGGCACACCGCCACCCTAGCCAGCGGCGCCCGCTCAAACCGGCCCAGCGGCTCCCGCTCCCCGTTGAAATCCACGGCTTGTGATTGGTCCATCCTCTTGACCGTTATTAAACGGTAATAAACCAAAAAAAAAAAAAAAAACAACTTTTTTAAACTAAATAAATACCCAACATTTTTACACACTCAATTCCATCCAAAACTCTCTTAAATTTTATACATTTTTTTATAAAAATGTCATCATCCTCTACGGTGTTCTCATCTTCTGATAGCGAGGGTACTGATCTTTTTATCGCGGCTTTGTCTACCATGGCTCAAGAAAACGCTTCTCAGATTCCTCGGCCTATAATTAGAAGAATTCAGATTAATCGAGACAGGGAAGCTGGGCATGATCTGTTGATGCGTCATTATTTTGGGCCCGAACCGTTGTATAATGAGAAGTTGTTCAAGAGGCGTTTCCGGATGCAACGACCTCTATTTGAACGTATCGTGAACGATCTGGAGGTTGCAGATACTTATTTTCAACTGAGATGGGATGCTCGCGGCAGGCGAGGATTCACACCGTTACAAAAGTGTACGTCGGCTATTCGACAATTGGCTTACGGGAGTACGGCAGACTTAATGGACGACTATTTACAGATGTCAGACAGCACTTCCAGAGAGTGCCTTTATAATTTCTGTAAGAATATCCGTCGACTCTATGGTCCTAAATATTTGCGCAAACCAAATTATAATGATGTTATGAATTTGTACGAACACCATGAAAATTATCATGGATTTCCCGGTATGCTTGGTAGTATTGATTGTATGCACTGGGATTGGGAAAATTGTCCGGTTGCATGGAGAGGACAATTTATGAGAGGCGATCACGGATGCCCCTCAATTATTCTTGAAGCAGTTTGTTCACAGGATTTATGGATCTGGCATGCATATTTTGGCATGCCTGGTGCGAATAACGACCTAAACGTTCTAAACTCGTCGCCGTTACTCAATGATATGGAAAACGGTGTGTTTCCACCGTCATCGTTTTTTTGTAACGATAACGAGTACGCTCACGGTTATTATCTTGCTGACGGTATTTACCCAGAATGGCCGGTTTTTATGCAAACAATAACATGTCCAACAACCTTTAAACGGAAAAGGTTTCAAGTAGCACAAGAGGGTGCAAGGAAGGATATTGAACGGGCGTTTGGTGTTCTTAAAAAAAGATTTCAAATTATTAAAAATCCGGCTAGAGCATGGCATCCTAAAAAAATTAGATCCGTTATGTATGCATGTATCATAATACACAATATGATACTTGAATGTGAGGGCAAGTCGATTAGCCCGTTTGTTCCCGATGAAGACGAACCGTCTTCTCCTTTTGAAATTGATGACCCGCGTAGAGATAACCAAATTTTGGCGTTGCGAAACAAAAGCATTCACGAGTCGTTAAAAGCCGATTTGGTCGAACATATCGAAAGGGTTCGAACCGATATTGTCGTTCGTAGCATCTAAGCCGTCTAGAATATTTTTAATATGTTATTGTTTTTTTAATGTAATGTGTCTTTTTTTTTTGTAAAATATTGAATTATTTTTAAATTAGAGTAATGTTTTTTTATTTAATTTTAATTGTTGATGACGTGGAATAGTGGGGAAGGGTTTTCAGTGGGGTGACCATTGTGGGTGTTAAAGGATTTCAGTGGGGTGATGACGTGGCAGGAAATTTCAGTGGGGAAGGGTTTTCAGTGGGGTGACCACTGTGGATAGTCTTAGAACCCCCCCCGGGTTCATGTCACGTCAGTTGACCTTTAGGGTTTAGCCTATGAGCGTTTGTGGGCTCTCCATTGCCTATGCTTTAATTCTATCTTTTTGAAATTGTTCTTTTGGTCTCAAATCACCCAACCCAGAGATGCTAATCAATTTAAATAAAACTGAACACAAATAATATGAATATTCAAACATTCAATAAAATGAAAGTTTCCAAATGTGAGGCGAGATATACACCACTAAAACAAAAAAGATTTTGGCGCATGGCATGGGTGGAAGGAATCTGGACTCTCTTCTAAAGTTGATTACATAATTAAAAAGTTTTGTATTTTTTTATTGGATACATTATAGAATTAAAAATAGAGTTAAGTGTCATTTTAGTCATTGTGGTTTGACAACTTTTGCCATTTTCGTCCCTGTGGTTTGAATTTTGCCATTTTGGTCACTATAGTTTCATTTTATTGCCATTTTCATCCCTATAGTTTGATAAATTTTGCCATTATAGTCCAAAATTTTAAATTTAATTGGACTAAAATGACAATAAAATGGAAACCATAGGGATGAAAATGACAATAAAATGAAACCATAGTGACCAAAATGGCAAAATTCAAATCACAGAGACTAAAATGGCAAAAGTAATCAAACCACAAGGACTAAAATGACACTTAACTCTTAAAAATAATATATTTCTTTATAGTTTGGCCTATTTGTTTTAACTAGTCAAAGGTAAATAGTTAAATGCTTAATGTTTCCTAAACGAATATAAAAATCAATCATGCAGTCGGAAAAATTTTCAAGATATATTTTCCTTAAAAACACGTTCATGACATGAAGTAAGCTATATAAATTTTCATTATAATTATACCATAAAACAATATTGTGAGTTCTAATATAAGTTCCATTTAGGTCTAGCTTTGTACATTCTAGATTCACCATGTGGATAATATCCATCGGCCCTCTTTGCATTTTGGAATGCACAACAACCCACAAAATAAATTACGATGAGAAGCATGACCATGATGATGTTGAGAACCGAGAGTCTGTGCCAATCCCGTCTCACATCCTCCAGCACCCCAGCCTTGCACGAGTCGCACTCGTAGCACAACAAATTCGGGTCATTGCTCCATTTATAGCAGTCGGGGTCTTGTGTCATCATTGGCGCTTGGTAGTCACACGCGCTTGGTGGTTTGCAACAACCCGACTACATAAAAAACCACAAGAGGATTAACATATCACGATTTTAAACTTTAGAGCAAATTGCAAAGATGGTCCATATGATTTACTAGTATTTCACTTTTGATATCTACATTTCATATATTACACATGATCTCAAACTTTAAACTTTTGTAACACATTCTATGTTTCATTCTTGGTCTCCATGTGAGGGTAATTTGTCCAAACATGTGAAGGTAATTTAGTGAACTAAGTACTGTATGTATTATAATTGTTTAAAGTTTGGGACTATATTAGTAATTTTTGAAACTTAAGAACCAAAAGTGAAATACTATCAAACTACACTGAACATATGAGTAATTTACTCTAAACTTTATTTGTGACTTATGAAAAACGAAAGGAAAAAAACATGTATGGTACCTGAATAGGAGATAAATTTCGGGTCAAATAGTCAACGGGAGTCCACATAACAACCTTACTACAAGTCTTGGACCCCAAAACGCAACTTCTAACAGTCATCCAATAATCAGGATTCTCAATCCTCTTCCTTAGCCAGGGTGAGTAACTTTGCAAGTGATACTCCTTGTAAGCCTTACCAGGGACATCCACACCGCCACCGGGACCCACAACCACGAACCCAAAAACCGTCACCGCCAACAAAGAGGCGATCAAGAACAACATCACCACCAAGTACACCCACAACATCCATACCACATGATAACATGCCCCTATAAAACCAGCTAATGATACTAGCAATATCACAAATCCCACCACTATTAGGGGCCGTTGAAGGAAGCTTTCACAAGTTGCGGTGCTTTTCGCCATCCATAAGCCGCCACCGATGATTGGAATTGAAATTAAGAGTGTCAACAGGTTCAAGAAACCAATCAATGTGTTGCTAACACTTGACATTTTGCTATCTTGTTATATGGTTTCATATGACCTCATAGTTTCTTTAGCTTTAATGGTTTTATTGGTCTAAAAAGCTATGTAAATTCATATTTATGTCCATCTGGCTCGTTTGCTTTTTAGGCATTGTGGGCTTTGAGGAACTTTAGTATTAAAAGCAAGATAAATGACTAAAATGAACTTCTTAGCCATTAAGTAACTCCACTCCAATTCAAAATAAGAAATCACTTTTATACCGGCCATAGATTGTTGAGTTCCAAAAGTTCTAAACCTACGAATTATATTTCATGCGAGTAGAATTTGAACTTAAAAGTAGGGTTGTTCAACTAAAGTAAATATAAATGGCTTTTACTTCCTCGTAATTAATTTGTATTTAGCTTGTATAATTTAAGGTTGTTAATTTGAATATAATTATATATAATATAAATTCAAAATAAAAATGATTCAAGTAATCGAGCCACGAACTAGCTTTTAAGCTAAATACAGGCTTAACTTTTGGCTTAAATTAAAACTTATAAACCAAGTTGACTCGACTTGTATTGTTATAAGTTCAAACTCATAGTAATACTAAATCGATTTGGCTTGCTAGCTTTACATTGTAATACAACATCTTAAAGTGAGCAAAGAATAGACGAGGGCTGTTTAAAGGATATTTCTTTATTGCTTTTAAGGCTCCACTCGTTTTGCTTTTTTTTCAAAAAAGAAGTTTAATATCACCATCAATCGATGTCTTAGAATATATTTTTCGAAATTATATGGCCCTTTCTTACCAATAAAACCAATACCATAATTACAAAAGTAATATTCTAAAGTATTCTATTAAAAATGGTTAAAAAAACAAAATATATTAAAAAAATAGTTATATAATATATAATAAAAAAACCAATGAGTCATTTCCTTAATGGTACCTCAAGATTCTTCCAAATTGAAGGTCTTGGGTCCGAATCCTTCACGCAGCGAAAAAAAGTATGAGGGGGGTCGGGGGTTTTCCCAGTGGAGTTTCGTTCTGTGGTGGTTGTGGTGGCTCATGGGAGACCCAAGTAACTAGACCTTAATAACATGGCCTGGAAACAGTGGCTCACACGATTGAGAACATAGTCATTCAAAAAAATACATATATAATAAAAATGTAAGGTCACTAGCACTAATCACGGCTATTCTAATGCTATCACGTGACAACGTCTAATTGGTTGTTTTTTTCTTTATATCCATGATAATTATTTATTTTATAAACATATCTACCTACTCTTAATAAAGGAGTATTTATAGGAGACACGTGTCGCATTTTGGTTAGATCTTAAAATGTTTTTTCTCGCGTCTCTCTTGCTAAATAATATCAATTTTATTAATTAGATTATATAATTAAATATTTAAAAATATAATTTTTCATATTCTAATAATTTACTAATTTATTAAAATTTAATTAACAATAAAATAATTTGATTATATCTAATCCTAAATATAATTTTATAATTATTAAATATATATTGTTACTTAATGTTAATAAAATATATTTTTTATTATTCAACCCGTGTAATACACGGGTTTTTTGGCTAGTTAATATATATATATATATATATATATATATATATATAGGGGATGGTTCCATTGTTAATCCCTTCCTTATTGCGAAAACCGCATAACCCTTACCCATATATATATAGGGGATGGTTCCATTGTTAACCCTTCCTTATTGCGATAACCGCATAACCCTGGCATTTTTTGCGTTTTTTGCCCGAATCTTTGTTTTTTTCATGGTCTTTATTATACAAAATTAAGAGGGTTTCTTTTTTGTGTTTTTGCTAATTCATCACCGTTTAGAAGTTATTTACAAATGTAAGTAAGTGTAAGTGCTTACGGTTACTTACATCAAACTTACATCAGATATGTGATGTAAGTAACCGTAAGCACATACACTTACTTACACTTGTAAATAACTTTTAAACGGTGATGAATTAGCAAAAACACAAAAAAGAAACCCCATATTTATGTATTATAAAGATCATGAAAAAAAACAAAGATTCGGCAAAAAAACGCAAAAAATGCCAGGGTTATGCGGTTATCGCAATAAGGAAGGGTTAACAATGGAACCATCCCCTATATATATATATATATATATATATATATATATATATATATATATATATATTAAAAAGCAACCAAATTGAATAGTATAAATATTTATATAAATCGATAGTGTTTGGAGGAGGTAACGGTGATTTATTTGTTCTCATAGAAAATCGATGTTTGTTTAGAGATTTTTTTATTCAACCAACTGGTTGCCGATAAGAAAAATTTTGTGAGTGATTTTTGCTATTATTATCGTAACATATTTTTATAGATTTTGTATTATATATAATACCTATTATCAGGAGTATACTGTAAAATACAAAAGAGGATAAACAGATATTTTGTTGCGGGTTCGAGCCAAGCACCCTGTTATCTCGGCCATTTTATAGTGGTTACCGTTTTTATATTATTTTTCTTTTTTTTTTCCTTTTCCTTTTATTTCCTATTATTTTACTCCACTTTAATTTTTATTTCTTTATTATTAGCCATCTATTTTTTTTTGTATTATAAGCCATCTGTTTTGTTTTTTTGTTTGAGAAACTTTTTTGGGTTTGATTTTATTGTATTATCATCTTTATTTATTTCATATTTCGGCTGTCGTGCGGATAAAGCCCATTAATTTTTAAATCACATTTTAAACCATACTTATTATTTAAAAGAATAAAATTATAAAATAATAATAAATTTCTGTATTATTCTAATAAAAACTCCATAAATTTATTTTACTATAAGTAAACCACTCATTTTTATGTTATTCTATTATTATGAAACTTTTAATAAATATATTTTTTTAATTTTTTCAACAAGAACGTTATTCTTACACTTTACTTTTAAACTATTACAAACTAAAGCAGTTACACATTTGACAGGGTTAGAACCCTTTACACTTTCATTAAAAACTCTTCCAAATAGGCTAGTTGTTATTTATGTGTTGTTTTTTTCTTCAAATTTCACATGAATATAACAGTTACAAAAACTTAAAATTTCACCCGAATATAACGGTTACAAAAAGTTGGTGATTTTTTTTTCTTTTGTGGGGCAAATTTGAAAACATTAATAATTTCCAAGTGTTACATATATGATTTATTTAAGAGTTTTCAATTTTTTTACCACTAGATCAAGAATTACTTGACAAATGTGTTATTAGAAAGACTCTATTCCAAGACTTTTAATAAAATAAGTCACCGTAAGACTAGAAACCTTTTGATAATATTTAGAGCTTCCGTTCGGTTGTCATAACCACTTATTGTATATAAGTTTCTTACTGCAAGCCTAGCAACAACTACTTAAACAACCAATAAAAGATGCATTAAATCACCCAAACCTACTGTAAATAATTGTTTGGGAACTTTTATCAAGTTTCGAACTCGATCCTCCAAGATATTTGGCTAATATAAGCAATTGATCTGAAAACATCCACTGAAAACAAAAATTAATCAAAATAATAGGGATTTAACCATTTTAATAAAAACTAAAAAAGCATAATAAGATTCAATACGTAATAGAATATTCATTAGCAATATATTTTTTTGCACAACACATGTTGTCTAAGACTTGAATTCTTGATCTCAAAGATAATAGTATAATATCATCTTAACTACAAATAGCGGCGTACCCACCCTTTGGGGAAGGGGGGCAGCCGCCCTCCTTAAAAAAATTTTTTAGTGGTATATATGTTAAAATTCTGACCGACTTCCTTAATATTTTGCAATCGCCCCCTTTAAATTTGTATAATTGGACTTGTGATGTGAATTTAAGTGATAGTTATACTTGTTTTTTTGGAAAAAGAGTTACCTAAAAAGTCTCATATATACTATTTTGGATAGATTCTAAAAAATAAAACCAAGTAGAGATTAACTAGTTCTGAAAATCTTAACTCGTAACAAGATAAATGCATAGATTGGATAAACAAATATTGTATTTTAGATAGAAGTGGGCAGAACTATAACATACAATGAGTTGAGATGGTATCACCTTAACAAAATAAATGTCAAGATTGATAACTTAAAAATTAAGTTAATATAATGGATTCAAACGGATAAGAATGATCAGTAATAAATTTGATAAGAAAATAACTAAAAATTATTCAATTAAACTATTTGTTTAGTTACAATTCTCTTTAAGTTGAAAAAAAAAATTGATGTTTATTAAAATGACTGATTTAAATTCAAACTCATCCTAACATACACTCATCCTAGATGTATTGTATTTTTATTATGCTTTTAAATATAAAATTTAGTTTAATTTATTATTTTGACATGACACGACCCGATTCGACCTGAATAGATCTGAAAAAAAGATAAAAAAAATATTAAGCTAGATCCTTAAATGAGCATAAAAAATTTTTCTCCCCCATGAAAAAAAATTATGGGTCCGCCGCTAACTACGATAACTTTTTTATTTAGACTCAACTCACAACCCATTACTCAATTTATAACTAATATATTTAATGAACTAAATTAACTAAAAAAATAAAAGAAAGGAACCCGGCAATAAAGCTCGCACCCAATTATACGACTCGTTTAGTTATCAAGCTCGAGACAACTTTTGCGAGTCTAAATGAGTTTTTATAGATAAAAAAATCATATAGTTTGTTACATATAAAAAATATAGTTATAAATATTTTTAAAATTAATAATAAAAATTAATTAATTAAGTAAATGCTAAACAAGCGAGCTCGAGCTAGTAAATTTTTTAACAAACCGACCCGAGCTTGAGTTCTTTTAAGTCATAACAAGCCGGGCTTCTACTCGTTTACGCTCCTAAAAAATTCATATGTAGGCCCACCAATCCATCTTTCAACAACAACCTTACCCAATATATTCTCACTTTTCAGTAGGGTTTGGGGGGGAAAGATATATACAAACCTTACCCCTATCCCAATTGAGATAGAAAGGCTGCTCCGAAAAAATCATCGGCTCAAAGTTATCGTTTAAAATTGATCATCCCAACGATTTTAACGTTATTTTCACAAAATAATTAGAATATCGTTAAAATTAGTGCACGTTTACTCTTGCCCATTAAGGGCCCACACATATATACATTATATGTGTACACCACAAATGGGACGTATACCAATCCATCTTTCGTTTACAACAAATGTTCAAAGGTAATTAATAGCAAAAATTTTATCATTTTGAAAGGTTCATGTGTCCTTATCGACACCAAGACATTGTTATCTACAAGAGGGAGCATAATATAACCACTACCAGAAAATAACTGATAACTGATCCGAATCCGATTTTAACCGAAATCGACTTTAACTGATGGTTATGGTTATGGTTAAGCCAAGGCATTAATCAACTTTAACCGAACCGAACCGATTATTGTATATTTGTTTTTTTAATATTTATTTCTACGTGTTTTTAAGTTATGGTGCAAGTCAAATATAAAAAGTGAACCATGTTTTTTTTATTATATTAAAATATTATAGGTCACATTTGAGAGGTCGTCTTTAGAGCACTTCTGGTTCGCTATTCCCTTGTTAATGAATCTTTTGTGCCCTTGTTATCAATCAAACATTTTCACCTTCTAAACTGATTTACCTTCCCGATCCACTTCCTCTCCTAATATGTGATCAGAATCGAAGATTGCTGCTAGTCTGATTTCATTTCTATTGACCTCTTTCTTCTTTCTATAATACAACTGATTGGTAAGGCTAAGATGCCCAAACTGATCGGCAAGAGAGTAACGAAATATACTAGAAAATAAGTTAAAGTTCGCCTGGTTTTACTTTTTGTTCACTCATTCTCAATCACTTCACAGTTTTACGAGCTTCACTTAGATTTTCATCATCAATATATCTTTAATCCACAAGCTTATTTACAAGTTTTTCTTAGTTTTTCGAATTTAACCGAAACCGAACCATAACCAGTGGTTAAATGATTAACGGTTAACCAATCAATTGGCTATGGTTATAGTTATGGATTTATGATTAACCAAAGTAGCGGTTTTGGTTATGGAAATAACCATAACCGCACCGAACCAAATCATGCACACCCCTGTTATCTGCAAGAGAGGGATTGTATAAGGTTATATAACCCGTAAGATAAGGTTGTGACCCCGTATAGCCTAAACGAGACGGTTGGTGAGAGGTGGTGCACTATTGCACTAGCCTTTTTGAAAATGCGTGTAAAAAGGTTTAGGGCGGGCCCGAGTAAACATGTATAAGGGATTGGATTAAGATTCATGTACTTTCTGCCCCATAAACGACCGACTATAATTCCTTTGGAAAAGCGTTCCGTAATTCCACAATCAAATAAATAATTAAGGGAAGGGTTATCTACACACCCCAGGATTTTAATTCAACACCCCGCCGCCACCCATACGCCCCGTAGTGGCCACTACGGGGCGTTTGAGCCACAGACTGACAACCTTAAACGACAGAATTCTTTTGTCAGCTTTTTCAGGACCTATACGACCCGTAGTGACCACTACGGGGCGTTTAGGTCTAAAAAAAACAAACGCGCAACATCTTGGGTCGTTTGAGGGTGATTTGGGGGGTTTGGGTATGATTTTTGAGGTGTAAAAATATAGTTTTTTTTTTAAAAACTATTTTTATATTTTGCGTATTTTGCGACGTATCTCTCGTAGCATTTTTATTTTACGACGACGTATCTCTCGTACGTAAAAGTTTAGTTATTTTTTTAAACGCATGTTTTTTTGTTTGTAAAAATCTAATATTTTTTTGTTTAAAACTTGTTTTTTATTTTTTACGGTCTCTCAGTTCGTTTATTTTTTAATTGTTTTTTAAAACATTTAGTTTTGAAAGCTAAAAATGTTTTTACTTTTTAGATTTAATTAAAATTTAAATTTAAATATATTAAATAATTTATATATGAATGACGTTCTTTGTTTAAGCATACTGATGTTACAGAATAATACGATAAATAATGCATCACCAAGCAAAACATATTTAAATAATAAACACGCATCAACAAGAAAACATATAATAATAAACACGTATCACCAACAAAACATATTTAAATAATAAACACGCATCACTAACTAAAACAACCAGATATATGCACGCATCATCAACCAAAACAACCAAATATATACAAACTATAAACATGAATACAAGTGTATGTTTAACAAATACAAATATGACTGAAAATACTAAGGTGGAGGTGGAGGAGGATAATCTCGTGGCCGAGGAACTGCAGGAAGCTGAATACCCTCACCTTCTGCATGCCTAAGCTCGACATGCACATGCCACGAGATCAGATCCTCCAACCGATCCAGTCGTCGCGTCTGATCAGACTGCTGCTGTAGGATCTGCGTCTGCTGCTGCTGTATCTGCAACAACTGCTGCGTGAGCTCGAGCTGCTGCTGCATGTGCTCATGCTGCTGGATGAGCTGCTGCGTCGAATCAGCTATCCCCTGTATCATAGCCTCGACACGAGCGGGAAGCCGCACCGCTTTGTATATGCGCTCAGGATGCTGATGTGGCACATCCTGATGCGGCTCCCCCTCGCCATGTGGCGGCGGTGGCGGCTGCTGCGGCTGTGGCTGTGGCTGCGGCTGTGGGAACACAGGCATAGGGTCCTCGTCTCTGTAATGGAGATCATTTGGCCCCGGCTGCCAAATGACCCCCCTCTGGAGCGAAAATCGAAGCCCGACCCGTGGGAATGTCTGCGCGATACGCATGCCAAGCACTGTCCGTCGATCTAAACGAACTGGATGAAAGGCCTCCATACCGGCAGGCTCCATATCTATAAGCCCGTTAAAACGAGCAATACGTGTCACATACACCCCCCCGAAGATCAGCCCCCTCTCCTGGCGGTGGTAATACGTGCTAAAGTACTCGGCGAGACAACGTGCAAGGTTGCACGGTCTCCCACTCAATATACAATACAAAAAAAATAAATCCTGTGAAGTGCACCACTCATGGCTCATGCCACGTCCTATAACAGACGAGGCAATGCACCGGTGCAAATACCGAATGAGCGGGTCACGAATACGCGTGACCCGGGCGCTGCGGTCAAAGGCGTCGTCGCCTATCCGAGGCCACCAAGCACTGACGACGGCGTCGTCAGCTGTATGAATAGCCGTCGTGTAGATCGGCATCTGAGTCTCCTCCTCGGTGTACAAACCGAGTACGCTCCCAAACTCGGCTAAAGACAAATGGTATGGGGCCCCGCAGAGTCTAAAGGAAACCTCTGCCGGCTGGGCCTGACCCGGCTGTGGCTGGAAATCAGGAGCCTGAGGCCTGTACCTAAATGTCGAAAGAAACTCCACAGTAATAAGTCGGTACTGTGGAGCATACGTCATCTCAAAAAGACGAGACCATGGCGTGTCCTCGCCAATGATCGCCGTCATCCTCTCCTGCTGGCCAAGCTCAGCCAGCAGGTCGTAGTCAATCGCCTTCTGGTTGCCCATCTCCTTCTTCAGGAGACGATCGCGCCTCTTACGCGCGCTCGTCCGCTGAGGAAATGCCAACCAGGGATGGTCCATAAGCTCGTCATGCTCGACATCTAGATCATCAACATGCGGCTGTCCCACATCGTCACCAGCAATCTCCATTTCATCAGAAGAAGACATATCTGAATGATGAACAAATAAAATAAAACAAATTACGAATAATAAATAATAAATAATAATAATAATAATAGTAATAGTAATAATAAATAATAACAATAAACAAATAAATAATAAGAATAATAATTAATAATAAACAATAATAATAAATATTAATAATAATAACAATAATAATAATAAATAATAAATAAATAACAATAATAAATAATAACAATAATAGTAATAAATAATAAATAAATAACAATAATAAATAATAACAATAATAATAAATATTAAATAAATATTAATAATAGTAATAATAATAATAATAATAAATAATAAATAATAAATAAATAACAATAATAAATAATAACAATAATAATAAATATTAAATAAATATTAATAATAGTAATAATAACAATAATAATAATAAATAATAAATAAATAACAATAATAAATAATAACAATAATAATAAATATTAAATAAATATTAATAATAGTAATAATAACAATAATAATAATAAATAATAAATAAATAACAATAATAAATAATAACAATAATAATAAATTAAATAAATATTAATAATAGTAATAATAACAATAATAATAATAAATAATCAATAAATAACAATAATAAATAATAACAATAATAATAAATATTAAATAAATATTAATAATAGTAATAATAACAATAATAATAATAAATAATAAATAAATATTAATAATAAAAAAAAATCAGTAGGAGCAAACGCCCCGTAGTGCCCCATATGGGGCGTTTGTTTTGAACCAGAAGGGGCAAACGCCCCGTTGTGCACCAAACGCCCCAGCCACGGACCCGTATGCTTCAAAACCCCAACCCCCGGTCATCCACCAAGATTAAACGGGTCGGATTACTAACCTTGAAGTAGCAAACGAGGACCAAACGAGTTCCGATCGGCGGTCAGCGGCGGTCTTCGGCGGTGGCGTAGAGAGTATACGAGGTCGCGTGGGTCGTTTGTGGGGAACCGGGGGGCGTTTTTGGGGGTTATTAAATGCTAATACGCCACGTAGTGGGCACTACGTGGCGTGTAGCTTTATTTTTTTTTAATTTTTAATTTATATTATATATAATGATATTATATTAAATGTAATATATATAATTATATTTAAATGTAATATAATTGATTATATTAAGTATAATTATATTATCTTTTATTTTGTTTTATATAATTATATTATATTTAATATTTATTATATATAATTTATATTATATGTAATGATATTATATTAAATGTAATATATATAATTATATTATCTTTTATTATATTATTTTGTTTTATATAATTATATTATATTTAATATTTATTATATATAAATGTAATGTAATCTAATTATATTCAATAAATATACAAAGTTACAGAATTTCGTGGTGATAATATACTTCTTTGTTTGCTTCTATAATCGATCTATACCGTTGGATTCGTTCTTGATAAATCAGCTCCCACGCACCGGCCGCATCATTTCGGTAACGTTTCCAGACCGCACTTAGAGTTGGAATCGGATAATCCCCTTCCAACCTTATGTTGACAAAATGTTGTGGCATATGAAGAAGACAAACCACATTATGTTGTGGTATTGTCGATGGAGCTAACCATAACGGGAAAAACGTGACACACCCTTGTTGAGTGATAAGGTGAACTATAACGCCAAATCTTTGTGCAACAACGAGTCCCGTATAAGGCATAAGCATCCAATGTTCTTCAGGTGCAGGTTTGATATCAAACCAGTTTATGCTATGACGTATTGCTTCATATAAATTTTCATCAACGGAGTTAAGAACATATATGTATGCTTCCCTATTGGTGTCCACTTCTTGTAACAGTTGCTGTCGAACGAAACCCCATTGATTTTCATCGAACCCTAACCCAACGGCTAAAGACCTGAATCCACAATTACCATCTGGCATAACATCTTGTATGTTGCTTACATAACAATGAAGCATTGAAGGAATGTAACGACCAAATCGTCTAAGATTGTTCATTCCTTCTGGTTTCACTGGCGAGGCAACTACCGAGTCAACTTGACTTGTCTCGAGTCCTTTTTTCCCTCTAGAAGACGTTGAACGACTACGTTGGAGGGCGGGTCTTTGATGGTTTGACATTGCTGGAGTGAAAGAACTATGCCTTGGAAGTTGAAAACTACTCTCTTGTGAGTCGACAACTGCGCTTTGTCTAGATTCACTCCCCCTTTCTTGTTGAGTCTTCAATGTCGGACGTCCGCGTGTATCCTTCTGAACCAATGGCGTTTTCTTTTCACTTTTAAACGGAAACACCTGCGAAAGTATTTTTTTAACCAGACTCTTTTTCACTGACTCAGGTTTTGAATTTATTTCCTGCGTCACCAGACCCATTTGTGCTGCAACGTCGATTTCTTCGTCTTCTAGAAGTGTCGGGTACTTAGTGTCAAGTTTTGTCCAGAAGATGTCTATATCAGAAAGCGGGATAATCGTGTCTGTATACAAATGAAAGGAAAATAATCAGTTTACAACAAAAAAAATGTAAAAAACAAACAAAGAGGAATTGATTACAGTAATTTGATACCTGTATTTTCGTATGTTGAGATCCGACAGGCACATGGCAAGCCACAACTTGTCCACAACTGGTGGCCGCATGACATACTACCTTGACGCATAACCTTGATCTTATTTATTTCATCAAGTAGTAAATCAAGAGCTTTATGTGAAACCTTGCCACGTAAGTTATTAAACAAGGGTATTTTATGATGACCCATTGTCTTTATTAAACTTGTTTCAAACCCATGTTTCATGTTTACCTCCTGCAATTCTATCATTTGATCAACAAAACCTACCAGTGTCGAGAGCGAGTTATTAGTGGTTCTTAGATATCTTTTTAAGTTTGAATGCTGACTCTCGACTCTGTTAGTTGTACGTTGACCAAAGTTAGGCGTTCTGTTAGTCCAGGCTGTGACAAACATGTCTTTGTATGGGTTTAACCAAGTCTGAGTCACATAATTCAAAACCCCTGAAATAAAAAAAAAACTATGACATACGAAAACGTAATTTTACCAAAAATAATGATAATGATATTGAATGACGCTTACTTTGACGGTTATCTGAGACAAGTTGTTGGTACAGGCGGTTATAGTTGTAGTCGTAAATTTCAGGCGACGAAGAGTCACACAAATTCCCCCAACGACCCTTAAACTTTTTCCAGTCACCGTCTGAAAAACTCGCCTTGCAGTGTTTTGCGATATTTTCGCTTATGTGCCACCTGCATAAATACCTGGAAGCGTGCGGAAAGACCTTACGACATGCATTCATCAGAGCAAGGTCTCTGTCGGTTATTATCACGCGGGGCTCCATACACTTATCTAGCATATCTTTTACTCGTTCTAGAACCCAATGATAATTTTCCTCTTTTTCTTTACTCACGAACGCGTGAGCAATACAAAACGTATGGTGTGTTGAGGTAACACCAACTATCTGTACAAAAGGAAGTTTGTACATGTTAGTCTTGTAAGTCGCGTCGATCATAAGGACATGTGGGAACGCACGCCACCAGGTGTATGATTTTTTATGACAAAAGAAAATCTCCTCCACGACATTCGTTTCAGAGTTTTCCCGAGTAAAGTATACGTAATTTTTAGTATGTAGCAGGTTCTCTAAGACCTGCATTGGGGTTGATCCGATTTTTTGTTTATTTTTAAATTTATGCTGCACATTGTATACGTCTCTACGGATGGAGACGTTGTTGGGATTATGCTTCTTTAGGCTGGAAAGTATGTTGCGTGGGTCCATGTGTTGCTCAGTCAGATGGTGCACCATGTTTTGTTCCTGCTCGGACATTCTTCTAACAAACGGGTGCCCCTCAAGATTTTGAGCAGGTTCATGGTTGTGTTTGTCGTTTCTGACCTGAAGCTTCCAACCATAAGAATCAGAGTCGTATATCCCTATTAATTTAAAAGGACACCCGATTTTCTTGCTACCGGTACGCCTTAAGATGGCTGTACTATTGTGTTCACCACCACGATCACACACAAGCCAGATTTTGTTGACCTCATCGGTCCCCTTCTTTTTCTTAGATCGTCCGGTAACTACGATGTATCCATTATCAAGGGCTCTAGTTTTCACCCATGCCATCAGCTCCTCCACAGAATTGAATATCTGAAAACAATGTTGTCATTAAACTAATGTTCATCTAACTAAAAACAAGTTAAAATATATTACCTCATTGGTATTCCAATCCATATTTTGGTATACAATGTCAGCTTCTTCCTTTTTAACGGCCACTTGGGGTGGTTGTGATTGTTCACCACCGTAACATTCCCTGTTAACGTCTTCATCATAGCAAGGTTCCTGGTTCAAATCAAACTGCCAGTACGAAGTTTGACCCGCAACCTCTTCGTTAAGATCTGGCAATGCGGGTCTATTTGTCGCCTCAGACGATTGCACACCAGTCTCATCCTTAAAAACATTATGATTAGTTTGTCATTTGATTAACAATAAAAGCAAGTATACACAGTTTCGTACCTGATATGTTTCAGCCACACGCGAAACGTCGGAATATTGACCAAAGAAAAAGTCTCCGTCCCACCAAGACATATTTCAAATAAAAAATACGGCTGTAGTGTAGATATTTATTAAACGAAACAAGAGAAACTGGTTCAAGTATTTGGAGAGTGATTCGAGAGAATGCGTAATATTGTAACTCAGTATGTGTGTATATATGGACGATGAATTCGTAAGTTGCAACCTATTTGTCACGTTTTAAACATTAAACGCCACGTAGTGGTCACTACGCGGCGTTTAGGGTTAACCCTAAACGCCCCGTAGTGGCCACTACGTGGCGTTTGGGTCTAATCAACTGACATGTCGGAAGCTTTTGCAGAACCTCGTACGAAAACGCCTCGTAGTGGGCACTACGGGGCGTTTAGGTCTAATCATGGTACGTGTCGTTTGACCGAGCTAGTACAATTCGTACACAAACGCCCCGTAGTGGCCACTACGGGGCGTTTGAGGGGTGTGCAGACATTATTTTGGGGTGTAAGTTTAACACCACCCATAATTAATCACATGCTTTTCCAAATCACAATCATTTAATTAATCAATTCCTAAAATAAATTGAGGGTTCTAGTCCTACAACGCATGCAATATTTATCCGCATTTATAATTCACCACATCTAATATGCACACAATCACGAATTGGTTTTCTTGTTCACAACAGGCTTTGTAGTGGAATCGAAAAATTATGATTTATGAAACCGAATTCATTCGATAAATTGGTTTTCAGCAGACGAACACACCGTGATGAACAAAGACATGGTGTGATGAAGTTGTTGATAGGACTACGTACTTCACCGTCAATATCATCTCCTTGAACGATGAAATCATAATAATCCGAAGGAAAATCATCGTTTCGTTAAGTAACTAGTTCATCTTAGATTCTTTTTGAAGTTAATCATATATTCTTAATACTCTGCTCATAATTTTCACTTTTTACATTTATGAGCCGGGGTCTCATTAAATCAAGTCTCTTTATCTCGCTATGATAAAAGTAATGATTGTCTTCATCGCACCTCTGATTTGTAGGTATTGAAACAACAAACTTGTTTGGCCCGGATAGAGTGTCTAGTCCATTGCTGGTGATACCTGCAAACGACAAACCGTTAGTCTCACTGCAGGAAAGGTGTCCCTATGACAAGCCTCCAGCGCAAGAATAAGTATAGGATTTGTGTGAGGTAAATGTATAGAGATCAGAATGAGATTGAGCATGCCTAAATTAGTTTGAGGCTGTTAATAATACTTTAAGCTGTAATTATGTCTTTAAAGATGCAAATAAACATAACAAACAAAAACTTGGTGGTATCAGAGGGAGTATTGGAAGTCTTTCCCGTCTCATTTGCTTTGACTTGCATAAAAAATCCAAAACAGTAAGTATTTCAAGTTCCTAATTTCGTTGGTCTTAAATCTCTTTATTTGGTAATATATTTCCTTAAAAATATCACTATGCTTGATGCTCACAATAGGGTCAGGGAACTAATTACAGGTTAAATATAATTTTAGGAGTCATATAATTTCAATAATAATCTAAATATTTGAGCAAAGAAATTTATTAAAAATGCATGTTGCTTTACAATCAATTGTTTAACCAGTTCAATCTGTTGTAAATTGTCTTATTTGACCCATTTGACATAAAACGTCATCCAAATTGACCCTTTGACATGTAAATGGGTCAAAAAATTTCTCAAAGTACATGACAAGCCAAACACTGAAATTTTTTCATGGGGGCATAGGTAACATTGATATTTGTCCTGCTGCCAATCGGCAACATTGACTTTCAAAAATCTAATTTTTTTTCAAACACTATAGTGGTTAATATTTAGCTAACAAGGGTGTTAAAGAAAACGGAAATCCAAAACGATCTGAAATTCGAATCGTATTCGAAACCCGAAAAAACCGATCCGAATTCTTTTTTGGGTTGTTCGGATAGATTCGGGTTGTATATCCCTTTTTCTTGTTCAGATCAGATATTTCAATTCAATCCGAATAACCAGAAAAAACCAAGTTTTTCCAGGTTATATTCAGGCCGGCCAGGTTTCAGATAGGGCCCCAAAATTTTCAAATCCGAATAATTCGTTATCTGATTGATGAACACCCCTAAGTAATAACCTAAAAACTATGAGAATAAATATATTCAAATGTGTAATAATTATCAATAATATATTTGATAATAAAATTACTAAAGATTATGCAAATAAACTATTTGTTTACTTACAATTCACTTTAACTTGAATAAAATTGATACTTTTTAAGAACGACTCATTCAGACCAAAAATAATTTTGCTTAAAGCTTATCATGACCCGAACCCGTTACCGACCCGCACATTTTGTGAAACATAGGTTATCTTTGTTTTTTAAGTAGAGGTTGAATTGTTGCCTGTTCACTTATGGGTCTATTTGAGATTCATTTTACCTCATACTCAAAAGGAAACAAATGATTTGAAAGTTGTTCAAAGTGTTTAACAAACGTATACACCCTAACGATTTGTTTTATTCAACATTAGATTTTATTGAAATAATAACTTGTGTAATTGTATTTATTTAACACTCTTGTTACCTGGAAAAATATCAAAGTTTTAGACAAATGTTTTTCTAGTTAACTTAATATCTACCGTAGAAAGTTGCATGTTTTGGTTCAAACCCATCTTAATTTGTTCCACATAATGTAAAACCCCATTAAATGGTATAAATGGCTTAAATACTATTCCAAAAGACATTAATCTTCAAGGATTAGATTTGTATTCCCTTTAGATTAAAAAAAAATCATCAAAATACAAAAGTTCAGCTCATTGTGTTAAAATGAACCCAGGAACTCTAACAATCAAATTATCATAAAGCAAAACAGTATATAGATATATATATCAATGAAATTAAATTACTTAAAATTATTGTATTAGTACTCTGAATCTCGCTAGTGAATGTTATCTTTTGTTCGCCACATATATGCTCGTGTGGCAAGAATATAATAATCACTAATTAGGTAACTTATAACAAACTATAATCTCTTGGAAGCAATGAAGGGGTATCTCCTTATTTCTTTCTTCTTCTGCAACCCCATAAAATAATGATACTTTTATACAGTTTTTGCTTATTATGCAACATTAAATTGGACCTAAATGGAGTTTGAGCTTCTTTCCATTGCTTTATTCTCCAAAAATGACCTGAAAAGAATAAAAGCTTGTCGAGGGCGATGCAATGGCACTTCATGTCCTGCACCTGTTACTGTTACGAATGTTAGCCCCTCATATATTTGGCTCCATCCAGCAACCTAACCAGAAAAATCATCAAAATATTCAGAAAATTACTTGTAAACATACATAAAATTTAAAATGAAAATGAAAGTATATTTCATTACCTTCTGGTTATCATACCATGGATACCAATTGGCAATCGTTGAAAGATTTAATGCGTCAATTGAGTATCTTGTTGCAGTGAGAGGAACAACTGAATCGGTATCACCACTGCAAACATTTTTATCAACTTATCATTGATACCATTATGACAATTGTGGTGTTATGTAGGCAAAATTTAAAAATCATGAAGCTGATAAATGAAATACAAGAAACTGTACCTGAATACCCATACCCGTAAACCAGCAGCTATGAGTTCCTTATAGATGGGAAGCACTGACAGTGGTGAGTCTGTCCAATAACCACCAACAATATCACTGCAGTCAAGGAAATATCATACCATAATCAGATCTTGAAAAGGGTGTAAAAGAACTCAAGATTTTAAATTTTAAAAACATACCTGCATGTTTTCCATGGATATGAAAGCTTAGTTATGTTGGCATGAAAAGCCTTTTGAACTTCAGGAAGATTGAAGTACTGACTTGAATAATTCTCTGTACATGGATCATATGCTCCGCGCATCCATGGCTGTTCATATAAAAAAAAGTCTTTTATTAACCAATTTGACCTAAAACAACACATTACAATTATGCAATTCATCATCTAAGAGAAAACTGATTGGAAGGTTAGATTTTAGGGAATATTGCTTGATTTCAGATTTGAGTCATTGGTTCTATATGGTATATTTATAAGGAAGTTTTATTATGATTCAACTTACATAACGCCCTCTACGCTTTAGTGATGAGGTGTAACCACAGGGTTTTGTGTATATGCTGTAAGGATCAATGTGTCCCTGTTCCATTTCAGCAATACTTAGAGCCCTAATGCATTCAATGGGTGGATGCTCAGATGAAGTTCCCTCGCATGCTTTTTGAAGAGACTTATAAGTCGAATCTGAAATCAAACCATGGGTCCACCAGTACTCGAATGTGCCAACATAATCATTGTAATCATCAGTAACAGCATTTCCCACCTAAAAAGAATGATTAAAAGTTAGAAATTATGGAATGTGGTATGATGATGATGTTTATAATTCAGTTTATACCATGAAACCCTTGAAGTTAATAATTGGATTCTTTACTCCTTTGTTTCTTTCATAAATGAGTTGAGACAATTGAGGAATATAATGACCTAAATTAGATTATTTAATATGCATTAGAACAGTTAACAAACAAATATATTGTAAATGTAAAAACATTAGTGGGTGTTACTGGTACCGGCATAACTTTCTCCAGCAATATAAAAATCTCTGTGCTTATATTGAGGGAATCTTTCAAACCAATTGACAAGAAATGCATATGAATCTTCAGCTATAGAAACACAGTAATCAAGTTCCAAAATCACCCAAAAGCTCAAAATTAGGGAAGTTCAAGATAAAAGATCATAACTTTATGCAGCTTAATCAAGTAATTTACAACATTGGACATCTTGAAAAAGGTGAAAACAATAAAAGATTTCTGGGTAACTAGAAAAGGGAAAACTTTTTGCAGAGATCGTGGAACTCTTACCTGTTTTTGCATCACCAAACGTGTATAGATCTGACGTAGTGTTTGAATATGAATAACCAACTCCTGCTGGTGATTCAAGAAATAGCAAATTTGCCACTGCCAAGTTAAGGAATCAAGATCAATCACATGATTATGACAATTTATTGTACCAATTAGTGAAATTAACATAAAAAAATGAAGTCAAATGGGAGAAATTACATACATTTGTTCCAAGAATAAGGGTTTATGAAGAGGGTCTTCCCATCAGAATTTATATGCAGAGGACCAATTTCTTCAGCAGCTCCATAAGCCACAGAAGAACAACCCGGACCACCATTAAGCCATAACAAGAGTGGCCTTGATTTTGGATCACGATTAGTAGGTGACTCAGTCAACCAATAAAACAATGCCCTTCCAGATTGTTGATTCACAGTAACATACCCCGAGTACTGTGAAAAATCAACATTTGATGGCTGCCCAGGAAGCTCCTCAATCCTATCTTTTTCTTGATCCGATAAAGAATCACTATTTCCAAGAACAAGTATCATAAACCAAAACGCAAAGAAAAACATCGAATTGCCCATGAATCTAATGAGCAGATCTTGGAATAACACTGATCCCAAAAGTATTTATGGGTTATCTGACGAATAAAATGTATAGACACATGCAAAATTCTTTAAGTCAACAGGGCTACAAAATTCTTCTGCTTCTGTGGTATGTTATCAAGACTTGGCTAAAAAGATGAGACCAATCGTATGAGCGAATGTAACAAAGAAATATTGAAAAAGATGTATGGCAAAAGATGATAACAATATATCAAACAAGACCACTAAAATTCAGTTGAAAGAGAAAAAAAATCTTGTATTGTCCATTGAATTCAATAAATGGCTGTAATTTTCCGATACTATGTATGAAGGGTAGAGTTTATAATTTATAAAGAATGATAGTGATGCCAGCAAAGGAGTTGACAAAAACATAAATTTTCTTGATTATATTTACAAATTTCCTTGATTAGTTATATAGTTGAAAGTGAATTATACGATGAAACCTATAACTTAATATATTTTATTTGATATATAATAAAAAGAATATGTAAAAAAACTAATTAATATTTGTTGGGGCATTTGACCAACCAGTTAATGGGCGCACATGGATGAAGCGGCTGACAATGTTGAAAGAGCCCAAATGAATGGATAAAAAAATGCGGGAAAAAGGTTGGCTGCTTTATTATGGATCTGATTTGCAGTGAAGATGGAATAAACTCGGTTGCTATAATCGCAATCAAAGGAAGAAGATAGATGACATATGCCATGACCAATTATTACTCTAAATAATGTCTTATAATAATTAATAATTATTTTCCATCATTCTTCTGATTTACACATTTTTGTTGATGATGTTTGTCACACTTTTCGGATAAAATTAACGTAAATCCCACAATTACGATAAGTTTAATTTGGGATTGCCATTTGCCATAATAGATAATGGTTATCTATTTCACTTTTTTATAACAGGTCTTAAGTTTGAATTCGGACTGAGATAACAATATAAGATTAATAGTTTTACGGCTTTATGTTGTGGGCTTTCTTCTGTGATGGACTCGGACATATGACTCAGAGCGTCAATATCCAAATAAAGAGTTGAAATCTTGTCTTCAGTGTCGTTGTAACAAGCTGTTAAAAAATAAATAATTATCTATATCTAAATTGAGATTATTTATATTTAAAAAAAAAAACTGATAATTTTATGTGATTATCTTATATTTTACAACAGTATAAAACTTAAGTGGTTCCTAATACAGTCATTTTATTAGTAGAATATATAACGTTGAATTTTCATATCGTAAAGATTACTTTTAAAAACGCAATATGTTTCAGAATCCATTATTAATTATTATTCTTGAAAATACATTGAGTTCGTGATAACAAGTAGCTTATAACAAATTATTTTGTAAGATCTATTACGTTATCTTCTTCAAAAGAAATAGTAAATAATCACTGTACACGTTTTCACAACAAATACATAAATCTCTGCATAAAGTTACAAGAGACTCGTTTTGTACGTAATAACCGAAAAATAATAAAATCCAAGAACCTTTATTATAATAATAAATGAAAATACCATTAAACTCTCTTATTAAAGAATATAATTATTTTCTCGTATTAAATAATAGAGTAAATTGCACTTTTGGTCCTTTATGTTTACACAAAATTTCAGAAATAGTCATTTATGTTTCAAAATGTCAAAGTCAGTCTTTTAAGTTTTCAAATGTTGCAAACTCGGTCCTTTCTTCGTTAACGTTGTTAAGTACTAGTAGAATAGGGGCATAAATGTAAACAAAAATCTTATAAGTAATTGAATAATTTTTAATTTTGGTCCTTTATGTTTACATAAATTTTCAGATATGATCATTTATTCTGTTAGTACTTAACGACGTTAATGGAGAAAGGACCAAGTTTGCAACATTTGAAAACTTAAAGGACTGATTTTGACATTTTGAAACATAAAGGACTATATCTGAAATTTTAATATAAACATAAAGGACCAAAAGTGCAATTTACTCTAAATAATATTAATACTAAAATTTATATTTTTTGATTAAATAATAGTTTATTATTTCCTTTGTTAATATTTATTTGAGTAGTTTGGTTATGTGTTGTTTCTTCTTTCAACTACTTCTTCTACTTTTTTTCACTTATAATAACTATTTAATATTTCATGTGAGAATTACATATCTCTCTTTTCTAACTTGTAAAATTACATATTTTATTAAGGTACAAATTTTCAAAGCATAATATACAATGTTCTTAAAACATTACTTGTGGAAATTTGTAATTTTGTAGTTTTATAACTATTTAAAACTATTTAATATACATGTCTGGTAGGCGGGTACTTTGTTATAATATATTTGTCGATTAATTAATTAATTTTTCCAGTTTTAGCCGTAATTCAATTTAATTTATATTCATTTTTGGGCTGCTGCAAATGTGGATTATAGTATATAGTTCAATTTTAATTTCAATTTCAATTTCAATTTCTTTGAAAATTTGATAGTAAACCAAACACTTCTAAATTACATAACTCAAGACATGTGACATGTGTCAATGATCCACAGATCACCGAAAAGCCGCCATAAACCGCTGAAAACTTCCATAAACCGTCAAACGACTAAAAATCACCACATAATTGATGTAATCGCCTTATCTATCATTATAATTCGCTTGTATGTTATGTTTTCATAGCTTTTGATGTCTCTTGTTATAATTATACTTGCAATCCTATGAACTATGATAACCGTTGTTTTATAGGATATTTTATTATTACTATTATTGTTTTGCTACTGATCAATTTTTTGATTAGTTTTATTTTTTTCTTCTTTATCTTAGTTTTTATAACATTTACTTAAGTTAATACTGGGGATGTGCGAAGAGGATCTATAGATCGAGAATGTAGAGAAATTAAACTGACTATGCAATGAAGAAATAACTGATTGGGATGTTACACATTTTTCTTTAAATACAATAGACACATTAAATTAAATTTGTGGATTGAATGCATAAATTAAAATTTAAAATTCTTGACTTGCGTGTCAAGAAGATAACGGGTTCTATTATTAGTTTTATCAATCGGTATATGCTGAAGGTGGATCATGGATGTATACTTGAATCTTGATGACCTTTGCGATTAACGAACGGAATTTTTGGGCTAAAAAAAAAAAAGAAAAAAAGGTTATATTTTTAAAATAAATAATAGTAAATGTCTAAACAATTAAAAGATTAAAAATTTTAAATATACACATTAAGATTATATATAATTAAAATTTATTATAATTTTTTAAATTTTAATAATTATTAGAATAAGAAAGTTTATATATTTAATATTTATACTTATATTATATAACTAGATTAAATCTTGTATTTATACATATTAAATAAATAAATGTTATATACTTAGTAAACAAGTCATGTCTTTAAAAAACAATATATGTCATTGGTTAAATATATAGAATTAATATCATGTTAATTTTGATCATTTGATTAATAACATATTAATTATTATCTATTATCATGCTAGGTCAATACCCCGTGTATTACACGGGTTAGATAAAAAAATAATAAATAGTCAATAATAATATGATTAATAGTTTATATAGTTTAATACATAAGTAATAAAATAATAATATTATTTATTTTAACACTAAGTTTATTAAATTTTGTTTTTTAAATATTTCGTTTTGAAAAACAATTATTGAATATTTTATAATAATTTGGATTCTATAAAAATGTACTCTTTTAAATTTAATATATTTTTTAATGATTTAAAAATCTTTTTTAATTTAAAAATGTGTAAAAATATATTTAATATTTAATATTATTATTATTGAATACCGGTGCATTTAATAAGAGAAAGAGGCGGGAAAATTTTTACAAGGATAATCTAAAAAAGTGATATGTGTCATATTTTATTTTAATTTATTGGTATAGATAGATATAATCTAAAACAGTTATCTATCTTATATAATAAACTAGGTTAGAAACCCATGTATTACATGGGTTGAATAAATCAAATATGTTATAAACAATATTTTTTTATAAAGATTTGTATGTTTTATAACATTAATTGTTGATAATACTAAAGGATGATCGAATACTTAAAATAATAAATTACAAATCATAAAAAAATTAGGAATTATAAAATTACATTTTAAGATATTATATAATTGAAAATTCTTGTAAAGAAGAATTATATATTTGGTATTTAAGTAAATAATATATAGTTTTCAAATATGCTTTGTAAGTAAATAAAGAATTTATTTATGGTGTAATCATATTATTTAAGTTTTAATAAAATCATTAATATCTAATAAGAGAGATAGTGTGTGAAAAAATCAAAATTTAATAAAAGATAACATATAAATATTAGAGTTAAGTGTCATTTTAGTCCTTGTGGTTTGACAACTTTTGTCATTTTCGTCCCTGTGGTTTGAATTTTGCCATTTTGGTCACTATGGTTTCATTTTATTGTCATTTTCATCCCTCTAGTTTGATAAATTTTGCCATTTTAGTCCAAAATTTTAAATTTAAATGGACTAAAATAGCAATAAAATGGAAACCATACGGATGAAAATGACAATAAAATGAAACCAAAGTGACCAAAATGGCAAAATTCAAATCACAGGGACTAAAATGGCAAAAGTAGTCAAACCATAAGGACTAAAATGACACTTAACTCTAAATATTAAATAAGAGAGAGAGGCGGGAAAACCAACTTTTAGGTAGTCTAAAAACTTGACATTTGTCCTCTTAAAACCTTTATTTATTATATAGTATAGATCAAGGTTTTTGTTGTCACATGTCATGTAATGAAGCATGTTTAAATTTTGTTTCCCTCCTAAAATTGGAGCACTAAATCATTTATTGACACTCATTTATTAATATTGATTGTGACACCCGGCAATTTCAGGTAAATTGCAACACTTATTTTCTTTACATTTCACATTCATACTTGTTGCATTTCATTTAATTATGTTTAATTAGATGAGTGAACACAAACAACTACGAAACGATAGTCTGAGGAACTGTCGAATCGTACATCACACATTGGTTTTGTAAACCAAGTGTGGCAAACACAACACTAACACAAGACAATAATTCGAGTAGTTATTGAATTGTGCATTACACGTTGATTAGGATTAATCAAGCGTGCAAACACTTCGTTACACACGAACACAAACTATCGAAGATAATTCGATGAATTATCAAAACACACACACGAGTCTCACGAACGTTGGTGATCAATCAAACTTATGTGCTACTTTCTATTTATGTGCTTAAACGTGCATTAGATGTTTAGGATAAGCGTAGGAATCAAGTACGAGCGAAATCGTATCAACGAAATCGAAAAACAAGGAAATGGACCCATCGCGGTACGCGACGGTCCCTCGGCGAAAGGCTTCGCGGTACGCGGCGAAAACCGGGAGTCGAGACTCCCGAATCCCATCGCGGTACGCGATAAACATTTTTGATCGGCCTTCGCGGTACGCGAAGGCCATGCAGATCAAAATTTCAATATAAACCAACCCACTTCATTTCAGTCGAACTCCTTCCCATTTTCTCCGAGTTACCACTCACTGTTGCGACCAAAACCCATCTGAAATCAAGCTGAAACATCTGTTAACACCATTAGAAGCCATTGTTGGTGATTTGAAGCCATTGGAGCACCAAAGGGAGTTCTTGGAGGCCACCAACAAGCAAGACGATCCTCATCAGCCACCATTCGAGTTCCAGAACCTATTTTACCACGGATTTAAGCTTCTAAGGTAGTTTCTTATGTTTATCTTTAGTTAGATCGTACATGCAATGGGTGAAAACCCACATGCAACTCCTTACGGTTATTGTGCACGATATTGTTGGTGATTTGAGGTGTTATTGTCATGGATTTACTGATTTTAGTGTTTAGTAATGTTAGAATTGAGTTTTGGTTAAGCGAGGTTTGATTTGATGATGTTTTTGTACACTTGCCATAAAAGGAAACTTTTATGTGCAAAGTCTTGGATTGTGATGATCTAGACATGTTAGACATGTCTAGATGTTGTTAAATGAGTATTGGAGTGTTTAGAAACACATCTTGATATTTGATTTTGTCAAAATCATGGTTTTATAGAAACTTACTAAAAATGGAAACTTTTAAAAATCAAAAGAGGGCTTTTGATGTTTTAAAGGGTTTTGATGAACTTTGATTATTGAAATATGTTTAGAAATGATTTCTAAGCATATTGGAAACCTTGATTTGTGAAAACGAGTTTTTAAACGGATACTTTCCAAATAAGGAAACTTTATTTGAGCAAAACGGCATAAATAGTGATTTATGCGCAAACGACATGTTTTAAGAGTTTAAACGTGTTTTATAAACATATTGGAAGTTATTAGTTTTATGAAATGGAATTTCATAACCACACTTTCTTAAATGGGAAACTTTCTAAAAATGGTAACTTATGTGATTAGAGTCATAGGATGCATGTTGGTGTCTTATGTGCATCAAGGCACATAAACACAACAATCGTGTCACCAACGATTCGTCAAGTCTCACTAGTCAACACGCACACACACTCGGTTGAGCACACCGACACTTGGAGTTGTATGGACTACAACGCACCTCAGAACACATACTTACACCTATATGGTTATAGGTGCATACTAGCAGGTGCTAGCATTCGCAGACGCGAACACATACACACCAGGACTGCTGTAACAGGTGAGTTCACGGCCCCTTTTTACATTTTCTACCTTTGGGGGAGAAAACATTGCATACAAACTACTTTTGAACAACTTACACATTTTTGGTTTCTTTGTACATGCTAATATCGTATATGCATATGTGTGGCATTCATCCACAAAACTGATAAGTCCTCATTAAACACACCTCGAACCGTTAATAGCGCGTTGCGCTTAGCGTGGTAATTCTGAATAGTACTATTTGGGCCTGACAAGCCCCATTGTTGCGAGCCGTATGGCCACCCCGACTGGAGGTCGGAACAGTGCATAATTGACCAAACAACATTTGCCATATCTTAGATGGATATGGCGGGAGGCAGCATGTTAGCTTCGGTTGCGAACCCGCGTATGATATAAAACATATTGACTAGCTATCAATTGATATTGCATTGTATTGAAAGTAGACCTACTTACACTTACTTTAAACATTTTGATGTTTACTTCTGATTACAAACATGTGCTCTCACCAACCTTTGTGTTGACCTTTTACTCGCATGTTTTCTCAGGTAACTAAGGCACGCGCACAAGGAATAGGATGCTAGGCTGGAGTCGCATGCATCTATTTAAGTGTCGTAGTTTACTAAACATTGATTATCATTTGATGTGTTGTGTAATGTTAAACAACTTTAATCGCTTCCGCAACTATTGTTACTTAACATTTTGAAAACCGTTTTAAATTAACGCTTCCGCTACGTATGAATGTTAAACTGTTTTGTTAACATATATTTTGCTTCCGCAACTCTGATTTTACAAACTGTTTTATCCAAGTTATTGGACGTATGTATGAAACCAGACATATAGGTCTCGCATGTTGTGTGACCGGAGACTGCGATCCTGACAATCTGCCGTCGCTCGCGCCCCGGAAGGGACGGGATTTCTCGGGGTGCGACATTGATAATTAATAAATTTGACAAATTATTACTTTAACTTATTTTCTTATTTATAATATATAATAAATCAAAATGTTTGAGGGACACTTGGCATCATTTTAAGACATCTTCATTTTTGTTTTCCCTCCTAAAAATTTAACCCCAAAATAAACACGCAGATTCTTTTTTTAAGATTCTCTTATTTAATTTTTAAACGTATTTATTTCTTTTATTAACTTTCTATAGTTAAAATTAATAATTAATTATGACATATTTTATTAAATTACGTATAAAAATCCTTTCCAATTTCCAATTGTTTAATTACATCTAAATCAATTCCAACTAACACTAAATTGATTGTTCCTTTCCATTTCTAAAATGTAAGTAGTTTAATATATATAAATCAAAGCTTCAAATATTATTTTTACATCAACTTTCTCTTTATTGTTAACTAGGTTAAAACCCATGTATTACATGGGTTTAACATATGTAATTTGTTAAAATGTTAATTTTTCAATCTTATTATGTGGGTTGAATAAATATAAGTTTTGCAGTTTCTATTTATATATTTAATTATTATTTTCTTTACGTTTAATTTTTTTTAATTTTGATCATTTTTTTTATTTTAATTGTAGTTTTTATTTATTTAAGTAGACAATTTTATTATTTTAAACATAATAATTCATTATTTAATAAGAGGATAATATTAATTGAAGAGAGAGGCGGGAAAATCACAAGTTGACTTCACCAAAAACTGACATGTGGCTAAACAAAACTTTTATTACCTTCGTGAATCTTTCAAGTAAACGTATTGACAACACCGTCATACTCATCTTGAATGTTTCGAACCTATATTGTCGACACATTGTACTTTTTTAAACAACTAAAATAATATTAGTTGTATATCTGGTGAGTAAAATACTACTAGACAAGTGTATGTGACAATCTTTTTTACTACGATCATTTTTTTTGTTAGATATATTATAATTTTATCAATGGCGTTATCACTTTCTATTATTAAAGAACATTGTTAAACAACATATGTTAGAAACTAAAATATAACACATCAAATGTTTGAAATTTGCATACATTCATGTTTTCAACCATGTAATGTTTTAATCCAAAAAATCGTAATAAGTTAATATTTTATAATCTTTTATAGAATTCAACTTTCAGACTAATATTTTAATAAATAATAGTTTTTTATTACATACATATTTTAGACCATTTCGTTTACAGAAAAGATAACTAAAATTGTAACTTCTAAACTGAATATTACGTATAAATAATTTAACTTTTTTATCAATATGTTTAAATTTATTTGTATCAGCTATTTTAATTAATTGATTGCTATTTTATTTTCTTGTATTTTTTCCTAAAAAAACTGAATTTTTAATACGCATTGTAATCGTCAATTATGATGTTTTTAGGTGAACTTATTTTTTTATTTAACAACTTTAGTTCTTTAAATATAATCGAATTCAAATGATATTTCTTAAAATATTTATAAATAAAACAATAACGTTACTAATTTTTCCTATAATTGCTTTTAAAAAATTTTAAACATTTAATATGATTAGATTATTTGAATGATAAAAATATATTATATTGAAATATAAAAAGTAAGTAATTTTTAAAAATCCAAGTTATATAAATTTATATAAACTTTAGTTAAAGTTAATTTAACGCGTTGAAAGGAGAATAAATATACTTTAATTAAGTTATTTATGAATTACATTACATAAAAGTATTAGCACATTGTTATAAAAAATAAAATTAAAACATAATTTATAATTATTACATCAAATATTTTAAGCATATTTTGAAGAATTTATGCATTAAGAAATTATATCTTATTTTATTCAATCTTTGTAAACATAAGTTTATGAAAACTTTACAATGTACATGTTTTTTAATTACATAACTTTTTGTCAATATATTTGTATATGTAACATATTATTTTTTTCAACCCGTGTAAACACGGGATTTTAACATAGTATTTAATAAATTATGCATACAAATAAATAATTAAGTTATGAATATCTTACACTTTCAATGTCAAAAATTAATAATATGTTTAGAGTATATTGAAAAAAGCAAATAACTAAACAAATTAAAACAAAATAGATATATTATAAAACAAATTGTAAACTACACAAATAATGATTCTATTAAAACTGAAAATATTAAAAACCCGAATTATTTCATGTATATTCATATATTTTTATAACAAAATAAAACAGATATACTATAAAACAAATCATAAACTATACAAATAATGATTTTATAATAATAAGAATATATGTTTAGAGTATGTTGAAAAAAACAAATAACTAAACAAATTAAAACAAAATAGATATATTCTAAAACAAATTGTAAACTACACAAATAATGATTTTATTAAAACTGAAAATATTAAAAACCCGAATTATTTCATGTATATTCATATATTTTTATAACAAAATAAAACAGATATATTATAAAACAAATCGTAAACTATACAAATAATGATTTTATTAATAATAAGAATATTAAAAACCTAAATTATTTCATGTATATTCATATATTTTTATATTTTAACTTAATATTTTCATTAAATAATATAAAACTTTTAAATCTATTCATTTTTTGGGTAAGTTACAAAAACTAAGAACTTATTTATATATTTTACAAATTATGCTATAATTATAATTCTAAAAGTTATTTATTTTTATGTATAGTAATATTATTAAATGTTAGTATATAAATATTTTACCTTTCCAGCTAATTATATAATAAAATATCAAAATTAACTTTAATATTCATATATATATATATATATATATTGTTTTTGACAACAACTTATTTTAAATTGTTATTATCTGTCTATGACTATTAATTTAAGAAACATAAATAATTGGTAAAATTTATTATCATTTTAGTCATTTAGTTTTTGTTTTTCAATGTGTATTTATGATTTAATTATTGATATCTATTATTTAATCATGCATTGTAAATTGTAAATATGAAAAATAATTAGTATATTATTAAGCAAATGAAGTTAATCTGCAATTAGTTATAAAGTTTTTAGTTAAACTTCTTTTATTATCTAAATTTATATTTAAGTCTCTTACTATCATTAACTTCAAATTGTGTTTATTATTATATTCAATAATAATAATAATAATAATAATAATTGTTTTCCATTAATTATTTTTAAATATTTTAAAATATTTAGCTTGATAGAATGATTTGAATGTTAAAATACAGTATGTATAATTAAAAAAATTCAAGTGTAATTCTTATTTTTTTTATATACATAATTTTTTTATTAAAAAATATATAACATTTTGTATATTAAACCCGTGTAACAGACGGAATTTAACCTAGTATTCTAATAAATAAGTACATAGAAAACGCATATGTCATCTTTTTTTATTTTCAAATTTTTGTTTTTGCGTGCCTATTTTATTTTATTTTAATTCTATTTTTATTAAACGTATATACATACATAATCTCATATTTTTAATTTGATTAGAAAATCTATCATTTTTGGATTGACAATTTATGGATTAAAATAAAATATATTAATATTAATGCATTAGATTATTATATTATTTAAATCGTGTAATACATGGTTTTCTTTGTTTATAACATCTCTAAATTAATAATATAAATTAATGAATTTTATTTAAATTGATTGTTAGTAGGAGTTTTTTTTAATATTTTTCAAAATGAAGAGTTTTCTTAGACGTTATTGATTCGTGGGGGTAGGGCTGTAAACGAACCGAACGAACACAAACGAGCCCTTGTTCGTGTTCGTTTGTTTAACTTTTAACTTGTTCACGAACGCTTACCGATCGAAAATTCTTGTTCGTGTTCGTTCATTAACGAATTTAGGTTGTTCACGAACGCTAACGAACACATGTTATTTACACAATAAAAATCAACATTTTTAATCTCTAGCAATAGAGACACTACTACAAAACAAGGGATTTGCTACCAGAATTTTGGTTGCAAAATGGTGGCAATTGCCTTGTTGAGACTAATTTACAACCATAAAGGTGGTGAGAAAAATGCTGGTGGCAAATGACCTATTGCCACGATTTTGCCACCGTTATATTTTTTGGTACCAAAAAAAAGGTCAAAAATATTGCTACCATTTTGTCACCATATTGGTTGCTACCATTTTGCCACCATATTGGTATTACAGCTACCATTTTCCCACCAATCTCATATTTTTGCCACCATTTTGTCACCAAAACCCTGTATAATCATTTTTCTACCATAAAACCACCTGAACCACATGTGAGCATTTCATTCCACATGTCACATCTCAAAACTTAGATTTACATGAATTTCTAAACATAATTTCATTCCATATGCCAAACAAAATAAAATTCTAAACATAATTTCTCAAGTATGAGTTACAGATCAAACATCAAACAAAATACAAACTATCCAAACATAATAAAAGTCTAAACAATCAAATTAAAAGTGTTTTATAGTTTATTTCCTGACCAAAGTATTCAACATATCTTCAATTCTTAACATCCGATTGCTCATAGCATCTTATTATGCTTTATAAATATATAAATTAAGATATTAAAGTATTAAACTAAAATTAACTTAAGTATTATGGTATTAAACTAAAAATTAAAAATAAACAACACATTTAATGAATAAATATAATAAATGAACTTAACCGAACATAAACGAACGTAAACGAACATGTTACCGAACGTTCACGAACACAAATGAACGAACACGACCTCTGTTTATGTTCGTTCATTTAACTAAACGAACGAAATTTCTTGTTCGTGTTCGTTCATTTTTAAACGAACGAACAGAAACGAACTTTCCGCAAAACCGTTCACGAACGGTTCGCTGAACATTCGGTTCGTTTACAGCCCTACGTGGGGGACAAAATATAAATAAATGTTTTCATTTGAGTTGTGCTCACACGTGTTGATTGAAAATTATAATTTTGCTAAAAAAATTTGGCTTACGAAATAATTTAATTTGTTATTTTTTCTCGCTGTCACTTTTAGTAGTCTTTTACTCCCTTTTATTAAAATTCCTAAATGTGTCAAAATTCTCAATAATTAAGTTCCATATTTTCGATCCGCAATCAACGGAACGGTTTATAGTCAAATCGTTATGATCATATTACATATAAACCACTTTGTTAAAGCTTTGGCAATAGTTAAAATATCGCATTAGAACGCCAAAATACGGCTGTTGTTTTATTTTAAATTAAATGATGCAACTAATATTCCAAAATATACTTACTAAATTAAATGCCACACCTGAGTAACAAACATGCACGACAAAATGTCTGTCAAAAGTAAAGTTTAATGGGTTAGATATGAACAAACATAACATTTGATGAAACATTCATTCGAGGAATTTGACATGGAGATATTAATATATATGATATACTCATACATATCATTCATGTGCCCTAAGGCCATTTAAAATATGCAGAATAAGTAGTTTGATATATGTTGTTTGTACGCGTAATTACAAAAAAAAAATTAAAAAAATTGCCAAAACATTATCTAAGGGTAATATAAAGTAAAAGAATATAAAAACTTTGAATTCTATATAAATCTAATTCTTATAAACCTTTAAGTTTATAAACTAAGTAAAAGTTTCAGATTAAATTTAAAGTATTAAAATTTAACAAGTATGGATTAGAAAAATTCAAGCAAAATTTTAAAATATTAAAATTTCTCTCTCTTAAGCATGAACTCTAAGAATACAAACATTAAAAGCCAAAAAAATCCACCATGCGTCTTGCAAATCGCATGTAGTGAAGAGGTGACTACGGGATAAAAGTTGTCAAATATTAAAAGAGATGCAGCCAAAATGATAAACCACAAACCACACAGACACCAAAAAGTAGTTTAATTCTATTATTAAATATAATTATAAGATTAGTATCTTCTCTTCCTAAACTAATAAAATCATATATTTATGGTACACCTTTCAATTTTTTAGCATCTCATATTTTTCTTGTCTATTTCTTGATCTAAAACTAATTTTTACACGAATCTTTGTATACCCAAATATACACATCTTATTATATGTTTTCAATACATTAAACGCAAACACTAATTATCTTATTAAATTGCTTTTCACTTGTATGATTTTTATTTTTAAAATATTACCTCATCAATGATTGTATATATATTTAAAAATTTCATGTTTTCTTACAATCTAACCCATGTAATCCAAGTGTTTCTAGTCTAGTATATAAATATATAAAAATTAAAAATGCTCGTGTGATCTTATAAGTTCAATTCTTTTTTTAATCGCAAATTTGTAACATGGAATAAGTGTTTTATTGTTAAGATCTATCATGTACACATGATAATATAAATGTATAATTGACACCTTATTTGTCTTTATAAGTCAAGATATGTATCATGAATAAAAACAAATACAATAAATAAACCCAACCCGCATTCTGATTCTCCCGATCTCGACGCCTAGGGCTATTTTATCACAAGAATATAATGGAATTAGAATTGAAATTATTATATATATTATACTATTACCAAAAGAGCTTATACCCTAATGGTACCTCCTTAACTCTCCGAATGGGAGGTCTTGGGTTTGAGTCTCGGGCCTCTCGGTTGTAGCAAAAAATGCTTTAGGTTGAGCTATGGGGATTTCCCAGTGTGTGTTTCCTCCTAAAAGGTGGTGTCAGTGTATCCATTTAAACAATGGTACTTGACGTTACCTGTTCCAAAAAAAATTATACTATTATAGAAAGAAATGAATAGTGGTTCTTTGTTATTTATTTTTTGCTTATGTAATTTTCATTTACAACATTTCAATTTTTGGTTTTATATTAATTAATATTATGTTTATTGTTGTATATATGTTTGTATCTGATTTTTCTACATTCGCTTTTACAACAGGGTATACGAATTGAGTTCTAAAACATCATGACAGTCACTTTTGTAATTAGTAGCCTTCTACGACATAGTGACGAGTCAATTCCAATTTGCTAAAATAAGTTCAATCACAATTTGTTTGAATCAGTTTATAAGTTGTTAAAAAACCTTCTCATTCTTTTTGCTATAAGAGATTTTTTAAAATAAGCTTACCCTTATAGTTAACTAGATATCAAAGCGCATGTTGCGGCATGTAGGGTTTGTTGTACATGCGGTCGCCTTGGGTCAATAAATAAAAAATAAATAGAAAGGTGTCATAGGAGAGGGTTGAACTTCGATGAATGGACAAGTGAGAGAGTAAATACATCATACATGAAGGAAGCATTTTATACATTTTGACAAATTTCAAAGTTGTTTATATATGTATTTAAAACATAATATAAAAAATCAAAATAATCTATTCATATTTGATGGTTCATGGTTATATAGATAGTCACTTTTGTAATTAGTACCCTTCTACGACATAGTGACGAGTCAATTCCAATTTGCTAAAATAAGTTCAATCACAGTTTGTTTGAATCAGTTTATAAGTTGTTAAAAAACCTTCTCATTCTTTTTGCTATAAGAGATTTTTTAAAATAAGCTTACCCTTATAGTTAACTAGATATCAAAGCGCATGTTGCGGCGTGTAGGGTTTGTTGTACATGTGGTCGCCTTGGGTCAATAAATAAAAAATAAATAGAAAGGTGTCATAGGAGAGGGTTGAACTTCGATGAATGGACAAGTGAGAGAGTAGATACATCATACATGAAGGAAGCTTTTTATACATTTTGACAAATTTCAAAGTTGTTTATATATGTATTTAAAACATAATATAAAAAATCAAAATAATCTATTCATATTTGATGGTTCATGGTTATATAGATAGGCAATATGCATTTTAGCTAACTGATTATTAGTTATTAAGTTTTGGTATGTTATACATTAAATCACACTAACATGAATTTGAAAGTGTAAAACAATAAAAAAAGAAGAAAGAAAGAAAGAAAGAAAGAAAAACTAAAACACAAAACTAACATTGTGCACATGTAGGTTTATTATTAGAACTAGGTTTTTCCCCGCCGCGCGTTGCGGCGGGTTATCGCAATGCACTCCTGATAATGAACATTATATATCATTTGCAGAAGTATAAGTTACATACCAATATCAAATCTCTCATCACAAATATACTAATTTTTCGTTAAAACATAAAATCATACAAAATCTATACAAATATACTATGAAAATAATAGAAAAAATACTCACAAAATCCTTTTTACCGGCAACCAATTGGTTGAATTAAAAAAAATACATAAATTTCTAAGCAAACATCAATTTTCAATGAGAACAAATAAATCACTGTAGTCTTCTTCGAACATCACAGAAATCCTAGAAAGAACCACATTTTTTCACTATATATATTCATTGTTCATACTATTTAATAATACACACACACTATTTCAATGTAATATTAATTTGAAAATGATAGAAATACTCACAAGATCCTTTTTCGAACATCACCGAAATCATAGAAAGAACCACAATTTTTCACTATATGTATTCATTGTTCATACTATTTAATTAATAATATACACACACACACACACTATTTCAATATAATATTAATATGAAAATAATAGAAAAAAATACTTACAAAATGTTTCTCACAGGCAACCAATTGGTTGAATTAAAAAAAACATAAATTTATAAGCAAACATCAATTTTCAATGAAAAAAATAAATCACCGTAGCCTTCTCCGAACACCATAGAAACCCTAGAAAGAACCTCATTTGTGGTATGCGGGGGTCCGTTTTTTGGGGATTTTCAATGGAGACTGGCCTCTCTCCCATTTGTTTTGATGGTTTAGGGCTATATTCAGCTGAGGATGTTTCTACCTATGCTTTCGTAGCCTCGAGAGCACAATCTTGGAAGTATACAGGATCACATTTTGCGTAATTGTAGTGTTGATGGGTTAGATCCCGATTTTGGGTGTGCGTTGGACTGTTTGCACAACTCGATTCCCGATCTTGAACTTGGCGTGTTCACTAATAAGGACACCGCCCCTCCTAAAGCACAAAATGTTCTGGCGAGTGCCCTTTATAGTAAAACCGTCCAAAGTTTGGGAGAAAAATTCGGTCTGTCAACTCGCCAAAAAACGGTGTTAGAATGTCTTCAGACTCCGCATGCTCAAGACTTTCTGACTGTCATCCCAATCGAAGGATTAGGCCAACACATGTCAGCAGTGGAGTTCCAGGCTATTCTTAAATACCGTTTAATGATCCCCTTGTTCCCAGTGGATGAGCCCTGCCCGATCTGCCGTAAAGTTTGTTTAGATAAATTCGGTGAACATGCGGTCCATTGCAAATAACTCCCAGGGTTTAAATACAGACATGATTTGGTCAGGGATGTCCTTTGTGATGTGTTAAAATGGGCGGGAATCTCGGCAAAAAAAGAGGCTCCCGTGAATTTCTTGTCAGATCCGTGTGAGGGAAGGTCTACTCTTCGACCAGCGGACATTCTTGTGTTTGGATGGGCAGGGGGAAGCATGCTTGTGTAGACCTTACTGGGGTGTCCCCCCTTGTTGGGCTTAGGGACACCGGGTTTGTCGCTAGGCAGGCCGTGTTAAAGGCATAATTGGGAAAAATTGCTAAGCATGAGAAGACGTGTGTCGAGAATCAACATGCCTTCATTCCGTTTGTTTTCGATACTTTTGGGTCTCTTGCCCCCGATGCTGCTACATTTATGAAAAGAGTTCAGCAGGTCGTGCACAGTAATTCATCGACACCGAAGAACGCTAACTTTGTTTTCAGTAGGATCGGATTTGCCATTCAAAAGGGGTGGCGGCGCAGCTTGTTGCTCGCTTACCTGCCTTTCTATTGTAGTTGGATCCATATTATTTTGTAAACATGGGCTAAAAAAAACAACCATGATTTACTCAAATAATTAAAAGGCAAACCATCAGTTTTTTTTTTAAAATATTAATATGTATACTATTCATTTAGATTGCATTTTAATATATATATTAATATGAACAATGTTACTAACAATAAAAATAATGTTAAAAGTACAAATGGTACTGTATGTAGTGATATTTTTTTATATCATTTTACATAGGCATATAGTATTTTCGCCTTTAAGAGAATGAGATATAATTCATACAAGAATCAATGAATCATCACTCCCTTGTTGTTTTGTGTTTGTGGTCCAAAAGGCCCCCCATCTTAATTGGCACCAAATTGACATCTCGAGTCATCAATGTTTAGTTTTGACCAAACATCTTACATAAAGTTTCAGTCTTTCATAATTATATTCTAGATGTATCAGCAATTCATATGCTTGTATTAGGTATCAAATCCCAAATGAATTAGTGTATAATCACAAACAAAGAAATATAACACCTCAAACCTAAAACTGATTTATACCCTTCATTAAAAATAATTTGCATTCAACATACAAAACGGCCAACATAATCTCAAGGTTCTAAATGAAGATGCCCATCTCATCTCATGGTTAAGTTGGGGTCATGCTATTAGTGTCGTAACGATGGGCCTATGATTATGCACACAAGAAGGGAAAGCTCGTATATTGAGTCATAATACAAGAGGCATTCTATCTATTGGGGCAACACATTGTGTTGTGTCATGTAGCAAGAAGCTAGTAGTCGGTTTGTCACATAACAAATCATTTCACAACTCAAAATGTGATAATGAGTACAACTTAAAATCTTCTATCACATGCTAGGTATTTCTATTTCAAATGATGCAAAAATGGAAGAAGTAAATAGTTTGTGTCAATAATGAACACCCTAAACAATACTAGTCGAATATTATCTTATTATCTTGTGATAAAAAGTTAAAGGTTCCTTAAAAAAGTCGTGTCGAATAAGCAATTAAGATAACACATGTTCGTGTATTTATATTCATAATCTATAATTTACAATATATAATTTATATACATCATCTATAATTATACCAATAAATAAGTAATTAAGATAACATGTTTCACTTTATGATGTATTCATAGTCTTAAATGAGAGAATACTTGGTATTTCGTTTATGCATTCTCACTCTTATTTTTCTCACTTATATTTCTTATTAAACAATGATTATTAAAAAAATATTTACAGATGTTTAACATGCATTTGAATATGGATAGTTATAAAAATAATATATTACTAATTACTATTTAATTTGTGCTATACATGAATTTTCTATAAAAACATTTATAATGTCGTTTGATTTTTTAAACAATCTATCCAATCCAGCCAAGCAAGCAAGCAAGCAAACAAACCGATAGAATTATTGGGAAACAACTAATCTAGTTATGAAAACAATGGCTTACAATGAACATAAAGTACAATTGATAATGATAATGTTTTCCACTTATAGTTATAATAAAAAGACTAAAAACAACCATTGTCATGGGGTCCTTGTCCCAATAACGATGTAGTATGGAGGTTGGCCTGCTATCAATTGGTAGTATGGCATGTGGGGGTGTGACTAAATGACTGGATAGGAAATAGGAGCAACTAGATAAGTAGATGTGTGTATGAGTTGGTTTGAACAGTCATAGCCATAAGTGAACCAAAATCAAAGTCATGACTATATTAGTTTTCCAATCGATCATCAATTTGGGCCTACACACCCGATTAAATAATACAGGCTTGAGTTTTTAGTAAACTAGTTATTAGGCCTAAACTTTTAGGCTTTATCAATGGTTACAACTTACAAGACCGAAAAAGTTAAATTAAACATAAAACTAAACTAGGAAAGAAAGAAAGCATAGATGCATGGTGAAGCATGGACATGTGTGTGGTGTGGGAAGGAAATTATGATGCACAACATGGTCAAACGGGATGATGATGCATAATGAGGTAAAATTCAGAAAATGTTGTCAAACTAAAAAGTTAGTAAATTTTGTATTCATTAGAAAATTGTTTTTTTTTAATATAAGGGTAATTACAGTATACATAGTTGTTCATTTGGTGGTCTACGTTTGATTCGATTCCTTTCGATTATAAACATGAATATAAACAAAAATCAATAAAGAATATGGATTAGATGAAATCTGTGAATCCGGTGAATGCGCTGTGAATTCCTGACATGATGCTTGAGAGAGAGATGAGGATCCGATCGGTTCCCGTTTAGGGTGCATAGTGAGGATGGATTGGTAGAGAGCTCTAGGGAGGTTCACGAATTCTCTTATGATGAGGAGAGTTCATTTGTGATGTTAAGTAACCCTAATTATGAGCCTTAAGCTCCTTTATATACACACCTAAGGGGAAACCCTAATTAGGATAAATAAAGATAATTATGCTCATCAAATAATTATCTATCTACTAGGGGTATTTAGGTAATTGATATATTTAATTAAATAATCATGAGGGCCGCATTTAATTATTTAGTCTAACAGTCTATAGTCATACTAAAGAAAACTATACGACATAACCATAACCGATTGACTATAAAGCTTAACATTTAATTAAATTATAGTTTAAGCTTAAGTATATGCACAAATGATGGGGGTCAAAGTCGACTTGTAGCCTCTAGCTGGAACGTCGAGTCCCCTCACCCGCTACTTTCCGATCATCCTAGTGTCATCAACCAACAAGACACTCAAACACCTCACACCATTTGACACACACGTATGTGTTACGGATTGAAAGGACTACAAGGCATGTGACTTGTCTCATATCAATTATATGGCTAATTGACGTGCTTTTATATGTTAAATGAGCTCTCTCACATGTTAGACTAGTATTTTGTGTTAATTTTTTATGTTTGATTTGTAACAATGATATCATAGCAACTCGTAGTGGTGACCTATAAGGAGCTAGTTGTGACCAACAAAGATTTTGCCCCTTTAGGGGTTCAATTGTCACGGATCAAAATCATTACAAAATATGAGACTTATTTGAAGTGACACAAAATAACTGATATACGAAATACTAATATAACACATGGATTTATTTGTTCACTTTTTTTTTTTTAATAAACAACATAAATATTTGTACAAGCAAATTCCACACATTGGTTTGGCTAGACAAATTCAGAATATGAATTAGTTCAGTTCAAGGATATTTCTTAATAACTCAAAATCGGATAAACCAAACAAACCGAAAACAATACTAATCAACACCCTTGATTGATGGTCGACCTTAAATTTGAAAAAGGCCCTAGATTTCAAATGCGTCTTGGGTTTCAAAATGATTGAGCCGGCCCTACTAAGAGTAGAGTGAATGGATTAAAACAACTTAATGGTGTATGTTTATGCTGAATCCATTATAGAATAACAAATCATTTTAAAATATAAAAGGTTCTAATAGACTGTAGAAGTTAATTCAAACGGTAAATTAGAAGAAGGTGCTGATGTTAAGCTACAATTGACCAGAGAGATGCAAACGTTAATTTAAATTGTACATCACCATATTTGTGACAATCAAATGTATTAGAAAATAGGTACTTTGATTGTTTATGAAGATGCTATATATAATTGGCATATTGAACCAAACCACTTGAAGAAGAGAGGAATGTTTCTCAATACAAATAATGTATTTCGTTGTGCTAAAATAGACAAGTCTAGTTAACGGCCTCCCTTTTTACGAGGGATACTAGCATACTAATAATCAAATTAAGGGGCAGAAAGCTTTCCTGTAATTTGTATTTAAGCGGATTTTAGCACCCACTGGAGAAGCTTTTACAGGGCCCAGGGTCTCTAGTGTTAATTTTATGGTTGAAATGTTATTTTTAGCTAAAAGTAACAGCTTCGCCCTCTCTCGTTTCAAAAAGTTAGCATACATTTTGGGTCTGGTAGATTTCCTTCTCCATTTTAAAATGTTCAAGCTCCGCCACTGTTAACACCTAAAAATCTAAGATAATAAAATTAAAGCATTGAGTTTGTTAGTAAACATGTTAAAAACTCGTGTATTATATATAATAAATAAAAAAATATTTGATGGTATGTGATAAAATAAGAAATACAAGATTGGATAAAAGAATAATAAATGATGCATAAATAATATATTAAGTATGAAAAGATGAAATAAGAAAATACTAACAAAATAAATCGTTGGCTTATATCATTATTATATGTTTATAAAACATTCAGAGTTTAAAAAGCTCGCGTCAAAAAAAGCTTGGCTCGAAAAAAGTTTGTTTAAAATGAGTCGAGCTCGAGCCTGGCTTGGCTTGACTCGAGCTCGGCTTGTGACTCGATTCCTTGGCTCGGCTCGATTTATAATACACACACAGACACATATTATCACAAACACACACTAGGTTAAAACCTGTTAAATTTTTGAATTATAAATTATTTGTTTAAAGTAGCATACCATGTATTTTTTGTAAAAGATTTACACAAAAATATAAATACAAATTGATTTATAATGTAATCATTTTATTAACCAAATTTAATAAAAATAATTAATATTTAATTGGAGAGAGATGATGAAAAATCAAAATTTAATTAAAATATGATATGCAAATTATATTAAATATATATGTGTAAAGTAGAAAAAGATAAAAAAAATGAGTCAGCCCGTTAGTTGGCTCGTGGCTCGAGGTTTTTACGAGCTCTAGATCGAGCTCAAATTTTAGGTTCGAAAGAAATTTCGGCTCAAATTGGGCTCAGCTCGACTTGGCTCAATTACAACCTTATTATTTATCATAAATAAATTGTGGTTCAAAACTTAACACGTATGGTATAATTATTAGTTTATTACTATAAATTAGTTTTATTAACACACGTTTATAATTTATCAGTGGCAGATCAAGGATTTTTTTGCAGTGAGTTCACCATTTTCCGACTTTTTAATTAAATAGAACCAGACATAAAAATTTCCAGGTCGGGTTGACGGTTTGGGTCTTGTAATGTTCTTTACGTAATAACAGTGCGATATATTAAGTCAAAGTTTAAATTAAAAAACGTCGTCATTAAAGAGTTCGAATACATAGTACATTTTCGTTTAAGATTTCTGAGCTCCAGACCAAACGGGAGTCAAGGGGGTCACGCTCCCTTGTGGGGTCCAAGATGGCGGTCCTGCTGGCCATTCAGCAGGCATGGGTCAAGGGGGCAACACCCGTTGTAAGGTTAACAAAATTTGCTAAGTTTGTATGACCAGTATTAACTTGATCCGAGGGTTTAACTATTAATATCTACCATTTTGCTTGCTAAGTTTCAAGGGCAGCCCGGGGGAGGGGCAAACCCGACCCCCGTCCCGGGCCCATTTTTTAGGGGGCACACAATTTTTTATATATACGGATTCATTCAAATAAGAATTAATAAGACGAATCGAACTAAAAATAAACATTTATAAACACATTATTTAATGGTGCAATAAATCATTTTTCTTAAAGTATATAAAGTTACTTTCATGATCTTTAAACTAAATATGTCAATTGGTTCGGTTAACAGTTTATTCGGACTGGTTTAATCGGTATTCAATTTATTTCCCTATAAAAAAACCGAACCGAATTCGAGAAGTGATTTGATTCTAATTTCGGTTAAAACCAAAAACACATATTGAAAGCTATTTAAACCGCTTAAAAGTCAAATAAACCAATCCAAATAAACCGAATTCAATTGAATAAACTGATTAAAAACCGAATAAACCGATCTAAATAAACCGAATTCAACCGAGTAAACCGAATTCAATCTTATATATTATTAATAAGATTATAAAATTAAATTTAAATTTAAAAGTCAAATAAACCAATCCAAATAAACCGAATTCAATTGAATAAACTGATTAAAAACCGAATAAACCGATCTAAATAAACCGAATTCAACCGAGTAAACCGAATTCAATCTTATATATTATTAATAAGATAATAAATTTAAATTTGAATTCGGTTTAATCGGTTAATCAAACAAACCAAATTTATAAAAAAATTGGAATAAAAAACCGAAATTCGGATATGGTTAGGTACCGAACCGAAACCGAATTCGGAATTTGATACAGCTAGAATCAAAACGAAAACTGAATTCCGAATTTAGTTCGATTTTTCAGTTACGAATACGTTTCGGTTTTCGGTATTAAATGATTTTTTGGTTTTTTGAGCACCTCCACTCTAATGTTTGAATTTTTTAGGGGGCCTTTTTTTCCGGTTCATCCTGGGTACGCCAAATCTCAGGGCCGCCCCTGCTAAGTTTATATGACCGGAAAGTAATTTTAACATGATCATATAGAAATTTAATCATCGATTATCAAGATTTCTCTAACAAAGATCACTTGTCTCAATCAAGTTGACAAATTTCTGTGAAAATTATATTAAGAATTCACTCTTAAAAATCTTAATGGGTTCATCTAAGGATTCAGCTCTAAAATATTAATGGGTTCACTCTATTGTTTAACTCTTTCAAAAAAAGATTTTCCTACTAACGAGTCGAAGCTCAGTGGGTTCTTGTGAACCCATTCCCATATACCTACATCCGCCACTGTAATTTATTATCTAAATTTATAAAATGTGTAATTCTATACTCTTGTATAGTAAAACTTTGCACTGATGTTTAATCATGTGTTGAAAGAAGAAACTAACTTTTCGCTATAATCTTTCATTAATTGCGTATTTTGTTTCGAGTTATTCTTTGCCTTTCACACAAATAATGAAAAAAACAAAATAAAAAAGTATTAAGTTTATAAAACCCAATTAACCACATCTAACTCTCAGACGGCTAGATGTTCTCCAGCTTGTTCGAACAACTAAAAAAAGCAGTATAATTAACCCACCAGTCCTGCTTCTCCTATGATGACTTCTTCTCCAACGACTCGGATTGACCGAGACTAATTGGTGGTAGCGACTATGGCGATGTGAAAGAATCAATGACGCCGACATGCAAATATTATGGTCTAAGGGCTGTTTGTTTACATCTGAATAAGTCTGAATCTAAATGGTACAGATTCAAAATCGTTAGTTTTAATAAAAATTATGCATCTGAATAGATTGAAATGTCTGAATACAAGTATGAACGAGAAGAAAAGAGGGGATGACTCACCTACGAGGCTACGACGATGGCTGACGACGGATGGACAACCTCCCACGACAAACGACAAACGTCATCTGGCATTCATCTGCTTCCACTCGTTTTTCCGATTTCGATCATTTTCTGAGCAGGAGTTGATAGGAAACTTGATCGTCGGTGTCGTTTTGGACGGGATGATGTGGTTGTGGAAGATGGGAGGTTATGGTTTTCGTGGAAGATCGGAGGTGGTTGTGGGAGATTTGAGGTTGTGGAAGATCAGAGGTGGTTGTGAGAATCGATTTGGGTGTTTATGGGTTAAGAACATATACTGATATCTGATTTACTATAGGGAACAGAAAATAAGGGTTTTCATTCAAACACACTCAACCAAAATATTTTAACTGGTTTAACACTTAATGGTTCAGACCCTATTATTTATTCATACATATTAACGATTTAGTACTAAATGATACATATCCTTTCAAAATGCCTCTAAGTTAGAAGGTGCAAAGTGTAATTGACCAAACACCATGTATGCATGCACATATAAAATCTAATACCGACATCATAAATATGTCGATAACCCGGTGTAGAATAAAAGCCTCTATTGATAACATTCGTACTGAGATGAACCAATGACTCAATTTATATTCAAATTACAAAAGTCACTAACCAAGTTGATTTGACTTGAGGAATAAAAGGCACCTCCGTATGATCATGTCACACCTTGGTTTTCATCAAGCCACACATTTGTTTTTGGACATCGTGTGATCAATTAATTTCATGTTTATGTCTTACTTGATTTGGTATAGCAGAATATTTTATTTAAAAATGTTTCATCATGCTGTAAAGTATTTTATAAGTTGTGTTATAACTTTTGTATAACTCTTTAGTATTTATATTCATTTATAGCAGGGATATAAATATCTATTTTTTGAACGGTTTGGTACGACACCCAAGACGAGATTTCAACCATACCCTCGGATTTGATGTTCTGGGGCGTACGCTCAAGCCCACCTCAGGAGGAACTCAACAACTGGGTAAACTCTTTACCTTGCCTGAGCAAATATGCTTCGGTCTGGATTTGAACACAAGGCCTCTAATAGAGAAGTCAATGGGGTACCATTAGGCTAGAAGCCTTTTGGTAGGGATATAAATATCTAAACATTTACAATCAAAACATAAGTTAAAAAATTTTTATGTGTTTATACACTACATAAAAAAACTTTATGTTGCTAGACATTTTAGGCCTAAAGGTATGAGCTTCATCTAACACATAATCTGTTTGCATGGTTACACTTATGGCAACATATACCAGCCCTTTCCACACCAATCTTATTTTAAATTAATGCTCTTTATTCAGACTAAGCTGAACGCGACTAACTTTCAAAAATTGTGAGGCCCCGATTCCCGGCGACCCCACGTACGTTGGTCTCGTCATAACACATAGCCCTTAAACTAAAAACTTTCATAAACATGCAGCGGAATTTAAACATCTTATCAAACATAATTACATGTCTGAATTAATACATAAACGGTTGCCAACACCATCGGATTCTTTATCTTGATGCCTGAGCTGCATGCCTTCTCTGACCCAAGTTTAACCTGACATACATGCTAAATCAAGTCAGCTTACGCTGGTGAGTTCTAGTTTTCATAAGACATCATAAACGTTTTGTTAAGTTAAAATATACTTAACATACAACATCGTCACATAACATAACATAATTCTTATATATAATACACATATCTTCACATGGTATATCTTAAACACATAACATGCCTTTCCTCATAGCATACCTACATAACATATATATATATATCCTCATAACATCATTCATACGGTGAAAGAATTTCGCCGTCAACTGCTGACCTAAAGTCAGACAGACTTGTGCAACACAAGACTCTATAACTATCAACCCGCAGCTGATAACTCATACATGTATAAGATTTCTTTAACACTATCAACCGAAGTTGACAGATCATACATCACATATACGTAATCGTAACACACATTCCTTTACCTTATCAAAACCATAGTTTTGATCATAACCACTGTCTTAACAGTGGGCTTACACCGGCATAAGACTCCATACTTACCCAGTATCAATTACTGGAGCTACCATACTTACCCAGTAACAAGTACCGGAGCTACCATACTTACCCAGTAACACATACTGGAGCTACCATCCTTACCCCATAACGCGTATATGGGAGCTACGTCATAATCATCCCGTAACAAGTACAGGAACAACCATACTTACCCAGTAACAAGTACTGGAGCTACCATACTTACCCCATACGAATATGGGAGCTACATCATACTTATCCCGTAACAAGTACAGGAACAACCATACTTACCCAGTAACAAGTACCGGAGCTACCATACTTACCCCATACGAATATGGGAGCAACGTCATTCATCTCCCGTAACAAGTACGGGAGCGTCATCATTCATTCATATCCCATATCACATATAGGGACATCATTTGTTCATCATATATGATACGTTAGCACATATCCTCATTCGTTATAAACATTATATGTTTCATCATACCCAGTTATAGTCGTGGTTGACTCTCATTCATACACTTTCCTATAACACGTATAGGCACATCACTTATTCCTCATTCATAGCATACTAGCATCATAACATCATCCATCGTATTCAACATAACATCATAACATTTCATGCTAGTCTCTTATCATCATAATATCATCACTTTGTCTTGATATAATATAGGAACCCTCGTATTATATCATGCCAGTATCATTTCATCATATCATCAGATTATATATTCTGGCAGTCATAACTTGTCATACTAGCATCTTATCATCCTAGCATTATGCCCTAGCAGCAAAGCACATATCATATCATAACATCTCATGCTAGCATCTTTATCATCATGTCATCATGGCATTCTAAACATATCATGCTAGCACTGTGTCATCATATCAATTTCCTAATAACATAGGAATCATCATACTACATTATGCTAGTATCACATCATCGTATCATAACCTCCTGGCCTCACTTACAACCTATTCTTCATATCATACTTCATGCCTTCATCCTAGCAGCCTAGGATTTCAACATAGCTTAACATCTGTAATTATCCTCATAGCGTGTTATCATACCGCTCATCATCATGTCTTACTAATATGAACATATCATACTTAGCATGTCATCATTTACAAATCATATTAACACGTTAACCCGCATACATATTCATGACATATCATTATTCATTTATCATCATCTTAAACACATGACATCATGAACATAACGTTAAGCATGTATGCCAGCCCAAAACATTAAACATAAAAACAGGGCGTCTAGAACTCACCTGATGTCTCACAGTAGCGAGATCACTCACACTGGTGCTAAGGGTATAACTCTGCATAGGTTTATGTTTAATATGTTATTTACATATTAACTGCCTGATTAAATCTTTCTGAACGTCCAATGTCAAAACATTGCCTTGATAGTCATCAAGTAGTTAATGTTGTTGATTATCATGCTAAAACATGTTCCTAGACAGATTAATGGCTTAGAACTGATCAATCCTTGTTATTGATTGTGATTAGTTTGAAACACTTGGATTTAATCTTGCATAACAAAATTAATCAAACTAATCACCTACCTTGTCATAATCAAATGGTTTAAACCACTATAACCATTGTTATGATTCCATGCAAACCGGACATTACAACGGCTCAAAACAAGGATTTCCCATTAACAGTTCGAGTTCTTCACTTATAATCAATCCTAGCCATCATCTAGGCAATAATCAACAACCCTAACTATATCATCACGTTCAGAAACAAGATTTAATCAATCATAATCCATCTAGAGGGTTAGGATGAACCATTACCTAATTCGACGGAGTTCTGCGGTTAAAAAGACGATCCGGGCTTGCAGAAACGTTCCCTGGTGCGATCTAAACCTTGAGAAGCCTTCAAAATTGAAGATTTGATGAATTATAGGGTGGATTTGCGTGGTTGGTGGTGGAAACGTCGAAGGGAAGATAAAAATAAGTTTCTTGATGCAAATCTGATCTTTTAATCCCATTTTCCAGCCGCCTCACCTGTCGCGTACCGCGACAAGAAGCAAAACAAGGCTTCGCGTACCGCGAAGAAATCCGGAGAAATCTCAGATATTTTTGGTCCATCGCGTACCGCGAAGGTTCCTCAAATATCCGTCGCGTACCGCGACGAGTCCAAAAGTTCAATACTTTGAAATTTTTCTTCGTTTCACGATTCCGGACAATCCGTAACTCCGTTTCACGCACGGTTTTCGCCCACGTTCACCATTTCTCGCGTACTATCATCCTGTAATAATATCGATTGTCAATTCGTCGTGGATTTCAAGCACGATCAAATGTGCTTATTTCTTTGACAACACAATTCTTCGAACATAAACAGTTACCGAAATCTCGCACGTTTATTTTTAGATTGCTAGATTTTCGGGTGTTACAAATCTACCCTCCTTACAATAGGTTTCGTCCTCGAAACCTATTACGTCTCAAACAAATGTGGGTAGAGTCGTTTAATCTCGTATTCCAAATTCTTGACTTGTCCAAATACACGTTCAAAACTTACATTCTCTTCTTTCAATCCTTCCTGTTGCACCTGCTTGAGTTCATCCAGAGAGTCTGACGTGAAGCATAAGCTATGTTGTGATGCATCAGCCTACACAACAGGATCATCATTTCCATCCGGCAGTGCTAAGACAGGAGCTTGGGTAAGTTTTTCCTTTAGCACTGTGAACGCTTGTTCTTGGTTCGGGCCCCATTCGTACTTTACATCTTTCTTCGTGAGCTTCGTCAGTGGTGTCGCTATCTTGGAGAAGTCTTGAATAACTCTCCGATAGTAACCGGCCAAACCAAGAAAACAGCGTACTTCCGTAGGTGACTTCGAAAGGCTCCATTTCATAACCGTTTCAACTTTAGCTAGATCTACCATAATGCCTTCTGGGTTCACCACGTGACATAAAAATTGTAACTCTCGTAACCAGAAAACGCATTTGGAGAATTTAGCATAAAGTTTCTCTTTCCTCAGGATCTCCAATACTTCACGTATGTGGCAAGCATGGTCTCCCTCATTCTTGGAATAAATCAAAATATCATCAATAATACTATCACCGATCGGTCCAACATCGGTCGACATACCTTATTCATCAAATCCATAAATACTGCGGGAGCATTCGTCAATCCAAATGACATAACGAGAAACTCGTAGTGTCCATATCGCGTTCGGAATGCAGTCTTTAAATTATCCTGCTCTCGAACCTTCAACTGATGGTAACCAGATCGGGGATTTATCTTTGAGAACCAGCTTGCACCTTACAATTGATCGAACAAGTCATCAATTCTAGGTAGAGGATACCTGTTCTTTATGGTCATCTTATTCAGTTCCCTGTAGTCAATGCACATTTGCATACTACCATCTTTCTTCTTCACAAATAGCACCGGGGCTCCCCAAGGAGAGACACTCGGTCGTACAAAACCTTTATCAAGGAGTTCTTGTAGCTGGGCCATCATTTCCTTCATTTCGGTGGGAGCTGAACGGTAAGGTGTTTTGGCAACGGGTTGCGCCCCGGAACTAAGTCGATTTGGAACTCAATTTCCCGTTCCGGTGGTAATCCAGGCAATTCCTCAAGGAATACATCAAGGAAGTTACGCACCACGGGTACATCATCAATCGTGCTCATATCCGTATGTTACTCAATCACCTAGGCCAAGTAGGCTACACACCCTCGCCTCATCATAACATCAGCCTTGATCATCGAAATGATCTTCGGCGCATACATCACTTTATCACCATAAATCGTTACAGAGCTCCCATCCATCGCACATAGACATATCAACTTACTTCGACATACAATGTTAGCCTCGTATTTGGCTAACCAATCCATACCCAAGACTACATCGAACCCTCCTAAGGTTATAGAAACAATTATACTGGGAACTTATGACCTTCTATCTTAACATAACAACCATCTAAAACCCTAGTCACCCTGGTCATCTTACCAATAGCCGTCTCTTCATCAAATACCCAATCTATCTTCTTAACCTTCTCAAATAACACATCACACAAGGTAGAGGATACAAAACTCATACTCGCACCATAATCTAATAATACAGAAGCAGTAATATTGTTGATAGAAAAGGTACCTGTGACCACGTCCGGGTCCAACGTGAAGGCTCGTGCTTTAGCCTTCTGCTTTTCCTTTCCCTTTATCCTCTTTATTACCCGAGCCCGAAGCATTAGCCTGTGGTTTCTTGCAATCCTTGGACATGTGTCCTAACCCATTGCAGTTAAAACATCGAGTAACATTCGTGCAACTGTTAGAAAAATGTCCCGTCTTTCCGCACCTGAAGCATAAATTAGTGCCTAACAGGCACTGTCCCGTGTGGTTTTTCCCACACTTGTTGCATCGGCTCATCTCCTCTCGATTCAATTTCTTGTTTGAGAACTTTTGTTGGTCTGTTCGACCCCTCTTAGTCCCGGAGGATTCTTTCATCTTTGTTTCCTCTTTCAGTGGCTCATCAGACATCACATCATCCCATACAATACCACTGAGTTCCACAGTGGAGTCGAAGGTCTTGGAAGCATTGGCCTTCACATGAATCCTTACTTTTGGAGGCAGACCCTCCATGTACAACTTCACCCTGCGTTCCTCGGTAGAAACTAAATGAGGAACGAGTCTGGCCATCTCATTAAACCTTGACGTGTACTGGCGGTGGTTCAGACTTCCAGCTTTCAGTACCAAAAATTCCCTCTCAACCTTATCCAGCTCGTTCTTGGGACAGAAATGTTTGGTGACCAGCTCCTTGAGATCGTCCCAAGTCATCTTTTCCATATCAGCTGCAGCCTTGGACTGCTTAATGGTGTTCCACCAGTGAAGTGCCTCCTCAACGAAAGAGTGAGCTGCAAACTTAACAGCTTGGTCAACTCGGCACTCACTGATGGAGATAACAGCCTCCATCGCAGAAATCCAGTGGCAGGTGGCCACGGCATCCTTCTTTCCATCGAAAACCGGTGGACTACATCCCTTGAAGGACTTGTAGTCGCAACCCTTCAGTTTCCCTGTCATAGTATCACCGCTTTTAGTCCTGGTGATCACAACTTCATCTTCTTTGGTGCTTTCCTTAGTTTCTTCAGACTTGTCTTTCAGAGTATCTTTCAATGCCTTAGCAATCAAGGCTGGTAGCTTCTCATCCAAAACTTTGGAGACCTCATCAGAAATAGCCTTCACTACGATGGGCTCTAGAGTAAACTCGTCTTCACTTTTCGGTTGCTCATTGTGCTCGTGATCATCTTCGTTAACGGGTCCTTCATTCTCGATACGTGGTTCTTCGGGTTCCTGTGATTGCTTACGTGGGCTACCCTCTTGTCCAGCCATTTAACTATCTACATAATGCAACAATTGATGAGTCAGTACAGAAATCAGTTTAGCACGAAATAAGCTTTGTAAATCGTTAATGACGTTGATCAGGTGTTATTAACCATTTACCCAACTCATAGGCTCTAAACGTTTCCCATCCCATCTCCTCAACGTGCATGACACTAACTATCTTTCTAACCTTGCACCTACATCTTAACTCATACATAACATTCAGCTCGTGGCATCCGTTCATCCGTGGTTGGCAATCCGCATCACTTAATCCCATTTTCAGTTTAAGTCTTGGCATTTGGGACGCCAAGATCTCTCAAACTATGTCTCTGATACCAACTTGTGAGGCCCCGATTCCGGGCGACCCCACGTACGTTGGTCTCGTCATAACACATAGCCCTTAAACTAAAAACTTTCATAAACATGCAGCGGAATTTAAACATCTTATCAAACATAATTACATGTCTGAATTAATACATAAACGGTTGCCAACACCATCGGATTCTTTATCTTGATGCCTGAGCTGCATGCCTTCTCTGACCCAAGTTTAACCTGACATACATGCTAAATCAAGTCAGCTTACGCTGGTGAGTTCTAGTTTTCATAAGACATCATAAACGTTTTGTTAAGTTAAAATATACTTAACATACAACATCGTCACATAACATAACATAATTCTTATATATAATACACATATCTTCACATGGTATATCTTAAACACATAACATGCCTTTCCTCATAGCATACCTACATAACATATATATATATATCCTCATAACATCATTCATACGGTGAAAGAATTTCGCCGTCAACTGCTGACCTAAAGTCAGACAGACTTGTGCAACACAAGACTCTATAACTATCAACCCGCAGCTGATAACTCATACATGTATAAGATTTCTTTAACACTATCAACCGAAGTTGACAGATCATACATCACATATACGTAATCGTAACACACATTCCTTTACCTTATCAAAACCATAGTTTTGATCATAACCACTGTCTTAACAGTGGGCTTACACCGGCATAAGACTCCATACTTACCCAGTATCAATTACTGGAGCTACCATACTTACCCAGTAACAAGTACCGGAGCTACCATACTTACCCAGTAACACATACTGGAGCTACCATCCTTACCCCATAACGCGTATATGGGAGCTACGTCATAATCATCCCGTAACAAGTACAGGAACAACCATACTTACCCAGTAACAAGTACTGGAGCTACCATACTTACCCCATACGAATATGGGAGCTACATCATACTTATCCCGTAACAAGTACAGGAACAACCATACTTACCCAGTAACAAGTACCGGAGCTACCATACTTACCCCATACGAATATGGGAGCAACGTCATTCATCTCCCGTAACAAGTACGGGAGCGTCATCATTCATTCATATCCCATATCACATATAGGGACATCATTTGTTCATCATATATGATACGTTAGCACATATCCTCATTCGTTATAAACATTATATGTTTCATCATACCCAGTTATAGTCGTGGTTGACTCTCATTCATACACTTTCCTATAACACGTATAGGCACATCACTTATTCCTCATTCATAGCATACTAGCATCATAACATCATCCATCGTATTCAACATAACATCATAACATTTCATGCTAGTCTCTTATCATCATAATATCATCACTTTGTCTTGATATAATATAGGAACCCTCGTATTATATCATGCCAGTATCATTTCATCATATCATCAGATTATATATTCTGGCAGTCATAACTTGTCATACTAGCATCTTATCATCCTAGCATTATGCCCTAGCAGCAAAGCACATATCATATCATAACATCTCATGCTAGCATCTTTATCATCATGTCATCATGGCATTCTAAACATATCATGCTAGCACTGTGTCATCATATCAATTTCCTAATAACATAGGAATCATCATACTACATTATGCTAGTATCACATCATCGTATCATAACCTCCTGGCCTCACTTACAACCTATTCTTCATATCATACTTCATGCCTTCATCCTAGCAGCCTAGGATTTCAACATAGCTTAACATCTGTAATTATCCTCATAGCGTGTTATCATACCGCTCATCATCATGTCTTACTAATATGAACATATCATACTTAGCATGTCATCATTTACAAATCATATTAACACGTTAACCCGCATACATATTCATGACATATCATTATTCATTTATCATCATCTTAAACACATGACATCATGAACATAACGTTAAGCATGTATGCCAGCCCAAAACATTAAACATAAAAACAGGGCGTCTAGAACTCACCTGATGTCTCACAGTAGCGAGATCACTCACACTGGTGCTAAGGGTATAACTCTGCATAGGTTTATGTTTAATATGTTATTTACATATTAACTGCCTGATTAAATCTTTCTGAACGTCCAATGTCAAAACATTGCCTTGATAGTCATCAAGTAGTTAATGTTGTTGATTATCATGCTAAACATGTTCCTAGACAGATTAATGGCTTAGAACTGATCAATCCTTGTTATTGATTGTGATTAGTTTGAAACACTTGGATTTAATCTTGCATAACAAAATTAATCAAACTAATCACCTACCTTGTCATAATCAAATGGTTTAAACCACTATAACCATTGTTATGATTCCATGCAAACCGGACATTACAACGGCTCAAAACAAGGATTTCCCATTAACAGTTCGAGTTCTTCACTTATAATCAATCCTAGCCATCATCTAGGCAATAATCAACAACCCTAACTATATCATCACGTTCAGAAACAAGATTTAATCAATCATAATCCATCTAGAGGGTTAGGATGAACCATTACCTAATTCGACGGAGTTCTGCGGTTAAAAAGACGATCCGGGCTTGCAGAAACGTTCCCTGGTGCGATCTAAACCTTGAGAAGCCTTCAAAATTGAAGATTTGATGAATTATAGGGTGGATTTGCGTGGTTGGTGGTGGAAACGTCGAAGGGAAGATAAAAATAAGTTTCTTGATGCAAATCTGATCTTTTAATCCCATTTTCCAGCCGCCTCACCTGTCGCGTACCGCGACAAGAAGCAAAACAAGGCTTCGCGTACCGCGAAGAAATCCGGAGAAATCTCAGATATTTTTGGTCCATCGCGTACCGCGAAGGTTCCTCAAATATCCGTCGCGTACCGCGACGAGTCCAAAAGTTCAATACTTTGAAATTTTTCTTCGTTTCACGATTCCGGACAATCCGTAACTCCGTTTCACGCACGGTTTTCGCCCACGTTCACCATTTCTCGCGTACTATCATCCTGTAATAATATCGATTGTCAATTCGTCGTGGATTTCAAGCACGATCAAATGTGCTTATTTCTTTGACAACACAATTCTTCGAACATAAACAGTTACCGAAATCTCGCACGTTTATTTTTAGATTGCTAGATTTTCGGGTGTTACAAAAGTATACCAGAAACCTTATCCTATTAACATTTTGGGTTAATTGGTCTAACCCGAATTATCCGATTAAAATTTTGAGCCGAATAGTCAAACCCTATTAGACTTATTCGGTCAGGTTAGAGTATTTTCTACTTCCCTATTTTAAATAGTTAAATTATGTTGGAGCAAAATGTCATTTTAATCCCTGTGGTTTGGCAACTTTTGCCATTTTAGTCCAATAGTTTGAATTTTGCCATTTTGGTAACTATGGTTTCATTTTATTGTCATTTTGGTTATTATGATTTCCATTTTATTGCCATTTTAGTCCAACTAAATTTAAAATTTTGGACTAAAATGACAAAATTTACCAAACCATAGAGATGAAAATGACAATAAAATGAAACTATAATGACCAAAATTGTAAAATTTAAATTATTGGACTAAATAGCAAAATTTGTCAAACCAGAAGGACTAAAATGACATTTGACTCATTATGCTGACTTAAAAAGTTGACAGCACATACATCATTAAATATTAGCGATTACATTTAACATGTTCGAAAATTATCTGGTCATAAACAATACTAGTAAGATGCCCACGCGATGCGACGGGAAACAAAACAATTAAACTACTGATTTTGGCTCGTAAAAACTTAAACAACCTAATTTTTGTCAAATCAACTCTTTTAACTATTGAATTTATTATGATAAAATTGATAATTTAAAATGCCAAATATAATATGACAAAAGTGTGAAAAACTAATTTATTTGATTTAAGATGGTTTTCTTTTATAGATTTCATATGTTGCTTTATTTTTTAAATGTATCAATGTGGGACAAACTAAAAAGTAAAAAAAAAACCATTTAGTTTATGGCTCATAAAACTTTGTTTGTTATAATTTATGTTATAAGAGTTGTAAAACTCTTAATTTTAAGAGTTTTTGGTAAAAGACCATTGTGTTCTTCCTATATGTATTATATAATAGTATAGATTCAAACATTTAATCGTAATTTTTATTTTACATACTACATATCTAGAGTAAATAAAAGAATGTAATCAGTGTTTGACTTAATTTATGCTTTAAAGACGAAACAAACAGATATACGTGTGTATAATATAAAGAAGGTGACCACACAGATTGAGAGATGTGAAAATGAGCCAACCTTGATTGTCCTTTAATAGTCGAATTATCGACCTGGTCGCGAAACGCTATGGGGATTAGGAGTGGTCGACTACGCCACGGCGCTTGAGTCATGACCATGTGTCAACATATTGTTTAGCGATTGTCATGATGGTTTTGGGTTAAGCAACCCTTTGTGAGCCAGCACATGCACATAAACACTATAACATGCCACTAGGGGTGTTCATCGGTTCGGTTAATGGTTTGTTCGGTTTATTCGGTCCGGTTTATTCCCCCTAACCGTTAACCGAACCGAACTCTGGATATCGTTATCCGAACCGAATTCAATTCGGTCCGGCTTCGGTTATAACCGAACAAACCGAATTCAACCGAACAAACCGATTGAAAACCAAATAAACCGGTTAAAAACCGAATAAACCGAACCGAATAAACCGAATTCAACCGAATAAACCGAATTTAACCGAATAAACCGAATTCAACCTTATATTATTAATAAAAATAATAAATTTAATTATGAATTCGGTTTAATCGGTTAACCGAATAAACCGAACAAACCGAACAAACCGAATTCAAAAAATATCTAAAACCGTTAACCGAACCGAATTCGGAATTCGGATACGGTTAGGAACCGAACCGAAAACCGAATTCAGAATTCGGTTCGGTTTTTTCAGTTACAGATACGGTTCGGTTATCAGTTTTAAACGGTTTTCGGTTTTTATGAACACCCCTACATCCCACCGTGCAAGATTGAGGCTAACATATTGCTAAGGGGTAAGGTAATGCTTTGCTGACCGGCTGAAAATTATATTTTTCACTATTGATCTTTAATTTTGGTTTCTTGCAATTCTAGGACTTCAGTTTTGCATTTTATGCAGATTGGCCCATAATTTAATAGGTGCTATATCATTACTATATCATCGAATTGATGTTCTAATTTCATGTTAGATTTATTGGAAAGAAAGAAGGGTGAGATGAACAGTTTAATGTACTATATTATTTTAAATATAAAAAAAATACAAACATTATGCTAAATTAAAAAGAAAATAAATTGATTTTATGTTATGATTTTTTTAAAAATTATTATTATATGAAAACGTCATAAATGTTTAAAAAAATAAAGAAAATAGAAAAAAGTGAAAAAATTATCTTTCTTGTTTATATATTTTTTTAACAACTCTAATTTCAACTTATATATTTAAAATTAGAGGGATAATGTTTTTGTTTTTGTTTTTGTTTTTTTTTTAAGAACCTTTTTTGAAGAAATTCGCTCTATTTTGTTATAATTTGTGTACATTTGATTTTGAATATCCCTTTCGAAAAAGAAATGATAAGTTGGCAATTCTAAAGGGAAATACGTGTGATCTAATCAAATTAATATTAATAACAATAATGATATGTAACGTCCTTTCAATTAAGCTATGTGTAATGGTGGATGGCTGAGGCGTGAGGGGTCTCGGTCACGTCCTATTGGCGTTCTTCTCCCATTACACCTTGGCGTGACCGGCTATTGATGTGAGAGTGGTCACAGTAAAGAAGCCTACATTAAAAGTGGTGATAATAACACATATGCGTGCAAAAATATGATAATATTAGTTGTTTATGTGTCGCATACGTTAAATAACGAATAATAAGAGTGTGATGAATACCCATTGTCTTGGTGATAAAAACAAAGGAAAATACGTGTACTTCTGTCCGAATTAAATTCGTCCACCGCCAAACCACATTACTCTGTTGTCTTTGAATCCGGACTTGAAAAGTAGAATGAATTATGGTTTAACGGGTGTCATTGAGATACGATAAAGAAAGCGTCACCCACCCGTCATTCTAACCTCAATTTTTATTTTAATTTATTTTCTCTCTGAGCTAATCAACTTATCTCTCTCTCTCTAGGCGCATAGAAACTTGAGGTTAAAGTTTACCTTCTTCTCCCTCCCTTCCATCCCTGCGCCGTTTCATACGTCATTCCAAACCCTAATTTTCAACAATTGTTGATTACACCGTCAAATTCTATATCTCTCTCATCAATTTGTTCTACAACACGTAACCTATCTGGAATCCTGTTATTCTGTTCGTGGCGGATGCGTTTTTGGAGGTGTGGCGGTCGATTGCGTTTGAAGAAGGATTTGTCGGAATTGATTGTGGTTTAAATCGATTGATTGATGCCGCCGGAGTCGTTGCCAGTCGATCGGAAGGACTTTTTGAAGGACCCGAAGCCGTCCTCGTCGGAGCCTGGAGATATTGTTCCGGCTCGTTGGAGGGGCTCGCCTGCAACTCCGTCGTCTCATTATAACAACCAAGGATCCCCCTGTTTAAATCCCTGTGGCGCTGGCGGAGGACTTTCTGATATTCGCCAAACATTCACCGGTTAGTTTACAAGTTAGCTTTTAGTATATTTTTTGTTCATCTTGTTAGGGCATGGAAACCAGAAATCCGGTTGCTTTTATATTGATTGCAGAGAATTCATCTTTGTTGTTTAGGTATTGAACTATTCTTTTTGTGTTTTGTGCATTCTTTCCCCAATTTTTCTGTCGCGCACACACGCGTTACAGGTATATAGAATTAGTGCCAGATCTGAGAGTGTAAATTTATTGGCTGGTATGCACTTCATTTGTTTACATATTTTCTCTTCTATATGTTGAAAATTTAAACCCAGGGCTAATAATTGTATAGATCTGATGGGTTTTTCTCTTGTTGTTGACCGGATGAGATCTGGGTTTGGGAGGGGTGTTGCTTGTCTTCAAGATATTACTGTTTTGATCCAGGGTTTTTTGAAATAGTACTAATTGATTTGTTTATTTGTTTATTAATATTTTTTTGCAGGTGCAGTAGGTGCCTGGCACATTACATCAGTTGAATCAGGGCCACCGGTTTATGTGAACTTTTCTAACCAGAAAGATCTGAAAGGAGGAAACTCTAGGCAGACCAGTGCATCACCAAACGGTAATTCTCATCCCCAATCAGACTTTGTCAATCATTGGGACCAACTTCACTTGAATGATCAACATGCTAAGAGCAGTGGTGATGGAGTCAGTACTACAGGCGAACAGAGACTGGAGAAAGCAGTTTCTTTGGGCTCATCACTCGATTGGAAGCCTCTTAAGTGGATGCGGTCTGGGAGCTTATCTTCAAGAGGTTCTGGTTTCAGCCATCTAAGTAGTTGTAAGGTCATTGGGGTGGACTCTCTTGATACCAAGATAGATGCTCAACCGGGTATCATTACTCTTCTTCAGTCACCTTCTGGAGATGCTGCTGCTTGTGCAACACCAAAGACTCCTGATGAAGCCAACTCTCGCAAAAAACCTCGCCTTGGATGGGGGGAAGGGCTGGCTAAATATGAGAAAAAGAAGGTCGACCCTGATGATCTTGTTGATAAAGAGAATGGATCCAGAAATGGAGTGGTTGATGGTGTCTGCAGCTTGGAATCTTTGCTTCCTAGTCCCTCTAATTTACCTGATAAAGTCCCGAGTCTTACTAGTAATTCAGAAAGTGTATCTCCTGCCACATCTTGTTCGTTTGCGTGCGGTATGTCTCCAGGTATTATATGCCCTAGTTCATCATTTTTAGGTGCTCTTTTTTATTTCTCCTAAACATTATATGTTTACCCACCTTACTTCTGTTGCTGATGTTGATGGTGAATGACCAATTTTTGATTTTTTGTCTGTTTTTTTTTACATCCTCATTGTATGGAAAAATTTTAAAAAAATGAATATAAATTAATCGAGATTACATGGTGAACTGAATTTTCTTTTCTTAATCATTGTTATTGCTATCTTAACATAGTCAAACACTCAAAGATGTAATGCGCACTCAAGGCATAAGCCCATAGCATAGGGCTCGCCTCTCACGAGGCATGAGATGCAGATATAACCCACATGACAATAAAGCAGGTTAATAGGAATGTTAATCTTGTTATGGAACACGAAGTTTAATAGCGAATCATTCATATTCTTTTATTGATTATTATAAATTAATAAATAACCTGAATATAAATTTTAGTAATGAGAATAAAAATGAAAAAAAATTGCAGATAGTTTTAACTAAATTAAATAAACTAACAGGAAACAAAACATCACCTTGGAAATTGACAATACCTCATAAATTTGTAATTCGTTTTCTGATTTATTCAATCAATATACCGATTTCTTTAATCAATCTACTGAATTCTTCAATCGTCAACAACTTCAATCGCGATCATCTTCTATCGCCTGTTGATTTCTGATTTTGTCTTCCAGGTACGCTTGTGCCTTTCAATTTCTGATTTCATCTTCTGATTTCGATAATTCAATCGATGCTTGTGATTTCAATTTGATAGTAATTTCAATTAATAGTTTCAGTATGATGTAATTTTGATTTTGATAATTTCATAGCTGATGGTAATTTCGATTGGTAATTGGTATTTAATTTTTATATTGGATAGTAATTGGTATTTAATTTTTTATATTTAGATAGTAATTGGTATTTAATTTTTTTAATTAAAAATAATATATTAGTAATTGGTATTTGATTTTGATATTCAGATAGTAATTGGTGTTTGATTTTTTAATAAAAAATAATTTGATTGCCTTACGTTAATTTCGAGTGGCAATTAGTATTCTTTATATTTTTGAGTATTGTTAACAAAATATTTTGAATTTTTGCTGGAATTTTAACTTATTGTTACTTTATATATATTTAGTTTTTATACAATGTCTTGAAATTTTAGTATATTGTTGATAAATACCGCATTCCACACATGATGTGCTCACATCGCAACGGATTCGAAACAATTGCATCGGATCACATCGTGCAATTTCAAACCAAGGTCTTAAGTGCATTAAATACAAATTAGATTTACAGAAATCGTTTATGAAGAATTCCGACTTCTGTAATGTCTATTATGGTAAATTTTTTAGAGAGCTGTTATGCATTGAGATAGTAGATTGGTAGTTTCAATTTTCAAATTAAATAGTTTAGTCAAAGCCATATAATGCAGTAGGGTTGAGAAAGTAATGATGAGATGTGGTACATGCTATAATAGTTTAATTGCTTTCCAAGAAATTTTGTTGTCATTGTAAGTTGAGATGTTCTCATCAAAGCTGTTATTTTAAACTTATCTGGGCTCATTTTTTTTTTTAACATTTATAGTATGTTTTTTGATACGAAATTAATAACGTTCAAGGTCTGACCTCATTCTCATGTTTTTTCAAATGTTGATACTTGATATTGATTAACTCAAATCTTCATGTGTTAATGACTATCATTTTTTTCTTTTTAGTTTCATTATTACATAAAGCTGATCTTAAATTTTGATTGCTACTTTGTTATGACAGGTCTAGAAGAGAAGACATCTATTACAGCAACTGCAGTGGACAATGATACCTGTAATCCTGGTGTTGCTTTGTCTCAAAATAAAATGCATGGCCCAAAATTTAATTTGGAAAATTTTGATCTTGCTGAAGACTTTAACTTGAGCTTTTCAATTGATGAACTACTGCAGACTGATGATGCATTTGTTCCTGGGTCTGGCTTTGTTATGGACAAGTTGCAGGTATTGAAAGCAGATATTTCAAAGACAATTGAAATTACAGAATCTGAAATTGATTCCCTTGAGCATGAATTAAAGTCTTTGAAGTCTGATGAAACATTATGTTCTGTTCCATGTTCTTCCACTTATTTTTTACAACAATGCAACAACAATAATAATGTGGATTTAAAAAACACATCTTCAGTACATATTCCTATTGAGAAAGACAATACTTTTTTAGAGGAGCATAGGGATTCTGCTGTCTGTTTGGATACAAGTTCTGAGAATGCCGAATGCTCTGAGGATCATGTTTGCAGTGATGGTAGTCAGGTTTTAATAGGTAGTAGGTATATAGTTTCTGTTGGTAGTGCTCTAGATCTTGGTAGAAATGGTAAATTATATGATCCAATATGGGCCACAAACAAAGTTACAGCAAATACATCAGCTGATGAGCTTATTAAGTTACTGCCTACACCAAGTACGTGTACTGATATTGTGAGACATTGCAACAGTTCAATGATTAAGAAAAGAATTGTTTTGAGGAAGCGTTTCTTAAAATTTAAAGAAAGGGTCACTGTTCTTAAATTTAGGGCATTTCAGTACTCATGGAACGAACATCTATGCTTGCTCTCTGTAAGATCTGGTGCAAAGTCACAGAAGAAGTTTGAATCGAGCTCTCGTTTTGGATATTATGATTCTCAAAAGCATCGTGTCTCTAATCATATTCGTTCATCTAATTCTGGTAAGAAATGACGGATTACCTACTATAGATTTTCTTTAATAATTGTCATTCTGTTTTTCATGTCAATTGGTAAAGTGAGACCATATTTTTAGGTGATTTCATCATGTAGAATCCGGATTAGTTTTTATTTTTTTGTAAAATGAAGATGCACAACATATATTTAGAACACAAGCTGCTTTTTTAGTAGCTTGGTGATATAAGTAATTCTTAGGTAGTTAGGTTCGACTCCATTTTCAGGAATTTGTAATAGGTGATTAAATTGTAGATATTTTCCGTTCTTTATTGCTGTCTTCTATATACTTGCTCATTTAGCATGTTGCAGACCATTACTTCTATGATATCTACCTCTTTGTATGGTGAACCCTGCTCTGTTTCTGCACTCTGTGGGTCTTTGAAATGGAAATTTGTCTCACAAATCTGTCATTAAGAAATCCACTTACTAATTTCTTTTGTACTATTTTACTTTGCTTTTGTTGCAATAAGGATTTGCCTTTTATCATTTACTTGTAATAACTGATATGCGTGGCACGTAGATGGATCAATGTGTCAGTTGTCTTCTTCATGGGAACAGCTAGTTGGGTTATATTTATGAACTTGATTATTTTTTGGGTGTTTGTTATCTAGGTTTTTGCTTAGTAGTGCTTTGATATGGTTTAAAGGCGTGCAAGTTCTAATATATAATTTTTTTTTATGTAGCTGGAACTTTGAGCCTTGTTCCAACCAAAGAGGTAGTTGAATATGTAAAGAGGTTGCTTTTAGATTCACGGGTCAAGACTTATAGAGATGTACTGAAGATGCCAACTTTTATATTAGACAAGAGAGAACGAATAGGAACCAGGTTTTTTTCAGATAATGGATTAGTGACGAACCCTATTGATGTTGAAAAAGAAAGGTCCATTGTCAATTCTTGGACTGAAGAAGACAGACAGGTGTTCTTGGACAAGTATGCTTTGTTTGGTAAAAACTTCAGAAAGATTGCGTCTTTTTTCCAGCACAAAACAGTTGCTGATTGTGTTGAGTTCTATTACAAAAATCACAAGTCGGAGCAATTTCAAAAAACAAAGAGCAATTCAAAGTTTGCAAAAGGGAAGTCTTGTAATACTAATACCAATAATATGTACTTGGTGACATCCGGGAAGAGGCCAAATCGAGAGTCAGGTGCCCCTTCTCTTGACATGCTTGGTGCTGCTTCAGCAATGGTTGCTAAAGTGGATGATCGGTCAAATAATTTGGCTATATATTGTAACGAGCAGGAAACGGCTGCAGCTGATGTGTTAGCTGGGATTTGTGGGTCTATATCTTCTGAAGCTTTGGGTTCTTGCATCACCAGTTCAGTTGATTACCAGAAATTTGGTCGTAGCACTCTAAATGGTGTTGATGAGGAGATTTGTTCAGATGACAGTTGTGGGGAAGAGATGAATTCTTCTATCTGGACAGATGAAGAGAGATCTAGATTTATAAAAGCAGTGAAATCGTATGGGAAGGATTTTTGTAAAATCTCACGATGCATGGGATCGAGGTCGAGTGATCAGTGCAAAGTGTTTTTTAGCAAGGTTAAGAAATGTTTTGGGTTAGATGTGATAGATCTTGGGGTTGGCAGTGAACGTACAACAGGTGTCGACCAAGGTGGTGGTGATCAAGATGATACTTGCATGGTGGATAGTGGATCTGGTTCTGGCATCTCTCAAATGGAGTGTAAAATGGAAGCTGAAGACCTTCACTCATCTGATGATTTCAGAGAACATGCTGAATCTGATCAAAATGTTGCAATCGACTGCAGGGAACCTGAGCCTGTGGTTGAAGATAAGTTTGGTGGTAATTTGGAGGGAGCTGCTGATAGTGAAGCTGCCAACCTGGAGGAATCCCTGCAGAACACATGTTCTGATTCTTCATCAGGTGCTAAAGTTGAAGAACTTGAAACAGTTGTGAGGTCTGCTAATATTTGTGCAGAAGGATTTAGGGAATCTGTACATGAGCTGCCTAGTACCACTAATGGATCATGTTCTTGTCCAACTGAGGACCTCAGTCCTGTCTCTGATCACTCTAGAGGTAGCCGGTTGGATTTATCTACCGATCATGGAAACAATTTGGACTTAAATTCGGCTTCAGAAAATGTCATTTGTGTGGAAGCAGGTAATGGTTTTGTCATGTCAAACCTGTTTCCCCAAGATTCTAATCACCCAAGGAAGACTGTTAGCAGCCAGGATGACGTATCATCTAGACTTACTTTCAGGAAAAGCAGTCAAAGATCTTCAAGTATAGATGGTTATCAATTGAATCTTCACAGACGCTCTCTAAGTTCTAATGAACCACAAAGCAAACTCAAGCTGGATGAGAGTCTTTTACTGCCTAGAGATGGCTGTATACAGATGGCTGCTGATTTGACATCCGTGTCCCAAGAACAAAGACGTAGTTCATCTGTGGACATTGAAAAGCCAAGTAAAAATGGTGATGTAAAACTGTTTGGTCAGATTATAACTAATCATTCATCGCAGAAGTCAAACAGTAGTGCACAAGAGAATGAAAAACCAGCTGTTGAGAAGTCTTCTAACTTGAAATTTGAGCAGAGTAAGACTAAAGACCATGTGTTTGGTGTGGATAACAACCTTCAATTAAAAAGAAATTATGGGTTTTGGGATGGTAACAGAATACAAACTGGGTTTTCTTCTTTGCCTGACTCTGCTGTGTTGCTGGCAAAGTATCCTGCTGCTTTTAGTAACATTTCTACATTGCCCAAGCTGGATCAACATAAACAACTGCATTCATCTCTAGAAAGTGGTAATGAACAATGTAGCAATTTAAATGTTGTGTCTGGTTTTTCAACTAGAAAACTAACCAACCACAATCGTGGTCCAAGTTACCATGCATACGGTCAGCCTTTTACAGTAGATAAGTTGTTACCTGAGATGCCTATTAGGAAAGAATTTGAAGCTTTATCTACCGGTGTAGGCGGGGCTTGCAATGGAGTTTCAGACCCAGTGGCAGCCATTAGAATGCACTATGCGAAAACCGAACAGTACAAGAATGGAGGGGAGTCTTGGAGAAGCAATGTTAGTGATATTGGAAGCAGGTGATGGCTGAAATGACTTTTATGGTGGTAAATGTGACCTTTTTATTTATCACCCGCGTGTATTATATGTTTTTGTTGTAAGAAGTTAGCATTTATAGGACAGACTGTCTCTCTCAGTCTATTTTCGTTATTTTAGGTTGTTTAGTAATATTTGGAGCATTTTTTTTTCTCTTTTTTTGTTGTATTTGTCAAATGCACAAAGCAATTCTGTCAAGGTAGGAAAGCCAGCCAGCCAGTTTTTTTTTTCTTTTTAAATTATAGCTTAATCCGTTGTATTTGATTGGTTATTGTTGTGATCTGAACAATTAAACTGTCAGTGGGTTTGAACTTTGATACAAGATGTAAGGTAGCCCAGATAGACATATTCTTAAGTGTGTGGTTGGCAGGGGATCATTTATAGCATATCGAATGAACTAATTTTACTTGTGTTAAGTGTGTTAGATTAATAATAAAATAAAGATTTATAAACCAAATTTATGTATCCATTTTTTACTCGTTCATAACCAGTTATGCATGAATTCAGACATCTTGTTTTGGAAATCAATGAATTATAAAACATGAATGTAATTGAAGTATATACCAATGGCTTTGTAGACAGTATAAGATGAAATCTAAGTGAAATAAATAAATAAATAAATAAATAGATGCAAGTGATACGACTATAAACAAGTGGCAAGTGGGGGTCACCGTTTTGGATGTGGATGTGATTTATGATGATTGGAGTCGCAATCAGCAATAGTTGGTGTTTGGTATGATTTCAACATCCATCACTGGCAACTATTTTAAAAGAATATGCTTATTATGAGTTGTGGCATCTTCTAAATTAATCATAGATCCTCGTTCGCCGCCGTACCCTTTTTTACTTGCAAATCCAAAGCAGATGTTAGTTTTGTTAATTGAGGTTGAATAGCCATTTTATTTTTTTGAACGGCCAACAAATCAAGTGTCAAGTACTTCATACGCGGCCCCCAATGGCTAAAATATGCTCAAGCTGGCAACTAGTTCAAACAGACGGAGCCTCTAGCCCACCAGTCACCAATTCCCAGGGAAAACCCGAACCAAGCACACGTCCAAAGGCATCATGGTGAAAGGCCGGTAAAACTGGGTGGGATCAAGGATCAAACCCAGGACCTAGGTCTTCTATCACTTTCACTATACTTCTATCTAACCACCAGTGACCAGGACAAGACATTATTGGTTAAATAGCCATTTTGTTAGGCGGCATTTTTCTTTTTCTTTTCTTCCAGTTTACATTATTTGGGCCATTTGGCATCTGAATTGGTTGATATTGGCTAAAGTAAACGACAACTTAATTCCGATTTCTTACAAATATCTCAAACAGTCAAACCTACGAGGTATCAACGTGGCACGGGTTTGCTAAAACAACGGTTCACAGTGTGATGATGTGGGTCCTAAAAATCATTTAGTTTTTAAACTTCTACCTGTGCATATATATATAAACTCCCAACATAAATACAAACTAAATTACATTAATACTCTTTGTTTCTTGCTTTTTAAAAAGTGCACCTCGGCTAGGGGGTCATTTTTATTGAATAAAGTTTGAATTTATACTAGGCAAAATTACTAACCGGGTCTCTTTTGAAGCAGACTCCCAAAGAAGACTCCTTACTTTTGAAGTAATTTAATGATTCAATCTAAATTATATGTAAATGTAAATTACTTTTAGTTTACATTGAAGAAGGAAACTAAAAATAACTTTAAATTAACAGAAAGATGATAAAAAATCCCCAGCTCAAGAAAGTACCAAACCAGAACATGTTAATGATTTCAAATGCAAATTCCATCATGTAAGCTAGCTGACTAAAACTTTCAAATACAAATGATGAATAGTTTGAATCTATATATCAAGATTCATTACTAAGCAAAAATGCTTGGGCTCAATCATCTTATCAGTTTCTGATACCACATGTTTGACTACTTAAACATTCAATACAAGAAACAGAAAACTTAGCTCCAACGCGAAATACTAGATTGGGAAAACAAAGCCTCAGATGTAAATATAGCATGTCAGAATGCTATGTGAATCAAACAGGGACCAAATTAGCATTCGTTTGACCTGTTGGATTCTGTTTCCTCTCTGCTTGAAGTGATCTGCATAATGATTCGAGTTTTTGTTTTTGATTCCTGGTTTTCTCCAGTTGCTTCTTCATGTGTTCACGCTGCTCACAAAAGGTACAAGATATAAGTTTGTATATGTAAAGATTCTCAAAAAAAATATGACTAATGAAAAAAAAACCCACTAAAGATCAATTTATTTACCTAGAACAGAACTGTAGCACTCACCTCTTCGACTAGTTGCACGAGAGTGAAGTCTGACTTTTCGGTCTTGACCTTTAAAAATGAATTTTCCCTTTTAAGTTCCTTTATTGATTTTGTCAACTACAATCACACGTACATTACTCATATGATATACAAAAAAAAAGTCAAGTACATAAATATATAATAAATTTATACCTTTCCAATTTCTTGCTTAAATGTTTCAAAAACCTCATTGCTCTTCACTAATGCATCCTGCAAAAAAAAAAAAAAAAAAAAAAAAACTTGTTCAAGACCCTGAATTCCTCAGTTATATAAAGAATGGCAGAGTAGACATCACTTCAAAAGATTAACCTGAAATTGCTGGAATTTTTCACCATCTGCAGTTAACTGTAACTGTAAATTCTTTTCTGTTGCCAACAATTGTGACACCTGCTCAGCATACATCTTCATCTGTGACTGTTCCTTAACTGATTTTTCTTCATGTTGCTGGATCTTCAAATCTGCAATTTGGAGTTCTAAAGTTTTCTGCTTCAACTGCAATTAATATACTCATTCTCACCATGGGAAAAAGTGCATAATTTCAACATAAGTTCACATCATCAGTCTGAATATACAATTGAGTTACCTGGTGAGCATATTGTTGCTCAGTAAACACAACTTGACCTTCCTTTTGCTTCAGTTTGTTTCTTAACCTGAACAAGAATTCAAAAGTTAATATTCAATGCCAACCAAGCACAACCATTTAAGTATACGAAAGCCCAATAACAGATTCATGATAAGTGATCTCTTGATAACAACATAATATTAGACTAAGATTTGAGAAGTGTGTAGAAAACAAGTTAAACTATGAATTTTAAGAAAAGAGACAGAAGCCGGATATAATCTAAAGCTAGATAACAATTATTATATAGCAAGAAAATTAGTAATAAAAATTATATATTCACATTTCATTCTCCATTAGTTGAGTTAGACTGTCATCTCTTTGTTCATCTAGCTTATTGTTAACACCCTATAACATAGCAAGAAAAAAACTAGTTAGAATGTTAGATGCAACATGATGCATATAACAATGCAAGAAAAATATACTATTAGCAAAGAAATAGTTACAGATAAATAATGATCTTTTTCCCAAATAGTAAAGGAGTGCATATTATTTATTAACAAAGCTAATAACTTTATAGGACATATAAATAGTAATATAGGAAAGGGATGCATACTCCCTTCATTTGAAGATCATCACTGAAAAACCAAATTACAAATACAACTGAGCGAATTCTAGACCACTACAAAATACAAACTGACAAACATGTTGGTTGTACTTCAACAGAAACATTTATGCCAACTTTTTATTAAACATCAACAGTTGACATTGAAAATTCAAGATGTAACTTGTGTTTGGAAAGAGGGGATATTCATGTGTCAATGTGTATGGATAAAAAGGTTTTCTAAGATCTCACACAATGATTCACGCGTATGAAAGTTTTGACCTCCAATACACAACATGCAGTGTGTGGTGTCCCACAAATATCATTTTCCCTACATACACATATGTTAACATGTATATTAACACCTTTATTGCTTTCTGAAACTTGTTGGATAGCTCTAATCTTGAGTTTTGGCTTTCTGTTGATACTCTTTTGCACTCGTCCTGCAAAAGTACCAAAAAACAATAAAACTGTATATTTCAATCAAAGACATGCCTACAGAAAATAAATTCGAACATTTCTGTTCGATCAAAGAAGGAAGATCACATAATATATTAACATGAGAAAAGAACAATTTCAAAGAAATTAATAACTCAACTCAACAACATAAATTGCATGTCAACAAAACAAGTTGGTGTTGCACTAATCTTGTCAAAACTCAATAGTTAGGGGAGTAAATTAGAAACTAGGTTAAACTAATTATTTTCTGATTTGTGAATTTGATTAGAGCCTGCCTATTATGTAGGACTAAATTATTTTGTTTATTTGAAGTGCAAGCACACGAGTCTAGATTAGAGGTTTATAAATATGTTTGAGCCCTATGTATTTTTTGTACCAAAAATTTATGATTAATTAAAAGAGTCATTTGAGAGATTCTACAAAGCCCTACATGGCTACATTCTTGTTCTTTGCTTCTAGATTCTGTGTTGGGATCAAAGGGCCTGTGACATTAGTTGTAAATTGCATTATCTCAAACTAGCTCACCGTTAGCATAAAATTAAGTTGTTCATAATCAATCTTATTCCCATTAATACAACTAAAAAAGGGTGAGTTAAACGACAATCTTTTGAAACTAGAAGTTTTTAGGAAATAATATTAGCAAGACACATCTATGAAATACATTGCATAAATTGAACCTACAGAATTTGAGAATAAACGAGAATATACCATTAACATCTTGTTTTGATGTTGTAGCTCCCTACACAATGACTCAAGTTTATCTCTAATAGAAATTGCTGAAAAAAGGGAAATAATCAAACTAAGGTAAAATCATGAAAGACCAATCATTAACTGAAAAGAGATGCATGGAAGATTAGATAAACTCTTAACATTACCGAGAAAGACTATTCATACATAAATAAATCCATGCAATCGCTAAATCACATGTTATCAAATACAAATAACACACCTGCATCTCTTTCGGAAAGAATTTTCTGGTAATTCAGAGTGAACTCTAAAAATTCCTTTTCTGTAATGAATGTATGCATGGCGCTTTTACGTTCAAATTCAGATGTTTCCTGAAACTGAACCAAAGACTTAAATAGTTACAGTTTTTGACCCTTCAGTCTAATGCTACATCTTTCCAAGCAAAATTAGACACTAATGAGAACCCATCTATCAGTTCAGTAAAAAAACAGTCTTTATGATTAGAAGTACAAAGCTATTACTAAATACTTTTCTGGTTGTTTCAGAGCCTTCTAAAATTAATGTTCTTTTCACATGAGCTGCTAGCGTTTCCACTCCTTGCTTGGTTGCTGTAACATGCATGTAGTTAAAGTTACTATAATCAAAATGAAGTCATTATCAAACAAATCATACTTCAAGAAATGGATTATTACATTTTTCAGTAATTTTATGCTTGTTTCCTTCCGTTGAAGGAGCCATTTCATGTTCTGATTTTCTAATTACATTTTCCGAGACAGAATTTGGTAACCCAGCATCACTCTCATCTTTGCAATACTCTGCAGGTGTTTTTATCAACTTCTGTGCATCACAACCAGAATATATGATATCTATATATATAGTTCTACAGGAAACGTTCATGTTTGGTCACCTTCACACAACTGAAAGACATTCACTATCAAAATTGGGCTTTGAATCAACTTCAATTTGCTTGTCCTCTTTATAATCAGTCACTTGAGTTTCTTGATACAAACGGGTTACAGGTTCTGCAGAGCTATCTATAAATCCATCAGGCAATGAATCTGCTTCTGGCAGTTGAATTGCTACAGGGTTCTCCATTTCACCTGTAACTTCAAAGGGTCAATCTGACAGTTGACACAGATAAACTGAAGTCAAACTTTAAACCTCTATTATTATTTACCAATAGCCTAATGTCACCCATCAACAGCACACATAAAGTAGAAAGACGACAGTAAAATGACCAATTTTACCAAACAATCACAAATCACAACATACACATCAAGATTAACTCATTCTAATGCATGAAACAAGATAAAAGATCAGATTGTTCAATTTCCCCCATTAGTTCGCAAAGAACATTGTATGGTGATATGTTGTAGATAAATCAACTGTAATCAGAAATTAAAAAGAAACACGATAAATTTATACACTCAAGAACATAACCATATCCTCGATATTGCCAAATAAATCGTACCCAAGACGCGTCTTAAGCAACGCTCAAATAATCGAATTTGCCAAGAAAAAAATGTAATTTAGGCAGTTCTTAGTTCACTTAAGCATGGTCAAAACCTAATCAAAGTAAACAATCGGACGTCAAAGCAGGTTTCAAACACCCAATGAGAAAAATTATATACCCAATCGAAATTTGTGAAATTTAAGGGTTTTTCGTACCGGAAACGCAAATAACCAAATGAGCTCAGTCAGTTATTCCGTCACAAACTCGAAAATTTTGCGGATCGACAGGTGTGTACGAGGAATAACGAGGGTAAACGACGGTTGGTTTTGGACTGTTAACGAGAAATTTTTTATTGCGAGTTGGCTTTTGATTGTTATATGTTAACGAGAAATTTGATTGATTGCCAAACTCTGAAATAAATTAAGCCATAACATACTTACCATTTATGAATTTCATTACATGTGTTGGGATATGAAGATGAATGTGGTTGAATACATAAAAACATATGCGTGTTGCAACGGAATGAGTTTAGATGAAATTAAGCCAGGGATGCGACATGTTTATGTGCTACGCATCTTGTATTGGTGACATGAACGTGATTACGTAAACAAAAGGAAACCTATGAAAATACGGGGACTTGGTTTTGTAGATCGAAACACAAATGGCGTTGGATTTGGTGTTAACGTTTTAAATTCAAATATTTCAAATAAATCAAATATGGTTATTAGTTTTTTGTTTAGTGATAATTATTTAAAATGTTATTGAGTCATGTTTAAACGTAAATTACAGTTAGATAAAGTAGATGTTGTTATTATTAATTCAATTTAGTTAAAGTTAATATAATTTTAAGTTTGTCTACGTTTTCTCTAAGCTATTTGAATAGGTTTGTAATCGGGTTAATATAGTCTATAAATATGATCACAAGTTTAGTTATCCATCAATAAAGTTTCATTCACGTAAATTGTGATTTTTTTCCAAAAAACAAACATATTTAATAACAACTAACATATCATTTCATATCTTAGGTAAAAAATTATCACCAGAATAAAAATCACCAATAAAGAACCAAGTTAACATAGTCATAATTATAACGAACAAAAAAGGTATGTTTAAATTTTAATATACCAAAAGTCAAGGTCAAAGAAACTTCAAAACTAGATGGTTGTTTAACTTCGTAGACAAGCAACCGACTTTCCAAACACAGAATTCAAGCGGTCCCTACAGCTCACCGTATTCCTGTGCGCACCGCCACCGTCAACCGCTTTCCGTGCATCACCACCAACCGCCACCGGAAACGTTCTCGACTGAGCAAGGCGTCCCTGCCTCTCCCTTATCGACCTCATCTCCATCTCCGGCATAAACTTCACCGGCCCTAACGAAAACATCCTTCGCTTCGACTTGGAGCTAGTCGTCGTCATGCTTACTTTCTTTACCGACGTGGATAACTGATGCGAACCGACACCTCGATTCGAAACTGACCGTAGCGGGATCGCGTGCTCGATTGGCCGCTGAGCAAATCTAAATGACGACGATCCGACGATGAGTCTGCGGTAGTCGGTGTTCTGGTACCGATTATTCAACTCCTTATCGTCAACCGAATCGGGAATAAGTTTACCACAGAGATAACATCGGTTGTTGCGGTGGAATTGGAGGAGGGAATGGAGAAGAACTCGAAGGATTCTTGGGCGGATGAGGTTCGAGGGCTGCTACGGGTGGAGCTGTTGGCGGTTTGATCGTACATTTGAAGGTCCCTGAGGGATAGAGCGTCGTCGTCGTTGCAATCGTTACATGTCTTGTGTAATTCCATTGTTTTTGTTGGAGACATATAATCTAATTAAGAATGGTTTTTTTTTTTTTTTTAAAGATTTTATTTAGAAATAAATTGTGAAATGAAAATGATCAATAGGCCGTTTCATGGTGAGATATATATGTCTGAGATAGTGAGATGTAATTTCCCAAAGGTGCATGTACTTCCTTCTAGAAGAGAGTACTGGCGATGAAGTAATTTGATATAGAAGTTTAAAGGAAGCATATATTATAAGCATTTTTGTTAAAACGGCATGCCTAAGCGGTTAAAATAAATTAGACTGGTTGAATCAGATAACAGTTTTTTTTTTTTTTTTTTTTAACCAAAGGGCTTATAGGCTATAGTCTAATGATACTCCCTTGACTTCCCAAATAGGAGGTCTTGGGTCCGAGTCTCGACTGGAGCAAAAAATGCTCTAGGTTGAGCTCGAGGGTTTTTCTAGTGTGGGTTTCCTCCTAAATGTAGTGTCAATGTACCCATTTAAACTGTGGTATTTGCCGTTAGCTGTTCAAAAAAAGATAACAATTTTATTGCTTTTTTTTTCATATCTAAAATTCAAAGATAAAATACTAAATTAAACATTATATTTTTTAAGCGTGTTTTTTATTTAAACATTAATTATTTATGTTTATTTAAATGTTTTTACAATTCTAATTTTTTTTGGTATTTTTAAGTATTTGTGTTGTTATTCGGGTATAAATCTGATCCAACGAGTGAATTAGTAAAACGTTCGTTTCAATATCCGGTTTAGTATAAAAAACTTTGATTATAAGTCAGTTTTAGTTAAAAGGCTTATAAATACTCAGCAAAGTAAAACTAGTTTTATACTCGTCCGATGTCAATGTACAATTGTATGATCGAATTAGTTTATTAAATTCATTCTATCTACAAAAAATAATGATTGTTTAACTTTGATAGTAGGAAAGTGAGTATAAACTATTATCTAACTACCTTCTAAATCAAATTCACATGGCTGAGATTTATTCAATTCTCAGCCATTTAAACGGCCTATATCTTCTTACAAGACATTTGAATTGACCGGAAACTATATATATATTAGGCGTAAAGCTTGAGCGAGAAAAAAATAAATGAAGGAAATAGTCGCTAGTATATAAATATAACAAAACAACAAAATACAAATTAAATTTAGATCGTAAAAACAAGTGTAAATATAACGATTGAATAGTCACAAGCCGGATACTATGAAATAGTTAGGTTAGGTAAAAATATTAAACAAACATAGTAAATCTGGTAAAAGAAACAACAACAACCTTACCCAGTATATTCCCACTTTTCAATAGGGTCTGGGGGGAAGGATAAATACAAACCTTACCCCTATCCCAATTGGGATGGAGAGGCTGCTTCGAAAGAGTCCTCGGCTCAAAGTTATCGTTTGAAGTTGATCATCCCAATGATTTTAACGTTATTTTCACAAAATAATTAAAATAACGTTAAAATTAGTGAACTTTTACTTTTGCCCCTTAAGGGCCCACACATATATACATTATATGCGTGCACCACAAATAAGGCGTAATCTAGTAAAAAGAAAGTAAGTCTAAATAGAAAAAGTGATTGTAATAGAAAAATATATACTTCAGTCATTTTTAACACCCAACAATTAATATTTTTTTCACACATATAATATTTTTAATTCATTCATTTCAATGTGAGCTCATGTGATGATAAACCCGGATAAATATTTCACAATTGCTCACTATAGAACAATCTATGAGAACAGATGTATTTTGATGAATACGGATAAATATTCCTCTTAATGATTGTTATAACTTATAACATTCAATAACCGGTTCGGTTAAAATACTGAAACATTTGATACTTAGTAGAATAAATATATACCGTCCCTTTATTTTTGAACAATTAACCATAAGCATAATATACTTAGACCCGTTCCTATAACAATATATGTAATTTATATGTATAGGCAAAAGTAGTGTTTACGACAAATGTAAATTACTAGACTCTAAAACCATATACTACAACCGAATGACGTGAGAAAATAATGAAATCTAGAAGGGATTTTTTGTTATTATTATTATTTTTTTGGGGGGGGGGGGGGGGGGGGGGTGGGGGGGGGGGGGGGGTATGAGGGGTTCAATATTCGACTCATTTCAAACAACATCCACCTTGTCTCACGCGTTTTCCCTTTTAATTTCCATTTTATTTATATTATTTATCTATAGACATCATTTGTATAACATATTTCATATAAAATAATTTTAATATAACAGGAATAAGATTAAGTGTGCTTTAACAATTGAATTACAAGATCTATTTATACATAAGAATTATAATAATGAAAAGGCCAGTTGGTGTGAAGTGATTGATTTTACAAGGGGATGATATGGTAAGAATCTCCAACCCAACTTCATAACCTCATAGGTATTTGTTGGTAGCATGTTTTTTTAACACAACAATAACCCACTCCTACTTTACTCTCAGATAATATCATTTTGCCTGGGTTTGAATTCAAGATCTCCTTTCTAAGAGGAAGTGTCTCTATCAAGTGGGCTAGTCTTACATTGATAACATGTATTTTGTTGATGACAAAGTAAAAAACCATCACTTGTTTTGTGAATTGTGTAATATATAGCTTGTTTAGCATTACTTGTTTTTCCTATCATATAGCGTTTGTCAAGAAATCTTTGTTGCATTTCCTCCCAAATTAGAATACCATCTGATGACAAAATCATAAACCATTGTGTAGCTTTGTCTTTGTCTTTGCTTTTTTTTTTTTGAAACAAGTATAGTTATACCTCATCAATTGTGAAACCTAAGCTTCCAAAGATACTACATATGACAAGATAATTCATAAAGAAGCGAGTAAGGTTCATCGGATATGAATTCTTGAAAGATTGGAATGAATGCGAAATATGGCACTCAAATTTCAAATTGACTGCCTTGAGAATGTGGCGGTGGTTGTATATTTTAGTGTAATTGGATGTAAAAGAATATTAAAGAGTTGGAGGTGCGAAGTGCACACTTGTTTAATATTTCTGAGCACGGGGTCCAAGGGGCAGAGACTCTAGCGAGAATTTGACTCTCAATTATTCCTGCAAAAACCAACCGCCAATAACTGTCTTGTAGTTGGTTGGTGTTTTAACAGAGAAGATGGAATCACAAAAGAAGAACGATCGAAATTTGTATTACAAAGAACAACTATTGGATTATCCGTTGATCAAATTTCTTGAACTCAAAAGTGTAGAATATTGATTTTGGATAATAATTTCATACACGATCCGATATATTTCTAAGTTTGAAAGATGAATTTCTCCAACATTAGCATTATTAACAATGGATTCATCTAAATAGTGGTATGAAGTAGCTGTCAACCCCTGGTCCTTGTTGATCTTGTAATTGGTACATCCTAAGATGTTGTGATAACCTTGTGGCCCATGGCTTTGATGTTTAGAACATTAGCATATGGACAATTAATGTAGGAGTAATTTCAATAGCCTTGGTTACAACCAATATCTATTCCAACATATATAAGGTCCTCCATAGGGTCCAATATTATTGAAGTTATGCAGATGTTTATGTTTATGATTGTTGTTACTCTCATCATTCCATCAGCCATTTCCTTTTTTTGGGTTGATCTTATCCAATTGAAACTTCATTTTTTATTGTTAATATTTAACATGTGGGATAAATTGAGATGTTAAGAACTTGGACTTAAACTTGAGTTATTAAAAACAATCCATAAATACAAAGGAGATTGATTGAGAGGAGGCATGTTATATTCCGTACAAGCAACACACATTTACACCTTTCCTTCATTCATAATCTTTTTCTTTAAGCAAATACTTACTCTCATATTAGAGAGTAGTCACGAGAGCCCTTTCCCTCTTGTGGCACTGATGGGTTGTAAAACACATCTGGTTTTTAAATAGTTTTTAGTTGATTTTAAGTTGTAAATATGTAGTTTTTGTGTAATTTTTAGATTCTTTTTACATGTTTATTGTTTTTACAGGCTTGTCGAATGAAATGAGCGGAAATCGAGTTCGAAACCCGAAGGAATCGAGCCCCGGTTGAAATCAAGAGAAAAAGACAAGTTTTAATGATTCTGACGTCATCGCGGTACGCGGTGAGGAGAAATAAAGTCTTCGCGATACGCGAAGGATTTCGGGGGTTCCCCGCTTGTTTTGTTCATCGCGGTACGCGGTGTTATTTTGAATTAGTTGTCGCGGTACGCGACAGGTTTGAAATTTGAAAAAAGTCAAGATTCAAGCGAGATTAAATAGGAGACGCTCCCCAGCCGTTTCAATTATCATTATCGACCATTTTTGAAGCAGGAGAGCGATCCAGGAGCTTGAAGAGGCATTTGGGAAGCATTGGAGGGCTAGAAGACCTTGTTTACATGTGATATCATCTTGGTCAATCTTTGTTCTTAATTGTTCTTAATTTCAGTATTATATTTTATCTTGTTATGATATTTCTGGGATTTCTTGACTGATGATGATGTTAGTAGGCTAATAGTTTGATTCTACTTAGGTTAGAATGATTGTTTGAATGATTATTGATGACTATTGACTATTGTTTTGATATATGATGGAAAACACTTTTGTAACAGATCTTATTGTGTCATTTTGATGATTTTTGCATATCTAATCTTGATTATATCAGTTTATATCATGTTCCATACGTGTTTATTGAATGTCTTTCGGTGTTAGACACGTATTAGGTCATCGACTTGGTGTTATGACTAGTTTATGGTTTGTTTGATATCACTAGCCATAGGAAAAGATATAATTGATGTTTTTAGGGTTCTTTGTGTATCTAAGTTTAGAAATCCGGAAGGTGATAGACTTGCCGGGTGATCTTTAACATTAGAGTTTTCATGATAATTACCCGGAAGGGTTGATTAATTGAAAGACTTAGTGTTATTGTCATTTCGTGTCAAATTAGACATTTTAAGATTACTTCTTGCATCTTTGGTGTATTGGAATAAGAAAATCAGGAATGTGACTTGTTCATTTGAGTACATAAGTGTTATTGGAAAAATCCGGGAGGTGATTCAATTAACTAGTGTATTTATTGCAATATTAGGTTTTCTTAGTTGGTTTTATCTGGTAATTGATCCAGAATCCATTAAATTACTTATATATTGCTGCTTAAGATCCTAGTTCCATCATATCAAACAAAGTCAATAGTGTCAATAATCACAAACAGGAATTCTACCTAAGTAGAGTTTTCTCATTTGTTTAAGTTTTTCTAAAATTATAAACCATATCTTTTAATTAAATTTGTTAATCTGTTTTAGGGTTTAAATATTAGTTAAATTGCTTTTATAATTTAATTAGGGTAATTAGTTTAATTGAATTATCATTTTTTTTCAAAACCCCCCTTTAATTGTTTTAATCATTTTCTAATCTTGTTTTGTTAAGTCAGTGTCTCGTGGGTTCGATATCCGGACTTTCATTAGCTATTCTACAATTGATAGGTACACTTGCCTGTCGTAGTGGTTTAGTTTAGGATTTTCGGTTTTAACTCGTTGTAATTAAGTTGAGTCTAGGTTAGTTTTTATAGTTATTTTCTTAGACCACTTTCGAGGACATCAAGTTTTTGGCGCCGTTGCCGGGGATACTTGGCAATAGCGAAATTAGCTTAGATTGTGATTGAAAGAATTAGTAGGTCTAATTTTTGTTTATTTTTTAGTATTTTAGGTTTTGAGTCTTTTCTTTTCTTTCTTATTTGCCTTAATCGTTTCTTGTCTTTTAGTTGCTAGGTTTTTATTATGTTTTAGGTTTTTCTTTGTTTTGTTTGTTAAATTCCCTTACTTGTAATCGTTTACAGTGCATGCCACATACTCGATCACAAGGACCACCGCCAGTTTTAGCTTTTGAAGAGCCGGAGCAAGAGTTTCACACGAACCTTAGGAGTCGTCTTTCCCAGGTACGTGTTCTTGCCCCGATTTTGTTTTCACCTTCTAGTTCTACACCTAGTTCACCTTCACACACACCCATTTCACCTTTCCCGATCTCACCCGTTTACTTCGACATGGCCGAGGAGATGCCACCACCAGTGAGACGCACCGTTCACGACCGAGCTTGCGATGGATTCACCGGAGTTCGCAACCCGGTCACTCGTCCCGTGTTTGCCAATGATGCTACTTGGCAATTCCCTTCCTACATCATGACTGCTATCACAAATTCCATTCAGTTTAATGGTCTTGATGATGAGGATGCTCCCGGACATCTGTCCCGTTTTTCTAGGATCTGCAACACGTTCAATCTCCATGGAGTTTCTGAGGATAACATCTGCTTACAGCTTTTCCCATTCTCTCTTGCTAGTCGTGCATCCACCTGGTTCGACAGCCTCCCTGAGAACTCCATCACCACGTGGGATGATCTTCGAAAGAAATTTCTGAAGAAATATTTTCCACCTTCCAAGGCTGCTCGTCTGAGGGACCAAATCCATTCCTTTCATATGGAGCCCGATGAGTCTTACTCTACAGCTTGGGAGCGATTCCACACTTTGCTTAGCAAATGTCCACAGCATGGACTTTCTGAATGGGCACTTGTAGAGAAATTCTACGGATTGACACTTGAGAAGCAAATCATGTTCAATACAGCTGCAGGAGGGCATATCATGGAGATGAAGGATACAGATGAGTGTATTGACATGTTTGAGAGTTTTGCTAGAGCCGAGCAGCAGCAGAAGCCATCCACTAGATCCTCCACCACTAAGGCTACCAACACCTCATCCGTTGCTCGAGGTGTTTATCAGGTCGCTCCTGACACTAGCCTTGCTGCTACCATAGAGTCTCTAGCGAGAGATATGAAGGAACTGAAGACACAGCTGAAGAAGTGTGAGATATGTCGAGGAGGACATGCGACTGCCGAGTGCCCCATTACTGATCAGGAGCAGTTAGATTCCATTAATTCTGGTTGGAACAAGCCTTTCACTTCCAACTTTAATTCCAATCCCAATCCTAATTGGAATCCTAACTCAAATTGGCGAAATTCCAACAACAACTGGCGTGGTAACAACTCCTATCAACCACGTCAGAATCAGGCAGCGAATGAGAATTCAGGAGCGGGTCCAAGTAGCAGCGGTGACCCAGAAGTGAAGGACATGCTCAAGCAGCAGATGCAGATGCTACAGCAGTTGATTGCCAAGGATCAACACACACAGGTGAAGCTTCAGGAGCATGATACATTGCTGAGGAATCAACAGTCAGCATTTCTGGACCTACAGCGATCGGTAGGTGATATTGCGAAGAGGTTGGATGAGAGGCAGGGTGGATCCTTCTCAGGGAATACTGAGGCAAACCCGAAGGGTCATGTGAAGGCTGTGACGACTAGAAGTGGTCGTGGAGGTGAGAAAGAGGTGGAGAAGTCACCGGATGTCGATGTAGAGGAACCGGTAGACGAGGAGATAGAGTTGGAGACTCCTGATAGGGTGCACCAGAGGCTAGGCCCAGCAAGTACAGCACCAGTAGGAGAGTCTTCAGTTGAGAAGAAGGGAGTTGAGGCAGAGAAGAAGAAGATGGAAGAGAAGAGGACTCCCGAGGTTGATATAAGTAGGCTACCATATCCGGCACGTGCATTGCAGCAGAAGTATGCACAGGAGTATGGACATTTTTAGAGATGTTCAAGCAGCTTAAGATTAACCTCCCATTTGTAGAAGCACTCCAGCATATGCCCAAATATGCTAAATTCTTGAAGGATCTTCTGTCTAACAAGAAGAAGCTGGAGTCACTTTCTACAGTCACATTAGGAGCTCGATGTTCTGCGTTGGTCCAGAACAAACTGCCCGAGAAGCTCGATGATCCAGGGGTTTTTACTATCCCTTGCTTATTTGGTAGTTCTTCTGTGAACCACGCGTTGGCCGACTTGGGTGCTAGCATTAACTTGATGCCATATTCGACTTATCAGAAGCTAGACCTTGGAGACCCATCGCCGACGCGCATGAGCATCACTTTGGCTGATCGTTCGGTCAAGTATCCACGGGGAATTGTGGAGAATGTTTTGGTGAAGGTTGATAAGTTTGTATTCCCCGCGGATTTTGTCATTCTGGACATGGAGGCCGATGACCGAGTCCCGCTCATTATGGGACGTCCTTTCCTACGCACTGCTAAGGCAATGATAGATGTGTTTGAAGGTAAGATTACATTGCGTGTGGGTGAGGAGAATGTTACATTCGACGTGAGGAAGTCGATGAAGCATTCGAACGGTCAAGATGATTCTGTTTATTTTCTTGATTCTTTCATTCCTTACATAGATCGTTGTCTAGATTACATTTCTGGATCTGATTTATTGAAAGATCAAGACCTGGGTGAGGAGAACCAGACTGTTGAGAGTGATGCTTCTTCTGAGCACATTCCGAGCAGTCTGGCTAGTAAGCCTCCTGAGTACCCGACTGCTTTTGAGGTGTTTGAGAGTACAGATCCGGTTGAGAAACCATCTGTAGAGGCACCACCATCCCTAGAGCTTAAGGAGTTGCCATCTCATTTGGAGTATGCATTTCTGGATGGTGATTCTGATTTGCCCGTCATTATTTCATCTTCATTGACGGAGGAGGAGAAGTCGAGATTGATTGAGGTGCTTAAGGCGAATAGGCAGGCGATTGCGTGGAAGTTGATGGACATAAAGGGCATACACCCTTCGTTTTGTACGCATCGCATTTTGATGGAGGAGGATTACAAGCCGGTGGTCCAACCACAGCGACGGCTAAATCCTAATATGTCTGAAGTTGTGAAGAAAGAGGTTCTTAAGCTCTTAGATGCCGGATTGATCTATCCCATTTCAGATTCAGCTTGGGTCAGTCCGGTACAGGTTGTTCCCAAGAAGGGAGGTATGACTGTCATTGTGAATGAGAAGAAGGAGTTGATTCCGTCTAGGACAGTCACTGGTTGGAGAGTATGCATCGATTACAGGAGACTGAATGATGCAACTAGGAAAGATCATTTCCCACTGCCTTTCATTGATCAGATGTTGGAGCGGTTGTCAGGACAACAGTTTTACTGTTTTCTTGATGGTTTTTCAGGTTATTTCCAGATCCCCATAGCACCGGAGGATCAGGAGAAAACCACGTTTACATGCCCATACGGTACCTTTGCGTATCGCCGTATGCCGTTTGGGTTATGTAATGCTCCAGCCACATTCCAGAGATGCATGGTGGCTATATTTCAGGATATGATCGAGACTTCCATGGAAGTGTTCATGGACGATTTTTCAGTGTTTGGAAGTTCGTTCGATCATTGTTTGCAGAATTTGGATAGGATGCTTGCTAGATGTGTGGAGACTAATCTGATGCTGAACTGGGAGAAGTGCCATTTCATGGTAACTGAAGGTATTGTGCTAGGGCACAAGATTTCGCGAGATGGCATTGAGGTAGATAGGGCTAAGATAGATACGATTAGTAAACTCCCACCACCGACGAACGTGAGAGCAGTTCGTAGTTTTCTAGGTCATGCAGGGTTTTATAGGCGTTTCATTAAAGACTTTTCTAAGATTACCCGACCGATGACCCGACTTTTGGAGAAAGATGTGGAGTTTAAGTTTAGTGAGGAGTGCATGAGAGCGTTTGAGTTTCTGAAGGAGAAGTTGGTGAGTTCTCCTATTCTGATAGCCCCCGATTGGAGCCTTCCTTTCGAGTTGATGTGCGATGCTAGTGATTTTGCAGTGGGGGCTGTGCTTGGTCAGCGGAAAGATAAGCACTTTCATCCGATTTACTACGCAAGTAAGACCTTAGATGATGCTCAGGAGAATTACACGACTACGGAGAAGGAGTTGTTAGCGGTCGTGTATGCGTTCGATAAGTTTAGGTCTTATCTTGTTCTTTCCAAGACCATTGTTTACACCGATCATGCGGCCTTGCGATATTTGTTCGCGAAAAAGGACGCAAAACCTCGTTTGATTCGGTGGATTCTCCTCCTTTCTGAGTTTGACATAGAGATTAAGGATAAGAAAGGAGCTGAGAATGTTGCAGCCGACCATTTGTCGCGGCTTGAGGATCCCGCTCGGGAGAAGATGAATGAAGAGATGATTGGAGACACATTCCCACATGAGACTTTGATTTCTGCAGACACAGAGATAGTGGGAATGGTAAGTGCAGGTGAGCAGGGATTGCCATGGTTCTCAGACATTGCGAATTACTTGTCTGAAGGTTACATGTTGAAGGGTCTGACTTCACAGCAGCGGAAGAGGTTCTTTACTGAAGCAAACCATTATATATGGGATGCTCCATATTTGTTTCGCGAGGGAGCAGACGGTATTTTGAGGAGATGTGTGAGTCGTGAGGAAGGATTAGACATCCTAAGACATTGTCATGAGGGTTTAACTGGAGGACACCATGGACCATCGTACACTGCGAAGAAGGTGTTTGATTGTGGATTTTATTGGCCGACAGTGTTTAAGGATGCGCATGAGTTTGTGAGGAGATGTGATGCATGTCAGAGGACCGGAAACATCTCACGTAGGAATGAGATGCCCCAGAACCCCATCCAGGGGGTTGAGGTCTTTGATATTTGGGGTATTGACTTCATGGGACCGTTCCCTTCATCCCGAGGGAATCGGTACATCCTCGTGGCTATTGATTATGTCTCGAAGTGGGTAGAGGCTCAAGCTTTATCCACGAATGATGCACGAGGAGTTGTAGGATTTCTCAAGAGACTGTTTTGTAGGTTTGGAACCCCTAAGGCATTGATAAGTGATAGAGGCACGCATTTTTGTAATGCACAGTTAGAGAAGGTATTGGCACGATATGGGGTGACCCATCGAGTGTCGACAGCCTATCATCCACAGACTAGTGGCCAGGTTGAGAATGCCAATAGGGGTGTGAAGAGGATTCTTGAGAAGACGATAGGTAGAAACCGTAAGGATTGGGCAGATAGGCTAGACGAGGTGTTGTGGGCGTTTAGGACAGCTTTTAAGAATCCGATTGGGACCACGCCTTTTCGGATGATTTATGGTAAAGCGTGTCATCTGCCAGTGGAGTTAGAGCATAAGGCGTTTTGGGCGTTGAAGAGTGTGAATCTTGATTTGCCGAGTGCTGTGAAGAATCGGTTTCTGCAGTTGCATGAGTTAGAGGAGTTGCGTGACGAGGCGTACGCACGATCGTGGAGTTATAAAGAACGTACGAAAGCGTTGCACGATCGTAAGTTGAGAGGTGTGAAGGAGTTTAGGAAGGGTGATCAGGTGCTAGTTTATGATTCGAGGCTCCGGTTATTTCCAGGTAAGTTGAAGTCCAAATGGAAAGGACCGTTTGTTGTGCATGAGGTCTTTCCACACGGAGCAGTTGAGCTTGAATCAGAAGGTCGGACATGGAAGGTTAACGGGCATCGTTTGAAGCTATACATCGGAGGACCGATCGGTACTGAGAAAGAGGTAGCACTCCTTGAGTTGCGTAAGTGAGAATAGTGCCTGATTTGTAGAGTTTGTAATATAGGTTGCGTTGTTTTTGCGTATTTGTATTTTCGTGTTCTTCGATAGGACTAATTCAGGATTAAGTGTGGGTATTCAATACGGTTTTCGTCTATAACATCTACCCATATTTTAAACCCGAAATTCTAGTCGCATCATAGCTCGATTGAGTTGAAATTGTAAATTTTAGGTAATTAATTTTAGTTTTGTAAAAGTATTAGAATAAATTTTTTTCTTATTTTTAGGAAGTTTTTATTATTTTTTTTATTATTTATTTTTTTATTTGAGATTTTCATAATTAAATTTTAATTTTATTAAGTTAGTTTTTATTTTACTTTTATTTTACTTAATTTATTTTTATAAACAAAACAAAAACAAAGTTCAAAAAGCTCCGAAAATCTCCGCGGTACGCGATGGTGCGTGCAAAATTGTCCCCGCGGTACGCGGAGGATTTCGGGAAAAAAAAAAATATAATAAAAGGGTTTAATCCCCTTCGCGTACCACCACACCACATCATCACCTACCACCACCGATCATCATCCTCTCAACCACCGGTAGCCACCACTCCTCCACCGCAGACCATCGGTTCATCACCTCTAGACACCCCACCGCCACCGATCTCCACTGTAGCTCCACCAGTCGCCACCGCTCGACCATCGTAGCACCACCATCACCGCCGTATCTACCGCCGCTGCTATCACCGCCGTTGAAGCCACCGCTGCCGCTGCCATCATCATCTCTGGTCCATCACACCACCAACCATCTCCGATTTACATCGCGATTAGGTATAGTTCTAAATTTCTTTTTCGATTTTTCGTTTTTAGATTTACGATAGTTTGTAAATTTTGTAGAATATACTAAGTTAGGATTGATTTGTATTGATTGTTGAATAAAATGGGTTCGGATTTCCACCGTATGAAGCCGCTCGATTTTCTGGTTTTCGAAATTGGGCCGCGTACCGCGACCTAACCCTTAGCGGTACGCGATGCTTGCCGGATCCAGTTTCTTCTCATTGATACAAAGAAAACTGTTGTAAATTAATTTTGTATATAAAATTTAACTTATATTCTTTGTATTAACTGAATTTTGTAAATAAAGTAAAGATTATTTTAGTTAAGTGTAACAATTTTTGTAAATAAATTTTATAAATTAATTTTTGTTAAATTTTTGTTTTCATATACTTTAGATTTTAATATTGTAAATAAATTTTGTAAATAATTTTTCATTTGTAAATATTTTTAATAGTGTAAAATAGGTTACAACAATTTTTAGCTTTAGTAAATAGGTTTTTAATTTTTAAATTTTATACTTTGTAAATAGAAATTTAATGGTTAATAGGTTAAATTTAAGTTTTGAATTAGTTTAATTTGTAAATTGTGTTCTGTATTTTGTATCTTGGTATACACTGCTATTGTAGGATGTCTGGAGCTGAGAGTTCTGCAGCAGGGGCCAAGAGGGCCAGAGGATCGAGCTCATCGAGGAGGAGGGCTCGGGAGATCATCTATTCATCAGAGGAGATCCTCCCTATTGACGAGGATGAGGCGGTTCCCATAGATCAGCGTGTTCTCAGAGATCACACTGTCCTGCAGTTCGAGCAGGGGACAGAGGAGGCTACTAGATGCGAGAGATTTGTGACGATGGAGCACTACCACCACCGTACCTTCGATCGAGAGCTATTAGAGAGGCTAGGACGCCTAGATGAGTTTGATGCGATAGTGAGGGACGAGTGGAGGACTGCCCTAGATTGTAGGTGGCCTCAGTACATGGAGCTGACTGTTGAGTTTCACTCGACATTTCGTCACATGTCAGGCTCATTCGATGATCCTGCTGCTGTATCGTTTGCCTTAGGCAGACGTACATTTTCGATGAGTATCCCGCAGTTCGCGATTGCGACGGGATTTTACACAGCAGAGCAGGTGAGAGAGCCTGGCTTTGCTCAGAGCCTGAGGGCAGTGGTGAGGGAGCCCAGTGATCTGGGCATTACAGAGAGACAGCTGGAGGAGTTCTGGACGTCCATAGCTGATGGACCGTTTACGAGTGCGATTATCGAGTCCTCGATTCGTGATCCACTCATTCGTTATGTCCACAGGATGGTTAGTTGCACTCTCGTCGGTCGCAGGGCCGGTGCAGAGAAATGCAACCAACTAGACCTGTTTTGTATGTACAGCATGATTAGCCGTCGCCCGGCTAACCTCGCCTGTATTTTATTGTCATCATTTGCGAGGATTCGCCGTGGAGGGGCGACGGCTAGATTGGATCTTGGGCCCTATATTGGGAGTATTGCTATGAGGCTGGGAGTCTTTAACAGATTCCCACGCCGGTTTTTGACAGAGGGGCCCGAGACGGGGCGGTATAGTTTGGATGATATGAGGCTAGCTGGCATGTGTTCTATGGCCGATCCAGCCACTTGGATGCCAGCTAGGCCTGCACCAGAGAGGGCCCCAGATGGGGAGGTTCTGCAGAGGCAGGTGCCTCCAGAGAGACAGAGGATTTTACATAGGGCGGAGAGGCCACCTCAGGTATTTCCTCTTCGTCAGCCTCGTCCTCCCCGTATCACTTTAGAGAGCTTGTGGGAGGAGCAGCAGAGACAGGGTCAGATTTTGCGCATTATTATGTCACATTTTGAGATAGAGATTCCTGACTGGTTCAGAGCTCCGGATCAGCCTCAGCAGCCAGGAGGAGATGCTGATGAGCCTCATGATTAGTTTTCAGTACTTAAGCAGTAGCAGTTCTATCTTTTGTATTTTTCTCTTTATTTTTGTTTTTATCTTCATAGTCTGTATATATTTGGATACCTTATGTGAACTTAGATGTATTTTGATTACTGGTTGCATATATTTTATGGTTGTTATGTTTGATTGTCGTTTGTACAGTTTTTCTTTCATTATTATCCATGTATATGTTGATGGTTTGTTGTGAGTGTTAGTGGATTGCCAATTTCATCGTGAATGTTCAGAATGCAAAGTTGGAACTTAATTGTTATTGCGATTAGATTTGATGGCGGTTGATAATACTTATGAGAATTGTCACATATCAGGGAAGTGGTAATTATTGTAAATTGTATATTTAAGTTGAATTGTTCATTATTTCATATTCCACATTGAGGACAATGTTTGATTTTAAGTGTGGGTATGAGATTTGTGAAAAATTGTAAAATTTTTGAAAATTTTAGTAAATAAATTGTAATTTTTAGTTAAATTTTGAAAAATAGTAAATTTGAGTCATTTGTAATTAATCAAGTCAGTTTTAGTTAGGTTTGAGTCTTTTATTTTTAATTTTTCTTTTATAGTTAATCTTTGTTGGATTGTTTAAAGCTTCATGTGCAGTTTGGTTTGAATTACCCTTATCAGTTGGGTAGTGATAACTTATGTATTAGAAAGGCAATCAACAGGATTACAATAACTCGATCGCGAATGGAATGCTATACGATTGTGTTATTCTGGATACGACATGCACGGCTGTTACATGAAACCAGCTAAGTCTTTTCCAAATTTTTGTTTTTATTTTCTTTTATTTATGTTTATTATTTTTATTTAGGTTTTTAGATGTTTAATTGTAAATTGAGTTTGAATTTTTAAATTTTAGTTTAGATTGTAAATATTGTAAATAATTTTGTAAAAAGTCTTTGAATTGGATTTTGTAATTAAAATGGAAAATGATAGTTTAATCAGGAATTTTATGTTTTTCTTAAAAGTTTAAACATATGCATCTAATTTGGGATATGTGAGTAGGCCTAATTGATAGAAAGGTTCTCTAGTATTGATATAATTTACTTAATTTTCATGATGCTAATAGGTTTTTGCCTTGGGAAATATGGGGATTCTGAAACTGTTTAATTGTGATTAGAGGAACTTTTGCAAACAAATGACTTAATGTTTTTAAAATTAAACCTGGCACATATTTTCTCTTTTTATGAAAATAAATTCGAGACTTATGGCGCCTGATTAAAAGAAACATCATCCATCAATCCACTAAATGGGCTGAGCTTGCAGAAAAAAAATATATATATAAAACAAAATAAAATAAGAGCTGCAGCTTATGTGTCATACCCCGGATGGCAACCGAGTGAAACACCACTAAGTTAGGCTCATTAATTTAGAAGCAAAATGCCCATACCTTCATCCATTCCATCTAAGGTTTAATTTTTAAATTCATTTGGGTTGTTCGAATGTAATGGTAACTTGAAAGCTTTTATCAGGATTAAGTTGATATATATGACTTGAGTGTAATACCTATAGTTGATTGAACCATTTGAACATAATGAATCAAGATTAGGGAACCTATATATCAGTTGTTGGTTTAAATGGATACAAATACTGACAATCGTGGTTAATGCGTATGTGTTTAAAATTTTGAGTTTAAACTAAATTGCTGATTGTGATTCCATTGAAAATCTTTTTCGAGGACGAAAAATGTTCAAGTGTGGGTATTTTTGATGGGTTGTAAAACACATCTGGTTTTTAAATAGTTTTTAGTTGATTTTAAGTTGTAAATATGTAGTTTTTGTGTAATTTTTAGATTCTTTTTACATGTTTATTGTTTTTACAGGCTTGTCGAATGAAATGAGCGGAAATCGAGTTCGAAACCCGAAGGAATCGAGCCCCGGTTGAAATCAAGAGAAAAAGACAAGTTTTAATGATTCTGACGTCATCGCGGTACGCGGTGAGGAGAAATAAAGTCTTCGCGATACGCGAAGGATTTCGGGGGTTCCCCGCTTGTTTTGTTCATCGCGGTACGCGGTGTTATTTTGAATTAGTTGTCGCGGTACGCGACAGGTTTGAAATTTGAAAAAAGTCAAGATTCAAGCGAGATTAAATAGGAGACGCTCCCCAGCCGTTTCAATTATCATTATCGACCATTTTTGAAGCAGGAGAGCGATCCAGGAGCTTGAAGAGGCATTTGGGAAGCATTGGAGGGCTAGAAGACCTTGTTTACATGTGATATCATCTTGGTCAATCTTTGTTCTCAATTGTTCTTAATTTCAGTATTATATTTTATCTTGTTATGATATTTCTGGGATTTCTTGACTGATGATGATGTTAGTAGGCTAATAGTTTGATTCTACTTAGGTTAGAATGATTGTTTGAATGATTATTGATGACTATTGACTATTGTTTTGATATATGATGGAAAACACTTTTGTAACAGATCTTATTGTGTCATTTTGATGATTTTTGCATATCTAATCTTGATTATATCAGTTTATATCATGTTCCATACGTGTTTATTGAATGTCTTTCGGTGTTAGACACGTATTAGGTCATCGACTTGGTGTTATGACTAGTTTATGGTTTGTTTGATATCACTAGCCATAGGAAAAGATATAATTGATGTTTTTAGGGTTCTTTGTGTATCTAAGTTTAGAAATCCGGAAGGTGATAGACTTGCCGGGTGATCTTTAACATTAGAGTTTTCATGATAATTACCCGGAAGGGTTGATTAATTGAAAGACTTAGTGTTATTGTCATTTCGTGTCAAATTAGACATTTTAAGATTACTTCTTGCATCTTTGGTGTATTGGAATAAGAAAATCAGGAATGTGACTTGTTCATTTGAGTACATAAGTGTTATTGGAAAAATCCGGGAGGTGATTCAATTAACTAGTGTATTTATTGCAATATTAGGTTTTCTTAGTTGGTTTTATCTGGTAATTGATCCAGAATCCATTAAATTACTTATATATTGCTGCTTAAGATCCTAGTTCCATCATATCAAACAAAGTCAATAGTGTCAATAATCACAAACAGGAATTCTACCTAAGTAGAGTTTTCTCATTTGTTTAAGTTTTTCTAAAATTATAAACCATATCTTTTAATTAAATTTGTTAATCTGTTTTAGGGTTTAAATATTAGTTAAATTGCTTTTATAATTTAATTAGGGTAATTAGTTTAATTGAATTATCATTTTTTTTCAAAACCCCCCCTTTAATTGTTTTAATCATTTTCTAATCTTGTTTTGTTAAGTCAGTGTCTCGTGGGTTCGATATCCGGACTTTCATTAGCTATTCTACAATTGATAGGTACACTTGCCTGTCGTAGTGGTTTAGTTTAGGATTTTCGGTTTTAACTCGTTGTAATTAAGTTGAGTCTAGGTTAGTTTTTATAGTTATTTTCTTAGACCACTTTCGAGGACATCAGGCACCTTAACGAGTTAACGGTTTGTTGTTTTGCAAGAATCACTCAGAACTCACTTTTGAGAAATTATCGGACCTTCTTAAAGATCATCAAAAGATTATCTCTTAACAAATCTTAGCTTTTTATTGATTAAGAGGTATCATTTTAACTATTCAAACTAAAGATTATATCTTAATATTAAGACCGAGTCTATGACTCACTTAGATGTAGCTTCTTAATAAACATTAAGATGTCATCAAACAATCCGTTACTGATGGAACTTACTTTTAAATATTCAAAACGGTTATAAACCGGAGCGGCCTTGGGAATTGAAGTGCCCAGGACGAACTGGGAAAAAGGGCCTAGTAAATTCAAATATTAAAGTAGGGGTGTTCAAAAAATCCAAACACTGTTTAAAACCGAACCGTATTCGTAACTGAAAAAACAAACCGAATTCTGAATTTTGTTTTCGTTTCGGTTCCTAATAGTATCCAAATTTGGTTTTGGTTCCTAACTATATATGAATTCTGAATTTGGTTTTCGATTTGGTTTTTAACTGTATCCGAATTCCAAATTTCGGCTTACCGTTCGTTTATCGGTTCCAATTTTTTTGACCGGTTTATTCGGTTTTTGGATGGTAAAAAAATTGAAAACTGATTAAACCGAACTTAATAAACTATTAACCGAATCATTGAACACCCTTAGTTTATAGGGCATGAAAGTAATTTTCTATAATTTAAAGAAAATTACTTCTTATATCCTTTAAATTATGTGTTTATAAATGGTTATTTTTAGTTTTATGCAACTAGTTGGTTTTCATTTGTATAAATCTTTATATATACATATTTATAAAAAATTTTGTACCCCATAAAAAATAGACACAGGACGGAAGTCGAGTTTGCCCGTACCCCATGCTGCCCCTGCAAATTAAACCGGTTCATCAATGGCTTCCTCTGCGTCAACTATAGAACGAACATGTTCAACATCCATGACCACCCCTATCTGTACGGGAAGACTAATACGACAAATTAAAATATGGTCATAAACTAATAGACATAATCAACGCTGTAAAATATTGCAGAAAGTAAGTCAAGCGATCTACTATTTTTTCAAGATTTGAATATATTAATTGATTGGGTACATGAACCGAGTCAAATCATCCTGTCTTTGCAGGTCATCCAGATTCCAGAATGCTCACATTTCTATCATTCGTAATTTCGTATGCACATGCCGTTTCTCCTTTCACTATTTTTTTTTTTTTTTCATATTTCTGTTTTTTTACATCATATAATTTTTATAAAAAAAAGGTAGGATGCCTAAATATTAACCTATTCTTTGAGACCCGGAGTTTATTTGGTGTTCGGATACGTATCATTCAATTTTAAATTTTCTTAGTTGTTTAGGTTGGATAAATAATACTTCACACCCATTAGAAAATACATAATAAAAATAAATCACTAGAATAAACTTAAAATATTCTTACAATATTTTTTCTCTATGAGTTTGATATTTTACATATTCTAGTTGCTTAGGTTGGATAAACAAATCACTTTAAATCCATTAGAAAATACATAACAAAAATATGCCGCTACAATAAAAATACAATATTCTTACAAATTTATCTACGAGTTCTCATCTTATCTTATGAATACTATTAATTAGCTTTTCTAGTCAAACATCCCAATTAATTCATTTTAAATATAACTAGTATACAGGACCCGCGCGTTGCGACGGAGTCTGATATACTGACATAAAAAAAACCAACAGAACATGAGGTTAAAATCGTGTACAATAAAATGCACGAAAATACCCTATACAACATCTATAACGTAAGCTTTGAAACTAAGGGTTGAAGATTAAGAACTTATTTAATAGCAAAGAATGTGATTACAGAAAACTTAAAAAAAAGGCCCAGCGTAAATGTAGAATTTATAAATGATACAAATATTATAAAATTATTAAATGTAAATCGTATATATATGTACTTATGTAGTATATATAATACTCATGGTTTATAAAATTATTAAATCTAAATCGTTTGTAAACTAATTACGATCAAAATGATATAAACGATACAAATATTCGATAATGTACGGATGCGTTATAGGCATGTAAACAACGCGCAAAATTTTTGTGATTGTTTGGGTTAGAAATTTATATAAACGTTCATGAGTCCATTGCGATCAAATTAATATAATTATGACATTTATCAGACAACCTAATGACGCGTTAAAATCATGTGAACATTAAAAATATGTGAGTAAAGTGAGAGGGAGCTTTAAAAATAAGAGTTCAAAGTTTAGGGTTATAAACAAAAAATTCAAATTAATTGAAAAGTATTGAAATCTATCTTTTGATCTTTAGACGCGGTAGTGAATAGTGATTATGTGAGGGTTTGTATCCTATGAAACCCGGTATAAGAAAGAAAACTCTTAAACCCTATCTGGACCATTGATTTGGACTTTTGAAAATAAAATATGTGGTACACATTAAACTTGAATAAAAAAATAGGTTTTGGATAAACAAATCAGTTTTAATGTGGGTTAATGTAGACCACATGTTTATTTTCAAGATTTCAAATCAACGACCCATATAGGGTTTAAGGGTTTTCTCTCTAAGATCGGGTTTTCACATGATACAAACTATATATATGTATGTGTGTGTGTATGTGAGATGTTGGGGCCCACCGTGTGTGTGATGTGTGTGTGTGATATTGGGTGTGTGTGTGTGATGTTGGGTGTGTGTGATGTTGGGTGTGTGTGTGTGAAAAAGTGAATAGTGTTTATGTGAGAGGGAAAATCTTTGCAATTTAAACTATATATTAATTACCACAATTATCGGTTAAAAATTTATGTCCAATCCAATTAAGCAATTTAGACATCATGTACTTCAATGTAGGAAACCAATTCTGAAACACATGTTGTGACCCATAAAACTAACAATAATTAACATAGTGGCACCCGGGTTCGATTATATATATTACAATTGTTTTTTAAACTAGATTGTACATTAACTCGGTTGTTTTACTGGTTCACATGTTGGATAGAGTGAAATGGATTTAAAAGTTGTATGACACGATATATATAATAACATATATATATATAATTTAATATAAAAAAATAAAATCTAGTTCAACAAGTACACCCAATTCACATCTACTCAATGTTTTGACTAGTATGATTGATAGACTCACTGGTTTAATTTGATTCAACTATATTAACCCGACATGTTTTGTGACCAGTTTAACTAATCAATCCGATTCTAAAAACACTTTGTTAAACAAGAAAAAAAATATTATGGGTGTCGAGTGTCAACACCTACATTGCCACACCCATTCTACAAAAGATAAGTAAAAGACAAATTAAACATAAGACCACCTTGTTGGTTTGCTAATACCCATTTTCTTTTTTTCTTTCATTTTTTACATCAGTTTTTTGTATAATTCTATTCTATATATTTTATACTTTCATCTCTCAATTTTCAAAAAAAAACTTTGGAGAACATTCATAACCTTATATACTTTATTGTTTTTATAAAAACTAATTCATCATTAAATTTATCACGTTTTTATCTTTAATTCAAGTAAACTTGTCATAATTTTTCAAAATGTTCCTTAATAAAAAAAACTATTTTCTGATGTACTTAGTTTTAGATGTGTGTCGGTATAAATTCGAGTTAATCCACGTTTTGATGTAAACAAGTTTACACTTTTCGGCTTTTCGCCCTTAAGTTTTTTTTAAAACTTTATTAATGTCTCTTAATCCCCTTTAGTTTCTAAAATTTCGGATTTATATATTTTTTTAATTGCTCCACATCTGCTTTCGAGTTTGATAATTTCGCTGCTTAACTTTTAAAAACTTTGTAAAATGTCAACGTGACCCCTAAGGTTTCTAAAATTTCAAATTTACCCATTTGTTCCTTAAGGTAAAATTAATATATTATGTGCTTACAAGTATAAATTCGAAATAGAATGAGGTTTCGATATTTTTTTTTTCAAAAATGATCCGGGTCAAATAAAGTACGTTTATGTGCTTATTTTATGTACATTTTCAAATTGTCATACTTTTTAGAAACGATTTGGGTCAATTATGGTATATTTTTATTCGATACTATAAATTCAAATTGCTATAAATTTCAACACCGCTGTAACACGCCTCAGGTAAATTACTAGTTATTAACCCACAGGTAATACATCTGAGGTCATTTTGATGAAGTGATTCGTCAAACTTGAATTGTTGACTGCTTCTTTTTTCTACATCGTTTAGTTTTATGAATACCAGACTACCAGAGTGCTGCCCACTCCACATCCGTTTCAGATTTCATGACAATCACCTCCTTCAATCAAAGACCCAAATAAGAAATGTTAATTTATTTTATTAAATAGATTTAAAGGGCCTAGATATTTTTTGGAGCCCAAGGATTTGTGCCAATTTCAACTATAATGGATCGGCCTAGCAAATGCGCATAAAAGACTTAAATGACAGTATGTTTTGGTATCATGTTATATTTGAAAAACATAGTTATTAATATATTTAAAATTAGTGATAAAATTAAATTTATAATTTAATTAAATATTGAACAAGCCAATTCGAGCGCAAGATTTAGAAATTAAAATTTAAACAAGCCGAGCTCGAGTCATAGCTAGGCCCAGCTCGGCTCGTTTACATCTCTAATTGTGTTATAATATTGTTATTACTAATTAATTATAAGCAGTTACTATTCTAACTAGCTTTATACCCGTCCGGTGGCCGGGTAGTTTTAGGTCATAATGACACAATATGTGTTTACATTTTAAATAAATATAGTATTTTTTTAAAGATTAAAGTATATTTCTTAAGATAAAAAAAAATAAAACTTTACTAAAAGAACCATTTAAAAAAAATAAATCTTTAATCATGCAAATAACGTCACAAAGAAAAACAACCTTAAACCCTAAAGTCAACCAATAAACGAACAACACATGTAACTTGAAAACAAATAATCAGAAATACTGCAATCACATCAACATCCTATAATTATAGGAAACAAAAAGAACTTAATAAGTTAATAATCAATGTATTTGTAAAATTAAATTTCTAAAAAGTAGAATAACTTAACAATTAAATCTAGTAAATGATACCTTCTAGAACATTCAATTTATTAATTTTTTGGGCTTTCAAATACACCTCTCTACCTGCTAAACAAAAACAATATTTGTAAAGAAAAAACTTATTAATCAATATTAAATGTGAAAAAAAAGTTTTTTTTTTTTTTTTTCAAAATGATTAAAATGTTTCCATCTCATCAGGGAGCAACTTTTGACCCATTTGCAAGAGGGATTTGTTTTTTGTCTTTTAGTTAAATGTTAAAGACTTAAAGATGTTTAACACCTAATAGGCAAATAATTTTAGAAAAGCTATCTATATGGTAAATACATGGGTGAATTTATAGTAAAAATGCTTAAATTGGTGAGAAATGTAAGAATGAATGTGGGCCATTAGATATATAATTTAATGATTGAGATCAAAGTTGTATTAAAAAGTTAGTGTAAGGGTATTTTAGTCATAGACACTTTTGTTGATTTTTATCACATTCCCCCCATTTTTTTAAACGGTCATAACTTTTATATACGATATTATTTTTTTAAAAAAATTACACCAAAAAAACAAACATTTTTTTATCTTTAAAACGAATATATTATTGTTATATAAAAAATTTAAAAAAATGTTTTCATCCACCTTTTATAGTTATAATGCGTTATTGTGTCTTTTTGTTTGTTATTATGTCTTTTTGTTTGTGATTGTTTTTTTTTTCATTATTGTGTCATATCTGAACGTAAAACACAACTATAGGTATATTACACAATGACCTGAACATAAGACATAATGATTGTATATTACATAATGTTTTGAAGATAAAATATAATGATGAATATATTACACAATGACTGTGGTCTAAACATAGTGTTGTCGTGTCATATACGTTGTCATCTGTGATGCACGTATTACACAATGGTTAGATTATGTCAAAATTTTTAGAAACAATGGTTATAGGCATCACTGTGTTTTGGGTCACTGTGTCTAAACATAGTATATATTGTGTCATATATGTTGTCATTTGTAATGCACGTATTGCACAATTGTGAGGTTATGTAAAAACTTTTGAAAACAATGGTTATAGAAATCACTGTGTTTTGGGTCATTGTGTCTAAACATAGTGTCTATTGTGTGTCATATCTGTTGTCATCTGTTATGCAAGTATTGCACAATGGTTATCAATAAAACTCATAAAAACACAATATACAATAATACACAATGTTGAACATAACACAATATACACAATAATGATACGTAATACACAACAATCATGTTTTGTGGACATACGACCTGTACAACAAAAAAAAGCTATACATGTAATATAGTCTTTTACGTCGTGTATATTTTGTATATACTTCTTTATTTGTTTTTTTTTTGTTTCAAACTTATTCAACTAGTTCAATAATTAGGTGTATTTGTTAAGGAATATATGCAAAATTTTTTATTCGTATAAACGCATGCATAATCGAAATTGTAACAAACTAAACGCCTTGTCACATAATTTATATATCCCAGATTCATTGAACCTGGACTACATATTGTTTGTTGGGATAAAATTTATTCATACCCTCTCTTGAAAATTTCTTCCTAAAATACCCTCACTTGAAAATTTCTTCCTAAAATACCCTCGCTTAAAAATTAATCACATGCTTAATCTAAAGGTCAATATTGCTTCTCACATTCTAAATAATCTCACCCTTTTTACTTGAACCTAATCCGTAAATACTTTTCTTCATAATATCATTTTAGTAAAAGATTCTTGATTTAAAAATTAATTTCCATACTACCTATCAAACCCATACCTAAAGTGATTCCTGACTTCTGACCAAATGCCCACCTTCGTATGCAGGCAGCCAGGCATTATGCATTTATCTTAACACACCAAGTTAGGGAATCAGCTTCTGAAGATACATGTATGCGGGAACCTATTTTCTCTGAGACTGTTTTATTTAGCAATGAGTTGTGGCATACATGATTATAATTATCATAAGAAATAAATTGAACATGAATGCAGTAGAGAATTTGGCATAATCACAAGACCTTGATCCATCCATGTATGCAGAAAGAAGTGAAGAAATGAGCTCCTGTTTGCGGGGATTACTACTGCATTTCTGAAGAATGATAAGATTTATCAGAACTTCAGAAGAATATTTTTACTTAAGAAATAAATAAAAAACATAAAAATCTTAATGGGAGTTGCATTCCAAAAAAAAAAAAAGAACAATCTAAACACTAAAACATACATGAAACAAAAAACCGGCGCAAAGAAACATCCCCAAGGAAAGAGCTTGATTTAGGCAAGAGCTATAGAACATAAAAGGCAGTCTTTCAAATATTATTTTAGTAGTTAGCAGTCTAACCTGAAAGCTCAAAACAATTGATATAGACAAAAACAACATAACATCAGCTGTTCAAGAAAACAAATGGAAGACCACGCACAGAATATTTGCAGATGTAGAAAATAATTATGATCATGAATCTGGTAAAAGCATGCTTCAGAAAGACAATTTTTTCTGAAAAATTTCTGTTGGATATTTTTTGGATATGTAAAAATAGTTGCATTCAAACAAAGAAACCTGGCCACAAACAACAGCATCATGCAAGAGACGAAACATGACAACATAAATATATACATACCTAGATGTAGATAATAACGGAAGACAAACAAAACAGAGAACTCAAAATTATCACAAAACCACAACACCTTGCAAGAGAGCGAAGATTCAAACTGTTAAGAACATTAGGAAAAAATGTCTATAGAACCGTAGACATATTTTAATTGTCATTGTAATTGAAAATAGCACAATAAAGGATATTAAGAAAGCAGCCCAGCGAAAATGGATTCAAAATTAAAAACAAATCAAAGATCAAACAAAATAATTTATTAGTTCACATGAAATGTCTACCAAGCCTTCTGTATCAATTATGAAGTTAACGCATATGTTCATGTCTCATTTATTTGTTGTTTTTTTATCATCACATGAACTTTTTGCAAGACTGTCGAGCTTTATTCAGGTGTACAAACCTGCAGTGTGGAGGTTCCTCTATCTCCACCTTACAAATATTCGGACGTGTTCTTTCCTTCTTTCTTTTTAGTGGTTGGTTGCGCCTTGAGCTTTCTTTTGATCGGATTAAAAACATTGTTAACCTAATTTTTTACAGACAACACATGGAAGGAAAAAAAGGTGAAAAATAGCATTACTTTGCAGTATGTATAGAAAAAGAGTGTTATATGATGTCCTACCTGTTGGTATGAACATTTTTCAGGCCACAATTCTGTTACCAGTGCACTCATTTGTAATATCAGCGAACAAAAATATCCTTAAATAGATTGTTGATGCATTGAGTATCTTAGGGTTGGTAAAAGGCCAAAGAATATGACCACTGGTAGCCATATCTATTAAAAACACCAGCAGCCTAGTTTTTACCACAAAACACATAAGAACCAGTGTTGTAAAAATCGCTAGGCGCTAGTCGGGCGGTGAGGTAGGGACTAGCGATTAATCGGATTAGAATTTTATATGTATTTTTTCAAAACTATATACATATATACAAAATTTTATACATAAAATTTCAAATATTTAAAGATTTTAACCTTTTAATTGTTAATTTATATGCTAATTAATATATATTTTATTTATTTTAATCTTTTAAAAAGCCCATTTTTAAAATTCAATCCATATGTCAAAACTCATTCCATTTGTTTAAAACCCAGTAAGAAAGAAAAGTAGAAAACCCTAGGAACGGCGATGAGAATGGACGAAGACTCGACTGGAAGTTCAACAAGAAGTCAGATTTCAAAATGGGCGAAGTTCAATCGGAAATCAGGATCGCCTCTTCATGTTCGATTGCTTTTCTATTGCAATCGCCGATTGCTTTTCTATTGCAATCGCAAATCGCCTCTTCAATGTTCGAATCTTCATCTTCCACGAATTTCTTCAATCAGGATCTCGCGAATTTCTTCAATCAGGTACGCGAATCATCAAAAATCACGACGAATTAGACCTAATTTTGACCGACTAGAGCCGATTTTGACCGACTAGAGCCGATTTTGACCGATTAGGTCCGATTTTGACCGACTAGAACCGACTACCGATTAATGGAGCGACTAGGCTAAAATTAATCGGCTAAGGGCCGATTACCGATTAATCCCGATTAATCGGCCGCCTAATCGCGTTTTTTACAACACTGATAAGAACCTAAAACCCAAGGATTTATCTATTAAAAACACAACTAATTTTTACCACAAAAACACTTGGAATCAAAAACCCATAAACAACAACATAAGTTTGCATCACATACAACGAAAAAAATAGAAACAAACACCGACAACCTAATTTTTAACACAAATCACCTATAATAAAAAACAATACAACCCCCAAATATACAAACACACTACATAGAGTCAGAAATTCACGCACAATCAACTCTTCTTTATTAAATTTCTAAACCCTAGAAAAAATTAAATAGAGATTACATATGATTGATATAGTTAAACCCCTTTGTTTTCATAAGAACACAAATGATGAGCAAATTTAAATAAACAATAACCACAATGGTGGAGCAGAGGAGGCGATTGAATAAGATGATACCTGGTAAACCGTCTTGATTGCGAAGAGAAAGCAATTTGTCACAAAATCTTCATCTTCATCCTCGATTCTTCATGACAACTGAACACAAAACTATTAGACTTCTGATAATGAATGTAAGGAGTAAAGTGAATTCTCACCTTTCATCTTCTTGAGATCAAATGATAAAAAAATGCAAACTTAAAATGTTTACGTTAAGAATCAAGCAAAGAACAAAGGTTTTAAAGGGATGGATTTACTTGATTGTGGAAATTGGTTAGAGTAAGTGCAGATGATTACCTTCAAGATGAAGTGCAGAATCAATTTCAAGGAGATGCACTGGGAAATCAAGAGATGTACCATTGACATAACTTAGGTCAAGTTAGGTTTTCCTTTCAATCAACATGGTAGAAGAGAGGACATCCGTCGTGAAGGAGCGTCTTTGTGAGGAGCAGTGGAAACTGAAGTGTCAAATATAAGTTAATCAAGAGGAAGACGCTCCTTTGCTTGAGCCTAGGATCGTGGGAAAACCGCAAGATAGCACAGGAACGTGGGGAAACCACTCGTAGGATGAGAGAGAATATACAATTGCTTCCAACTGGTGCTTCTAGAAGTTTTTTAGGCATTTTATATGGCTGAGATTAAATCTTGAGGACTTTAAAAGGTCATAATAATATATAATTTTTCATTTATAATCCTAATTTTTCACTTTTTTTATTAATTTTACAATTATACATACATACACACACATATTCGGTTACATAAGAACCAACAAGTTCTACAAAAATATAAAAAAAGAACTATTTATATTCACATGATTTAAAGATATAAAAGTAATTTTATTATAAGTTAAGAAAAAGGTCTTTGGTTTTAATTATACATCCTGCATAAATACACATGGGTGTGTATATCAAATACGAACAGAAGTATATTAACTTTGTTTTTTTTTTTTTGTAAACAAAAACGAGCTTTGATTATTTTCTTTTCCTAGAGAATTAATGGTCATATTTATAACAAGGTATACTCTAAGTTTTCCGTTGGGCTGCCAGAGTGATCTAAACACCTTTACAGGTACAATTTAAACTTTAGGTTAGAATGATAACCGTTGTAACGTATTCTTGTAACTATTTTGACATTCGAAATCATGTGTGTTCTGGTATATATTCGGAATCATGGCGCAACTCCGGTTGCAACACGCGAGAAACTCAAGTTCCGTGATCAGAAGAGTTAGTTAAGATATATAATAGAAGAGATCGAGAGTTGGGTGTCATGTCCCTGTCACACCCAACACACCATTACACAAGGGGTATGATGGGTAGATGATGAGTTAGAGGTGACCATGGTCACGGGCATGAGAGGAAGAAAAAGAGGGTGATGGGTGAGTTATATATGTGTATGTAATGGGGGGGGGGGGTGTTGATGTGTATGTGAAGAGATAGAAATGAGAATAGTTATTTACGTGACGCTTATACAACAACGTGTACCCAGTGGAATCGTACTTTGTAGGTTCTAGGAGACAAAATAAAGACAAACCTTACCATTACCTAATGTAGCAGAGAAGTTGTTTCTTTATAAGCCCCATTTACGTCAGAGCCGTTTCAATGGGTCAAACAACTTAATCAAAAGCTTATGGCCCTAAAAAATACAAGGCCTTTAATTTTTTTTTTTAAAATTACATGCATTGGGGTGGTTTTTTTTATTTTTTATTTTTTGGCTTCTTTTTATTTATGGGCCCTAAAAGAAACATAAGATGCAACAAAGGCGCACATAAAAACTTTATAATATTCATTAAAAAGATATTTATTAATAAAATTGATTATACACACACAGAGTAGCGGAGGCAAGGATTTGGTAAGGGAATAAGCCCTCTTAGGTGTGACACCCGGCAATTTCAGGTAAATTGCAACTCTTACTTCCTTTACATTTCACATTCATACTTGTTGCATTTCATTTAACGATGTTGAACACAAACAACTACGAAACGGTAGTTCGAGGAACTATCGAATCGTACATTGCACATTGGTTTTGGAAACCAAGTGTAGCAAACACAACACTAACACAAGACAATAATTCGAGGAGTTATTGAATTGTGCATTACACGTTGATTATGATTAATCAAGCGTGCAAACACATCGTTACACACGAACACAAACTATCAAAAGATAATTCGATGAATTATCAAATTGGTGATCAATCAAACTTATGTACTACTTGTATTATGTGCTTGAACAAGCATTAGATGTTTTGGATAAACGTTAGGAATCGTGTATGAGCAAAATTGTTTCAACGAAAGCGAAAAACAAGGTTATGGACCCGTCGCGGTACGCGACAAGCCCCTCGGCGAAAGTCTTCGCGGTACGCGAAGCAAACCGGGAGTCGAACTCCCGAATCCTACCGCGGTACGCGGCAGACAATTTTGATCGGCCTCCGCGGTACGCGAAGGCCATGCAGATCAGATTTTCTTTAAAACCAACCCATATCATTTCAGTCGAGTTCCTTCACCAATGCCTCCGATTTCTCTCATCTTCCAGCGACTAAACCCTTTGAAATCAGTCCTTAAACTCCTGTCAAGCATTTCCTAAGCCACATCCTTGTATCCTTGGAGTGATTTGAAGACATTAAAAGCCGAAGAGAGATCGTGGAGGCCATCAACACGCAAGAGAGTCTTCATCCATACTTGTAGCCTCTGTCCAGATCAAATCTCATCACCAAGGAGCTCCTAAGGTAGTTTCTTATGATTTTTTATGGTTAGATCGTACATGCAATGGGTAAAAACCCACATGCAACTCCGTTTAGTTATTGTGCTTGAATGTGTTGGTGATTTGTTGTTTAGATGTCATGGATTTACTGATTTTAGTGTTTAATAATGTTAGAATTGAGTTTTGGTTAAGTTAGGTTTGATTTGGTAATGATTTGGTACACTTGCCATAAAAGGAAACTTTTATGTTGCAAGTCTTGGATTTGTGATGATCTAGACATGTTAGACATGTCTAGATGTTGTTAAATGTGTATTGGAGTGTTTAGAAACACATTGGGATGTTTGATTTTGTAAAAATCATGGTTTTATAAGAAACTTACTATAAATGGAAACTTTTAAAAATCAAAAGAGGGCTTTTGATGTTTTTGAAAGATTCGATGAACTTGGATTATTGAAATACGTTTAGAAATGATTTCTAACATATTTGGAAAACCTTGATTTGTGAAAACGAGTTTTTAAACGGATACTTTCCAAATAAGGAAACTTTATTTGGGCAAAACGGCATAAATGGTGATTTATGCGCAAACGACATGTTTCAAGAGTTTAAACGTGTTTTATAAACGTATTGGAAGTCATTAGTTTTATGAAATGGGATTTCATAACCACACTTTCCTAAATTGGACACTTTCTAAAATTATAAACTTATGTGATTAGAGTCATAGGACGCATATTGGTGTCTCATGTGCATTGAGGCACATAAGCACAACAATCGTGTCACCAACGATTCGTCGAGACAACACAAGTCAACACACACACTCGGTTGAGCACACCGACACTTGGAGTTGTATGGGATACAACACACCACAAAACACATACTCACACCTATATGGTTATAGGTGCCTACTAGCAGGATTGCTAGCATTCGCAGACGCGAACACACAAACACACCAGGACTACTCATCAGGTGAGTTCACGGCCCCTTTTTACATTTTCTACCTTTGGGGGAGAAAACATTGCATACAACTGTTTTGAACAACTTACACACTTTTGGTTATTTTTGTACATGCTAATATCGTATATGCATATGTGTGGCATTCATCCACAAAACTGATAAGTCCTCATTAAACACACCTCGAACCGTTAATAGCGCGTAGCGCTCAGCGTGGTAATTCTGAATAGTACTATTTGGGCCTGACAAGCCCCACTGTTGCGAGCCGGGTGGCCACCCCGACTGGAGGTCGGAACAGTGCATAATTGACCAAACAACATTTGCCATGTCTTGGATGGAGATGGCAGGAGGCAGCATGTTAGCTTCGGTTGCGAACCCGCATATGATATAAAACATATTGACTAGCTATCAATTGATATTGCATTGTATTGAAAAATAGACCTGCTAAACTTTACTTTAAACATTTGATGTTTACTGCTGATTACAAACCTGTGCTCTCACCAACTTTTGTGTTGACCTTTTACTCGCATGTTTTCTCAGGTAACTAAGGCACGCGCACAAGGACTAGGATGCTAGGATGGAGTCCATGCATCTACTGTAGTGTCTTAGGCCATTTGATAATATTTAAATATTGATCGTGTTACTTTTGTATTATCAAACCATTTTTAATCGCTTCCGCAAACATTAAACTTGTGTTGTTTTGAAAACTGTTTTAAGTTAACGCTTCCGCAAACTATGAATGATTGAACTGTTTCGTTAACCTACACTTTACTTCCGCAACTCTGATATTAATAAACTGTTTTATCCAAATTATTGGATGTACGTGCATAACTAGACATATAGGTCTCGCATGTTGTGTGACTGGAGACTGCGATCCTGACAATCTGCCGCCGCTCGCGCTCTGGAAGGGACGGGATTTCTCGGGGTGCGACAGATTGGTATTAAAGACTCCGGTTATTGCGAATTAGGTTTGCACTTAGTGAACTTAGTCTATAACCACTAGTCTCCACACAACACTTAGTGCTTAGTATTGTGATACTTGCATACATGATTTTACACACTTATTTCACGCACCGTAACAAATGGTACCATCATCGACACCGCATGTGGCTGCACATGACGGGGAGGAGCCGGTAGCTCTACATATTTTTTTTCAATTCCTACCGCACACACACTACGTTGGTCACTGGACAAACACTAACACTCATTCTTGCTATGAAGATCATTGCTGGAAGACGTGGAGGACGTAGGAATGCAGGCGGACGAGGAAACATCAACCTGACTCAAGCTGAGTTGAACGCCCTCATCAACGAACGGGTTGAGGAGGTACTTGCTGCACGGGAAGCTGCCCGTAACCAAAACCTACTGAACCAAGGTGACGAATCCTTTTCATATTCACCTTGCATCACAATCACTTGTTTCCAATTCAACACGTTTACCCGATACTTACCCAACTCTACTCTTTGCATATCTCAGGAGCAAATCCTAACCCACCCCTCTGCACATTCAAGATGTTTCTGGATTGCAAACCCCATTCATTCAGCGGCACTGAGGGAGCCGTTGGGCTATTACGCTGGGTTGAGAAGGCGGAATCAGCCTTCGCCATGAGCAACTGCAGGAACGAGGACAGGGTCAAGTTCGCTGCAGGGACATTCGAGGGAGCTGCCCTCACTTGGTGGAATGCCAACGTTCAGAACCTAGGGCTTGATGCAGCCAATACTCTGCCTTGGGATAACTTTAAACAAATGTTGAACCGCGAATACTGCCCTCGTGGTGAGGTACAGAAGCTGGAAACTGAGTTCTGGAACCACAAGATGATTGGTTCCGAGGTTGAGGCCTACATTGCCAGGTCTTATGAGCTGGCAAACCTGTGTCCGGAAATGGCAAACCCACCTTTCAAGCACATAGAGAAGTACATTGAGGGACTACCACCTCAAATTCAGGGCATGGTGCTCTCTGCTGACCCCATAACTATGCAACAAGCCGTGCGACTAACTCACAAGCTTACCGATTCAGCTGTCGCACAAGGACTCTTGCCACCTCGTGGTGCTGTGACCACAACTAACGACAAGGGCAAACGAAAGTGGGATGACACCCTGAACAAGACTTCCACTCTTCAACCACCACCACAGCAACGTAAGTTTGGATCAACCCAAGCTTATGCCCCACCCATCCCAACCACCCAGAACCAAGGAGGTTATGCTGGAAAACACCCTAAATGCCACAAGTGCAATTTCCACCATGCACAGGGTCAGTGTAGCCGCTTTCAATGCCAGCGCTGTGGAAAAGGGGGACATGCAGCCAAAGACTGCAGGGGTGAACTACTTGCAAAGACCCCACAACCCCAACAACAACAACAGCTTGAAGCACCGAAGGGTTGCTTCGAATGTGGGAAACCAGGGCACTTCAAGAAGGATTGCCCGCATCTGAAAAACAACAACAATAACCAACAGAACAACAATGGGAACAATGGCACGAGGGGGCGAGCCTTCGTGATTGGGGCCAAGGAGGCCAGAAGGGATCCCAACCTTGCAACCGGTACGTATCTCTTAAACGATAATTATGCATCTGTGTTGTTTGATACTGGAGCTGAGAAAAGCTTTATATCTAAGGATTTTAGTGAGATACTTGCCATTACCCCAACGCCCTTAGAGGTTGAATATACAGTAGAGCTAGCTGATGGTAAATTGATTGTGACTAAGCACATTCTTAAAAAATGCTCTTTAGAGCTAGCAGGCCATAAATTTAAGATTGACCTTATGCCAGTTACACTAGGCAGTTTTGATATTGTAGTAGGCATGGATTGGTTGTCCGAAAACCAGGCTGAAATCATTTGCCACGACAAGGTTGTGCGCATACCTCTCCCTGGCGGAGAAACTCTAGATATCAAGGGCGAAAGGAGTGACACTCCTCTGAACATCATCTCGTGCATGAAAGCTCACAAATGCTTACGAAAGGGATACACAGCCATCCTGGCGCTTATCACCGACAAGACTGAAGAGGAGAAGAAAATAGAAGACATCCCAGTCGTATGCGACTATCCCGATGTATTCCCTGAGGATCTACCAGGACTACCACCACCTCGACAAGTGGAGTTCCGCATAGACCTTGTGCCGGGAGCAGCGCCTATTGCACGAGCACCATATTGACTTGCACCTTCGGAGATGCAGGAACTGTCCAATCAGCTGCAGGAGTTGCTGGACAAGGGTTTCATCAGACCAAGCTTCTCACCCTGGGGAGCTCCGGTCTTATTTTTAAAGAAGAAGGATGGCACGTTTCGCATGTGCATTGACTACCGTGAGTTGAACAAAGTAACAATCAAGAACCGTTACCCCTTACCTCGGATCGATGATTTGTTCGATCAACTACAAGGATCAAGTTACTACTCTAAGATCGACCTGCGATCTGGGTACCATCAGTTGAGGATTCAGGAAGAAGATATCCCCAAGACTGCTTTTCGCACTCGGTATGGCCATTACGAGTTTTTGGTTATGCCGTTTGGGCTGACAAACGCACCCGCAGTATTCATGGACCTCATGAATAGAGTGTGCAAACCATACCTCGACAAGTTTATCATTGTCTTTATAGATGATATTCTCATCTACTCCAAAAACCAGGAAGAACACAAAGAGCATCTTCAATTGGCTCTTGAATTACTACGACAAGAGAAGCTGTACGCTAAACTCTCCAAATGCGACTTCTGGATTCGAGAAGTCCAATTCTTAGGTCATGTTGTGAATGAACAAGGAATACATGTTGATAAATCTAAGATAGAGGCGATCAAGAACTGGGAAGCACCAAAGACCCCAACTGAGGTGCGACAATTCCTAGGCTTGGCAGGCTATTATCGACTATTTATCGAAGGATTTTCAAAGATAGCACAACCCCTTACAACTTTAACCCATAAGGACAAGAAGTATCTCTGGACTGACAAACAGGAGGATGCATTTCAACTTCTCAAGCAGAAGCTCTGTAGTGCACCTATCTTATCTCTTCCTGATGGAACAGACGACTTCGTAGTATATTGCGACGCCTCGATACAAGGACTCGGCTGTGTGCTGATGCAGCGAGAAAAGGTGATCGCATATGCTTCTCGGCAACTGAAAGTCCACGAGAAGAACTACACCACCCACGACTTGGAACTTGGAGCCGTGGTATTTGCGCTCAAGATCTGGAGGCACTACCTGTATGGTACAAAGTGTACGATATACACTGATCATAAGAGTCTCCAACACATATTCGAGCAGAAAGAATTGAACATGCGACAACGTCGCTGGCTCGAGCTTCTTAACGACTATGAGTGTGCTATCAAGTATCATCCGGGAAAGGCCAATGTGGTGGCCGATGCTTTAAGCCGGAAAAACACTTCGAAACCCAAGAGGGTACGAGCTTTACAGCTCACAATCCTTCCCAATCTCCCTGAACAGATACGTAATGCCCAGGTGGAGGCACTTAAGCCTGAAAATTTAGCAGCTGAATCACTAAGGGGAATGGAACAACAACTTACGGAAAAAGCCGATGGCTTACAGTATTTCATGGAACGCGTCTGGGTTCCACATCACGGGAACCTACGAGACCTTGTGATGGACGAGGCTCACAAATCCCGGTATTCCATTCACCCAGGATCTGATAAGATGTATCACGATCTGAAGGTACTTTACTGGTGGCCACACATGAAAGCCGACATCGCCACCTATGTAGGCAAATGCTTGACCTGTGCCAAAGTCAAAATCGAGTACCAGAAACCCTCTGGATTACTCACACAACCCGAGATCCCCATGTGGAAATGGGAACAAATATCTATGGATTTCATTACCAAATTACCCCGTACTCCTAGTGGATGTGACACTATCTGGGTAATTGTGGACCGACTGACTAAGTCAGCACATTTCCTTGCGATCAAGGAAAATGACAAGATAGAAAGACTAGCCAGAATCTATGTCAAGGAAGTAGTCTCGCGACATGGAGTGCCAATCTCCATTATTTCGGATCGAGACGCCAGATTCACCTCTAACTTCTGGAAATCATTGCAGAAGTCGCTTGGCACGCGGTTGGATATGAGTACGGCATACCACCCACAAACTGATGGCTAGAGCGAACGCACGATACAAACTCTTGAAGATATGCTACGAGCGTGCGTAGTGGACTTCGGTAGTAGCTGGGAAACTCACCTGCCATTGGTGGAGTTTTCCTACAACAACAGTTACCACACAAGCATCAAAGCAGCGCTTTTTGAGGCACTCTATGGCAGAAAATGCCGATCACCCATCTGCTGGGCGGAAGTGGGCGACAGTCAGCTCACTGGCCCGGAACTTGTACACGAAACGACGGAGAAAATCGTGCAAATTAGAAACCGCATGGCAGCAGCTCGCGATCGTCAAAAGAGCTATGCCGACAAACGTCGGAAACCCCTGGAATTTCAGGTAGGAGACAAAGTCCTTCTGAAGGTTTCGCCATGGAAAGGCGTCATTCGTTTCGGTAAACGAGGAAAACTGAACCCACGGTGATGTGTTAGTTTAACACATCCGTTTTCGTACATATTCGAGTCAGTTTTCGTCTGTTTTGTTTATATTTTGAGTCGATTCTAGTTCCTTTTTACATTTTATTGTTTTTTGTGCAGGAATGTGACCCGGAGGAGCAGAAATGAAGGCGAACGGGCGTCGGAATCAAGATCGGATGATCACGCGAAGAAAATCAAGGAAATATGACCTAGGCGGTACGCCTATCGAGTGCACCCAACCCAGGCGATGCGCGCGGCATCATCAGCCGCCAGTCTTCCAATTGGCCCGCGCGTAACGCCTGAAGTTTGGCACCCACGTCAGGCGTTACGCCTGATTTGGTTTTTGAGCCCTAAAACCCTAATTTCTTGCCCTCTATAAATACATCGCATTCCAGCCGCTTTGAGCATCTTCTTCTGCGTATTTTGAACCCTAATCAAGCCTTGGAGCAGCTGGAGCTTAACCATGGAGTATTAGGTTTGATTAGGGCTTGTTAGAGTGAAGAAAGAGCTAGATCTTGAGTATTTCCCTTTACTTTTCATGTTCTTAGTTTAAAGTTTTGATTTTTAATGTTTGTAGACCTTGTTCAGACTTGTTTAGCTACTGTAGTTATGATTTGTGGCTAGATCTATGGTTGTATCTAGGTTTGGGATGATAAAGTTGTGAACTTTGATGATTTTGGACTTGATTTATGCTTAATGATGATGAATGCTTTGTAATCAGTTGTAAAGCTTGAAACTTTGATGATTATTACAGATGTTGAATGATTATATTTGGTGTATGTTTGATCCACATGTGTTTAGGAATGTCTTTCCACACATAGATGCATGTTAGGCCTACTACTTTGTGTTTTAGGTTAGTTTATGGGTTGTTGATCACATTCCATAGGATTAGACTTCACTAAATATAGTTATTTGCATTTGTAACCTAACCTAGAAATCCGGGAGGTGATAGGTTAGATGGTTGGTCTCTTACACTTAGGAAATTTGAGTTAAACGACCCGGGAGGGCGTTGTCTTAGATCTACTTAGTGTTAGTGTCAATCCATGTTAAAGTTGTCAACTTTATGACTCTCTAGTATCTTAGGATGCAAACTGGTGGAGAAATCCGGGAGGTGATCCACCAGTTAGAGTGCAAATGCATGTCGGGGAGTCCGGGAGGATACCCGATTGACTAGTATATTCATTACAGACTTAGGACTCCTATTGGAGTTGCCTGGTATCTGATCTGGGTCCCCTTTAGGTATTTTCAGGTCTGTTCATTAAGATCCTAGTTTTCATCTTTAGTAAATCAGTCCAGATCAGCATCTGTTACACTTTTGATTCCCTGCCTAGGTACACCTGTTTCCTCATCATATTCAGATTCCAGATTCAGTTTCAGTCTTAGTGTTGCTGTTCTTAGTGTAGTTGCTAGCTTAGTTCACTATTCAGATTCAGTCTGATTAAGTTGTCAGTTGCACCAAAACCCCCCCTCTTTTACCTTAGTTTAGTTTACAGTCTAGGTTTAGTTTGCTACACTAGTGTCCGTGGTTCGATATCCGGACTTCCGTCAGCTATACTGCCACCGACAGGTACACTTGCCTTAGGAGCGGTCTAGTTTAGGTTTTCCGATTATTACTAGGTGTTTAGGTCAAGTATAGGTCTAGAATTAGATTTGGTGTCTTTAGCTTAGGTTAATTAGATTAGATTTAGTTCTGTTTTTAGTATACTGACCGCTCGCATCAAGTTTTTGGCGCCGTTGCCGGGGATACTAGGCAATAGCAACAATTACTTAGACTGTGGCCTTTAGTTGCTCCTTTTTCTTAGTTTCTTTTTCTTTCCCCCTATTAGCTTAGTTTTCCTTTTTAGGTTAAGTTTGTATTTTTCTTCTTAGTGCCTTTATCTGTTATCTGTTATTTGAGCCTTAGATTAGGATTTTCTTTGTGAATATGTGAGTCTTACTTGCTTATTTGATTAGGGTTTTGGTATTTGCATGCCCCATACCCGATCTTGTGGAGCACCAGAGTTCGAGCTTACATCACCAGAGCAGATCCTGCGGGGCCGACAACAGGTAAGTTTTCTTGATCCCTTTGTTGACATGGATCCACCACCACACCCGCCACCGAGGCGGACTGTTCACGAGCTAGCCAGTCATGGGGTTGTCGGTGCCCGGTCTGCCATCACAAGACCGGGTGTCAACAACAACAACTGGCAGATCCCGTCCCACGTGATGTCGACGATCACGAATTCGACACAGTTTCATGGCCTGGACGACGAGGATGCACCAGGCCATCTCTCTCTCTTTGTTCGTATATGCGACACGTTCCGCATCAATGGAGTTTCGGAGGAGGCCGTCTACCTTCGTTTGTTTCCATTCACACTCGCCGGACGAGCTGCTACGTGGCTGAACCTTCTTCCTAGGGACTCGATTACCACATGGGCTGATCTTCAGACGAAATTCCTGAAGAAGTATTATCCTCCTTCTAAATCGGCCAGATTACGGGATCAGATCCACTCGTTTAGGATGGACGAGGATGAGCCATACTACATGGCATGGGAGAGGTTTAACTCCCTTCTGAGCAGATGCCCACAGCACGGCCTATCCGATTGGGCCCTCGTCGAGAAGTTCTATAATGGACTGACACTGGAGACGAAGCGCAGATTCAATACAGCCGCTGGGGGGCACATCATGGATAAGAAGGAGCCGGAGGAGTGTGAGGCGATGTTCGAGGACTTTGCCCTAGCCGAGTATGAGGACCCATCATACGCGAGGAGAGCTGCACCGGCAGCTAAGCCCACTGTTGCACCGCCCATTCCTGTTAGAGGAATGCACCATGTCACCCCTGACACTAGCACCGCCGCAGCTTTAGAGGCACTTGCTAAGGATATTAAGGAATTGAAGATGGCTGCTGCTAGGTGTGAGATATGTAGGGGTGGACATACTACTGCTGAGTGCCCGGTCACTGATCAGGCACAGGTTGAGGCCATCAATTCTGGATGGAATAGGCCTTTCAACCAAAACCCGAGCTGGAATCAGAATTCACATTGGAGGAATCAGAACCAGGGACAGCATCAGCATCAGCAGTCCAATTGGCGGGGCAACCACAGCGGCAGCAGTTCCTATGAGAAGCCACCGGCTCGTCAGATCCCGATCACTGAGAGAGACACTCCCGAGAGTTCTGGTAGCCGAGACAGAGACACGAAGCTTGAGGACATGATGGCGCAGCAGATGAAGATGCTTCAGCAGATTATGGACAAGGATAAGCTACGGGACCAGAAGATCGAGGAGCATGATACATTGTTGAGGAACCAGCAGGCTGGATTCCTGGATTTGCAGCGATCAGTGGGAGAGTTAGCTAAGAGATTTGAGGGTAGGCAGGATGGATCGTTTAGGGCGAACACTGACCCTAATCCGAGGGGTCATGTGAAGGCAGTGACCACACGTAGTGGTCGGGGAGGAGATGTTGAGCTGCCACCACCGGTCATACCTGATGAGGATGAGCCGGTGGACGAGGAGATAGAGATGGAGACTCCTGCAGGGGCGCACGTGAGGCTAGTCCCAGCAAGTACCGCGCCGAGCAGCGAGTCTTCAGTTGATAGGTTGAGGAGGGAGCAGGTAGAGGAGAAGAAGAAGGGTAAGAGAGTGGCGGAGGAGCCTGAGATTGACTTGACTAAGCTTCCATATCCTGCACGCGCACTGCAGATGAAGCGTGATCAGGAGTATGGACACTTTCTGGAGATGTTTAAGCAGCTTAAGATCAATCTCCCATTTGTTGAGGCCCTCCAGCATATGCCTAAATATGCTAAGTTCTTGAAAGACCTCCTGTCTAACAAGAAGAAGTTGGAGACACTCTCTACCGTGACTTTAGGAGCTAGGTGTTCGGCTCTGGTTCAGAATAAGCTGCCAGAGAAGCTTGAGGATCCAGGGATTTTTACTATTCCCTGTCTGTTTGGCGGTTCTTCTGTGAACCATGCTTTGGCTGATCTAGGTGCTAGCATCAATTTGATGCCCTATTCCATTTATAAGCAGCTAGATCTTGGTGAGCCGGCACCTACACGCATGAGTTTAGCATTGGCTGATCGGTCAGTCAAGTATCCTAGGGGGATTGTTGAGAATGTCCTTGTGAAGGTGGACAAGTTTGTCTTCCCGGTTGATTTTGTGATACTTGACATGCAGGCTGATGACCGAGTTCCCCTCATCATGGGACGACCTTTCCTTCGCACGGCGAAGGCCATGATTGATGTTTATGAGGGGAAGATCTCATTGCGTGTTGGAGATGATACTGTCACCTTTGATGTGGTGAAGTCCATGAGGAACTCCAGTGGCCAGGACGATCAGGTCTACTTTCTAGATGCATTTTTCTCTACTATGGATCGTTGCCTGGACTACATTAGTGGAGTTGATCTGTTAGGAGATCAGGACTTAGGTGACAGTGATGAGAGAGTTGAGAGTGTGGGTGTTGAGGTCCAGGCTGCTGCTATTGAGGCTTACCTTGATTACATTCCTAGCAGTTTAGCCATGGAGCCTCCTGTTTATCCCACTGTGTTTGAGGTTGAGAGTTCTGAGCCGGCTGACAAGCCATCTGTTGAGGCTCCCCCGTCATTAGAGCTAAAGGAGTTGCCACCTCACCTTGAGTATGCATTCCTTGATGGGGACTCGGATCTACCTGTCATCATTTCAGCAGCTCTGACAGCCGTAGAGAAGAGTAGACTCATCGCTGTGCTTAAAGAGCACAAACAGGCGATTGCGTGGAGGTTGATGGACATTAAGGGTATTCACCCTTCCTTTTGTACGCATCGCATCTTGATGGAGGAGGATTATAAGCCGGTGGTTCAGCCACAGAGGAGGCTTAATCCTAATATGGGAGAAGTGGTCAAGAAGGAGGTCCTTCGCCTGTTAGATGCTGGGCTCATCTACCCTATTTCCGATTCATCATGGGTGAGCCCCGTTCATGTGGTCCCTAAGAAGGGCGGTATGACTGTAGTGGTGAACGAGAGGAAGGAGATCGTTCCCACACGTACAGTCACGGGCTGGCGGGTGTGCATTGACTATAGGAAGCTTAATGACGCTACCCGTAAGGATCACTTCCCACTTCCTTTTATCGACCAGATGCTGGAGCGTTTGGCGGGACAGCAGTTTTACTGTTTCCTGGACGGTTTTTCTGGTTATTTCCAGATCCCGATAGCACCGGAGGATCAGGAAAAGACCACGTTTACATGCCCGTACGGCACTTTTGCATACCGTCGTATGCCGTTCGGGTTGTGTAACGCTCCAGCGACGTTTCAGAGGTGTATGGTAGCTATCTTCCAGGATATGATCGAGACTTCCATGGAAGTGTTTATGGATGATTTTTCTGTCTTTGGGAGCTCGTTCGATCAGTGTTTGATCAATCTTGAGAGGATGCTTAGGAGATGTGTGGAGACGAATCTGATGTTGAACTGGGAGAAATGCCACTTTATGGTCACGGAGGGGATAGTTCTAGGTCACAAAATATCCCGTGACGGCATCCAGGTCGACAAGGCGAAGATAGAGACGATCAGCAAACTCCCACCCCCTACGAGTGTGAAAGCTGTGCGAAGCTTTCTAGGTCATGCGGGATTTTACCGCCGGTTCATTAAGGATTTCTCGAAGATCACTAGACCTATCACTCGTTTGTTGGAGAAGGAGGTGGAGTTTGTGTTTGATGATGATTGTGTGCGAGCCTTCGAGTTTCTGAAGGAGAGGCTGGTTAGTGCCCCGATCTTGATAGCCCCCGACTGGAGCCAGCCATTTGAGCTCATGTGCGATGCGAGCGATTTCGCAGTTGGGGCTGTCCTTGGGCAGCGGGTGGACAAACATTTCCACCCCATTTATTACGCGAGTAAGACCCTAGATGGCGCGCAAGAGAATTACACGACTACCGAGAAAGAATTGTTAGCGGTAGTCTATGCCTTTGATAAATTTAGGTCTTACCTCGTGCTCTCCAAGACTGTTGTCTACACTGATCATGCGGCTCTCCGTTACCTTTTTGCTAAAAAGGACGCGAAGCCTAGGCTGATCAGATGGATCCTCCTTCTGTCCGAGTTTGACATCGAGATTAAGGACAAGAAGGGAGCTGAGAACGTAGCCGCCGACCATTTGTCGCGACTTGAGGATCCGGAGAGGGAATTCATTCGAGAGGGTGCGATGAGAGATTGCTTTCCACAGGAGACGCTTATGAGCGTAGGGATAGATGAGATCTGCCGCACAGATAGGCTAGATGAGGGATTACCGTGGTTTTCAGACATTGCCAATTATTTGGCCAACGGTTTCCTTCTTAAGGGTCTGACATTCCAGCAGCGCAAGAAGTTCTTTGCCGACACGAGGCATTACATCTGGGATGCGCCTTACCTTTTCCGTGTGTGTGCTGATCAGGTTTTTAGGAGATGTGTGAGCAGAGAGGAAGGATTGGAGATCCTTAGGCACTGCCATGAGGGCCTTACTGGTGGGCATCACGGGCCTTCTTCCACAGCGAAGAAGGTGTTTGATTCAGGTTTTTATTGGCCCACCATCTTTAAGGATGCTCATGAGTTATGTAGGAAGTGCGATTCCTGTCAGAGGACAGGAAACATCTCATCCAGGAATGAGATGCCCCAGCACCCTATTCAGGTTGTTGAGATTTTCGATGTCTGGGGCATCGATTTCATGGGACCTTTCCCTGCTTCTCGAGGGAACAGGTATATACTCGTCGCGATTGACTACGTTTCTAAGTGGGTGGAGGCACAGGCGCTCCCCACTAATGACGCGCGAGTAGTGGTGCGATTTCTGAAGCACTTGTTTTGTAGGTTTGGGACTCCGAGAGCGTTGATCAGTGACCGTGGCACGCACTTCTGTAATGTCCAGATGGACAAAGTGCTTGCCAAGTACGGGGTCACCCACCGTCTGTCGACCGCATATCACCCGCAGACCAGCGGTCAGGTGGAGAACGCGAATCGGGGAGTTAAGAGGATTCTGGAGAGGACAGTCGGCCATACTAGGAAGGATTGGGCCGACAAGTTAGATGACGCCTTGTGGGCCTTTAGGACAGCGTTTAAGAATCCGATTGGGACGACTCCCTATCGGATGGTCTATGGTAAGGCGTGTCATCTACCGGTTGAGCTTGAGCACAAGGCCTTTTGGGCCTTGAAGGCTGTGAATTTGGATATGTCACAGGCCGCCAAGCACCGGTTCCTCCAGTTGCATGAGTTGGATGAGCTACGCGACGATGCGTACGCTCGATCGTGGAGTTATAAGGAGCGCACGAAGGCGCTGCACGATCGGAGGTTGAGGAATGTTAAGGAGTTCGCGAAGGGCGATCGAGTCTTGGTATATGACTCGAGACTGAGGCTTTTCCCAGGAAAGCTTAAGTCGCGTTGGAGAGGCCCGTTTGTGATTCGCGAGGTGTTCCCGCATGGTGCGGTGGAGTTGGAGTCGGGTGACCACACTTGGAAGGTAAATGGGCATCGTTTGAAGCCCTACATTGGAGGCCCGATTCCGTCTGACGAGGAGGTTATCCTCCTCGAATCCCGAGCAGGTTAGGGATTTGGGCTAGGCCCAGTTTGTATATAGTGTACATAGTTTTATTTGGTGTTTCGAGTCTATGTGATTGATGATGTGTCTGTGCTTTCGCGATTATGTCAGATTCAAGTGTGGGTATGACATCTGAATTGTTCGATATCACCATTTCGAACAACTGATTTCATGACCGTGCATTAAATCTGATTACTTTATGCATCACTAGTTGCTTGACTCGATTTCTCTTTTATTTTTGTTAGGTTAATTTTAGTTTTTAATTTGTTTAAGGTTTGAATGCTCTTAATTCTATGTTGGTTTTTAATTTTATTTTCGTTAATTAGATTAGTTTAATTTTATGTTCTAGTTTACTTTAGGTTGCTTAGAATTTTAATTTAATTTCTTGCCTAGTTTAGTCTGCTTCATTAGAATTAATTTTAATTAGATTTAGTTTAAATTAATTTTGCCTAGTTTAGCTTAGTTAGAATTTAATTTAATTTTAGCTAATAGGAATTAATTAATTTAACTTTAGTTAATTTAATTTAATTTACTTGAATTTAGTTTAATTTTAGTTTAGATTAAATTAAGTTATTAGGATTTAATTTGTTTAAGTTTATTTGTTTTTATTTGCTTTTTAATTTTTAGAATTTCTTTTCTTTTTAATATAATTAAAAAAAAATAATAATAATAATAATAAAAAAAAAAAAAAAATCAGAAATTAAAAACGAATCTCTTGGAGCCGCGCGCAACGCCTCATTTAGACGCAACATCTAGTGCGTTACGCGCGGATGTATTTTCATCGAAAAAAATTTTGAGTTAACCGGTCACCACCGGTCATTATCATCGTCACATCACCATCTCATTTCCACCAGGAGCCACCACACACCACCGCCGGTTAGCACAACCACAGCCGCCGCCCTCCGTCATCAACACCTTCATCATCCGAAGCCGCCGATCATCATAGTCGCCAGAAGCCGCCGCATCATCCACCTCCGACCATCGTTCACCATCACATTCCCCAATCTCTCACACAACCACCGTTCCTCAGCCACCTCACCATTATCACCACCATCGTCACCTCCGGACATCATCCCTCGACCACCACTCGCCGCCGTCAAAACCCTAATCCATCACCGAGCACCACCACACCGGCCTCCATCCACCCCCATTTCCGGTAATCACCACTCATCACCACACGACATCCGCCGCCTACATCTCAAGTCATCATCATCCGTCTGCCATTATCATCTCCAGTTCTCATCATCGCCACATCCCTAAATCGCCGAACACCGCCGCCGCCTTCTGTTTGCACTATCACCACCGGAGCAACACACACAACCACCATCATCACCATCCCCCTTCGCCGAAACCCTAACTCCTCCACCACAGCCATCTCCACCGCCGCCATTGTCATCATCAACCTCATCCTCTACCCCTCTGCCGCCGCCGCTGTTCGAACTCCACAACAAAACCCCCATCGACCACCAGCCGCCGATCATCGCCAGTCATCAACTTCCAACGACCACCAACCACCGCCGACCACAATACTCCGGTAACCCTTTGTTTTTGTTTCCTTTTCTCGATTTCATTGTTCGAATTTTAGATTAGGTTAGATTAGGGCTTGATTTGGGGATGATTGTTGAGGATCGACCGGAATATGGCCGGAATTTGGCCGGAAAAGCTGCCGGAGCAGCCACCCCCTTTTCAAAATTTTTTCTTTAATTTTTAATTAATTTTCCTTTATTTTCAGTTAAATAATAAACATAATAACGAAAAAAGTAATAAAAGAAAAAAATAAGAAAAAAAAAAGGGGAAAATAAATAAAGTAAGAATAAAAAAAAATGTAAAGTAAAATAAATATACATAAATGTATTTGTAATATAAATAAATATATGTATACTAAGAATAATATAACTTAAAAATAATATATAAGTTGTAATATAAATTAGGTTAGAAAAATACTAATAAAAATAAATGTAACTTATTTGTATGTACACTAGTGTAATATTATTGTAACTTAAAATAAATGTAATTGTATATGTATTTGTAAAATTAATTATTTGTATGTATGTAATTTATGTATATCTCATATTAATGTAAATGTAAATTACAATAAATTACATATGTTGTTTGTTAAAAAAATATATATATATAAATGTTGTAAACTAAATAAAACTCTTGTAAAATTATATTGTGATTTTAAACAATAAATATCATAAATGAATAAATGAAATAAGTTGTAATAATTAAATAAATAAACTTGTACAAAAATACTTTTAATAAAAACTCTTGTATTGTAAAATAAATAATGTGTAAAATGTATATTATATTGTAATTAATAATTGTATGTAGAATATATATGTATAATTTTTGTAAATTAATTAATTAACTGTATTTTACAATAAAACTTGTATAATATATATAATAACATTTTGTATATATGTATATCACAAATAATTTAAATAAACTAATTTGTACATAAATAACTTAATCAACACACTTTGTAATTAAATAAACACTTGTAACATAAAATTAATAAATTTAGGATTTAGGTTTGTAATTAGCTTGTAATCTGTTGTATATTTGTTTGTTGTACATTATCGCAGAGATGGCAGACGCGTCGACATCGGGCAGCAGGCCCAAGAGAGCACGCCGTGTGACAGTGGCCGAGGCACAGGCCCAGCGGAGACAGCAGCAGCAGCCGCGGGAGAGGCAGTACCGCTATTCGGCTCCCATCGTCATACCACCGGAGGACGCTCCTGCGCCGCTACCGCAGCTTCGTCGACGGGCTGAGCACACTTTCCTCCAGTTCGCGCCCGGGACTCCAGAGCACGCACGGATGCAGACCCTCGTCGACTTAGCATCGACTCAGCACCGGTCCTACGCGAGAGACGTACTGCAGCAGCTAGGGCGCGTAGATGAGTTTGACACGATGATGTCTCCACAGTGGACATCAGTACTCCGCTGCAGCTGGCTGCAGTATGACGAGCTTACAGTGGAGTTCCTGTCCACTCTCCAGTACGATGCAGGCTCCCTCACTGATCCCGGAGCTGTATCGTTTGTTCTGGGGCGACACCCTCACACCATGAGTGTCGCCCAGTTTGCGGTCGCCTTCGGGCTTTACACGCAGGAGCAGGTGACGGCTCCTGAGTTTGAGAGCTACCTCCGAGGCACTGCCCGGGTCGCCCGGCCCGGGTTTGCTGCAGATGACGATGTCGCTGCCTTTTGGAGGGAGATCTCCACCCAGCCCCACACCGACCGGAAGCTGGCTTCCCAGATCCGAGACCCTTTCCTGCGCTATCTTCATCGGATTCTAGGGAGCACCTTGATCTGTCGCCACTCCGGCAAGGACAAGGTGAGCGCCCTGGACCTCTTCTGCCTCTATTGCCTCCACGGTCGCCACCCTGCGAACCTCGCTGCACTTTTGCTTACATCTTTGGCGAGGCCTCGCCGTGGAGGCAGCACGGCGCGCCTCGACATGGGGCCTTACATAGGGCACCTGGCGCACGTATTCCGGGTCTTCCAGACTTACCCCGTCGAGCATGTTACCCGAGGCCCGGATACGACGCCTTATGAGCTGTACGATATGCAGACAGCGGGGATGGTCACATTTGACCGACCACCCCGTTGGATGCCCATTCTGCCAGCCCCAGTGCATGCTCCCCCCGTTCCGCCTCCATCGACGCGTCGTATTTTGCACGTTGGTGAGCGACCACCTCGTGATGCCCAGGGCCGCCGGCCTGTTCGTCGTCGTCTTACCCTTATGTATCTCTATCAGATGATGGATACGATAGACGCGAACATCCGGCGCCTGGGTGAACGCCTGGAGGTTGAGTTGATCCCACGTATGCCAGACCCTCATCTTCCATCCGATCCCGAGGACGGCTCTGACACCGAGCCTGATGTGGGCGCGGATGAGGATGAGGAGTAGTATGTAGTTAGTCTAGTTTATGTATTTTGTTTTACGTTGTATTTATTCGAACTGGACAGTATCTATGTCATTTATTTTTGTATGTCTGTTGTTTATTTATTTGTTCTGTGGTTGTGTTTATTTATTTCATGTATTATTGTGGTTGTAAATTCTGTTGTGCTTTGGTTGTGTATATTTATTGTAAAATTTGTATAATGTGTTGGTTGTATTATTTGTCTCATTTTTGTAATGTATTCGTTGTATTCAATGTTTGTATATAATATTGTATCTAACACTTGTAATTACTTTGTACCATTTGTGTTGTGTTGTAAATTGTAATTAAATTATTGATGAATTAACAATTGTATGAGTGTTGTTGTATATTTAGAGGCGCGCAACTCCAATTACGACACGTCTACACATATTCAGGGAGTTTGTGCTAACCTTTTGTATATTTATTTTCATTAATAATTATGTGCCAGTTCTGGATTCACATTGAGGACAATGTGTTGTTCTAAGTGTGGGTATGTCAGGCTGGCGCCTTTTAGTTTTGTAAATTTTGTAAAATCAAGTCATTGTATATATCAAGTCAATTTTGTAATTTAGCTTTGAAATTTAGAATAAAATTTTTGAAATTTTTGTAAATAAATTACAATTTGTAATTAAATAATGAAATTGTAATTATTTTAACTTAAAAAACACAAAAAAAAAAAAAAAAAAATAAAAAAAAAAAAAATCAAATCAAAAATTTTACAAAAAATATTTTTCTTTCAAATTGAGTCAGTGTAAATATTTTTTCAAGTCAGTTTTTGAGTCTTTTTGTTTTCGGTTAATCTAGTTGGTTTGTTTGAGATCTTAAATTGCAGTCTGGTTCTGACCATTCGTACTCAATTACATTCGGGTGGCGACGACTTAGGCTATTTCTGTTGCAAACGACCGGCAGTGATTGACTTCTTTTTGGAATAGACTCACTCGTGCTGATGATTGTGTGATCAGCTAAGTCTTTTCCACTTTTTACCTTATTTTTATCTTTCTGTAAATAATTGTTTGTTTATTTATTTATTTTGCATTTTCTGATTGAGTTTAGAGTTTTAGGATGTATATATCTAGAGTCTTGAAAAATGTCCTCGTTCTGGCTTGCATTTTATAAATGGAAGATGATCGGACTACGATTAGGGCTTAGGATTTTATAGGCTAACTTGTGTATTGATTTGGGATTTGTTGGTAGGCCCAGCCGATAGAAAGTTCCTTAGGATTTGATAGAATAAAACTTAAATTCAGGATTCTTGTGGGTTTAAGACTTGGAAAATTCGGGAAATCTGAAACTAAGTAATAGTGAATAAAGGAACCTCTGTAAACTAACAACCTAGATTATTTAAAATTTAAACCTGGCACATATGTTCTCTTTTTATGAAAATAAATCCGAGATTTATGGCGCCCGCTAAATAAAAGAAATTCCACAATCCACTAAGTGAGCTGAGCCTGTGCAAATAAAAGAAAGAGAGAATAAGAGCTAAAAAGCAGTTGTCATACCCCGGCTCACAACCGAGTGAAACAGTGCTGTAATATGCTCAAGTGAGGTAAAAGAAAAAGAAATTGAGAGAATAAAAAGGCAAAATGCTCACACCTTCATCCATCTCCATCATTAGGTTAAAATGTTAACTTTATCTAGGTAGTTTGCATATAGAGATGGGTTTAAGTCTTCTGATTTAATCCTGTGCCTTGAAAGCTGTTGTTTAGGATTAAGATAACTCGTTTTAACCAAGGGATGGGATCCATAAGATGAATGATTTAACTTGAACATAAATAAATCATGATTAGGGAACTTGAAATTGGTGTTTGGGTTTAGATTGGACCGTTATATCAATAATCGCTGTTAATACACAAGGATTTAGGATTGATATACCTTTTGCAAATAAAAGCCAAGCCCTGATCTATGATTCCATTGTGTTAGCTTTTTCGAGGACGAAAAAGGTTTAAGTGTGGGTATTTTTGATGTGTTAGTTTAACACATCCGTTTTCGTACATATTCGAGTCAGTTTTCGTCTGTTTTGTTTATATTTTGAGTCGATTCTAGTTCCTTTTTACATTTTATTGTTTTTGTGCAGGAATGTGACCCGGAGGAGCAGAAATGAAGGCGAACGGGCGTCGGAATCAAGATCGGATGATCACGCGAAGAAAATCAAGGAAATATGACCTAGGCGGTACGCCTATCGAGTGCACCCAACCCAGGCGATGCGCGCGGCATCATCAGCCGCCAGTCTTCCAATTGGCCCGCGCGTAACGCCTGAAGTTTGGCACCCACGTCAGGCGTTACGCCTGATTTGGTTTTTGAGCCCTAAAACCCTAATTTCTTGCCCTCTATAAATACATCGCATTCCAGCCGCTTTGAGCATCTTCTTCTGCGTATTTTGAACCCTAATCAAGCCTTGGAGCAGCTGGAGCTTAACCATGGAGTATTAGGTTTGATTAGGGCTTGTTAGAGTGAAGAAAGAGCTAGATCTTGAGTATTTCCCTTTACTTTTCATGTTCTTAGTTTAAAGTTTTGATTTTTAATGTTTGTAGACCTTGTTCAGACTTGTTTAGCTACTGTAGTTATGATTTGTGGCTAGATCTATGGTTGTATCTAGGTTTGGGATGATAAAGTTGTGAACTTTGATGATTTTGGACTTGATTTATGCTTAATGATGATGAATGCTTTGTAATCAGTTGTAAAGCTTGAAACTTTGATGATTATTACAGATGTTGAATGATTATATTTGGTGTATGTTTGATCCACATGTGTTTAGGAATGTCTTTCCACACATAGATGCATGTTAGGCCTACTACTTTGTGTTTTAGGTTAGTTTATGGGTTGTTGATCACATTCCATAGGATTAGACTTCACTAAATATAGTTATTTGCATTTGTAACCTAACCTAGAAATCCGGGAGGTGATAGGTTAGATGGTTGGTCTCTTACACTTAGGAAATTTGAGTTAAACGACCCGGGAGGGCGTTGTCTTAGATCTACTTAGTGTTAGTGTCAATCCATGTTAAAGTTGTCAACTTTATGACTCTCTAGTATCTTAGGATGCAAACTGGTGGAGAAATCCGGGAGGTGATCCACCAGTTAGAGTGCAAATGCATGTCGGGGAGTCCGGGAGGATACCCGATTGACTAGTATATTCATTACAGACTTAGGACTCCTATTGGAGTTGCCTGGTATCTGATCTGGGTCCCCTTTAGGTATTTTCAGGTCTGTTCATTAAGATCCTAGTTTTCATCTTTAGTAAATCAGTCCAGATCAGCATCTGTTACACTTTTGATTCCCTGCCTAGGTACACCTGTTTCCTCATCATATTCAGATTCCAGATTCAGTTTCAGTCTTAGTGTTGCTGTTCTTAGTGTAGTTGCTAGCTTAGTTCACTATTCAGATTCAGTCTGATTAAGTTGTCAGTTGCACCAAAACCCCCCCCTCTTTTACCTTAGTTTAGTTTACAGTCTAGGTTTAGTTTGCTACACTAGTGTCCGTGGTTCGATATCCGGACTTCCGTCAGCTATACTGCCACCGACAGGTACACTTGCCTTAGGAGCGGTCTAGTTTAGGTTTTCCGATTATTACTAGGTGTTTAGGTCAAGTATAGGTCTAGAATTAGATTTGGTGTCTTTAGCTTAGGTTAATTAGATTAGATTTAGTTCTGTTTTTAGTATACTGACCGCTCGCATCACACGGTATATTGGACCTTTCGAAATCCTGAAAAGGATTGGTCCAGTGGCATACCAACTCAACTTACCAGCCGAACTCGACGGAGTTCACAACGTATTTCATGTCTCGAACTTGAAAAAGTGTCTATCTGACGAAACACTTATAGTTCCACTGGATGAGATCCAGGTGGATGAACAACTAAGGTTCGTGGAAGAGCCGGTAGAGATCATGGACCGTGAGGTCAAACAACTCAAACAGAGCAAGATACCCATTGTCAAAGTTCGATGGAACTCGAAACGCGGACCTGAATTCACGTGGGAACGTGAGGATCATATGATGCGCAAATATCCCCATCTCTTCAAGCAAACAACGTCGAACGCCGACACCAACAAATAAATTTCGGGACGAAATTCCTTTCAACAAGGGGATGATGTGACAACCAGAAAATTTTTGTTTCTCAAACACTCTTGTTTCTTAAACACTACCAACAACAACCAAATTTCGGGACGAAATTTCTTTCAACAAGGGGATGATGTGACACCCGGCAATTTCAGGTAAATTGCAACTCTTACTTCCTTTACATTTCACATTCATACTTGTTGCATTTCATTTAACGATGTTGAACACAAACAACTACGAAACGGTAGTTCGAGTAACTATCGAATCGTACATTGCACATTGGTTTTGGAAACCAAGTGTAGCAAACACAACACTAACACAAGACAATAATTCGAGGAGTTATTGAATTGTGCATTACACGTTGATTAGGATTAATCAAGCGTGCAAACACATCGTTACACACGAACACAAACTATCAAAAGATAATTCGATGAATTATCAAATTGGTGATCAATCAAACTTATGTACTACTTGTATTATGTGCTTGAACAAGCATTAGATGTTTTGGATAAACGTTAGGAATCGTGTATGAGCAAAATTGTTTCAACGAAAGCGAAAAACAAGGTTATGGACCCGTCGCGGTACGCGACAAGCCCCTCGGCGAAAGTCTTCGCGGTACGCGAAGCAAACCGGGAGTCGAACTCCCGAATCCTACCGCGGTACGCGGCAGACAATTTTGATCGGCCTCCGCGGTACGCGAAGGCCATGCAGATAAGATTTTCTTTAAAACCAACCCATATCATTTCAGTCGAGTTCATTCACCAATGCCTCCGATTTCTCTCATCTTCCAGCGACTAAACCCTTTGAAATCAGTCCTTAAACTCCTGTCAAGCATTTCCTAAGCCACATCCTTGTATCCTTGGAGTGATTTGAAGACATTAAAAGCCAAAGAGAGATCGTGGAGGCCATCAACACGCAAGAGAGTCTTCATCCATACTCGTAGCCTCTGTCCAGATCAAATCTCATCACCAAGGAGCTCCTAAGGTAGTTTCTTATGATTTTTTATGGTTAGATCGTACATGCAATAGGTAAAAACCCACATGCAACTCCGTTTAGTTATTGTGCTTGAATGTGTTGGTGACTCGTTGTTTAGATGTCATGGATTTACTGATTTTAGTGTTTAATAATGTTAGAATTGAGTTTTGGTTAAGTTAGGTTTGATTTGGTAATGATTTGGTACACTTGCCATAAAAGGAAACTTTTATGTTGCAAGTCTTGGATTTGTGATGATCTAGACATGTTAGACATGTCTAGATGTTGTTAAATGTGTATTGGAGTGTTTAGAAACACATTGGGATGTTTGATTTTGTAAAAATCATGGTTTTATAAGAAACTTACTATAAATGGAAACTTTTAAAAATCAAAAGAGGGCTTTTGATGTTTTTGAAAGATTCGATGAACTTGGATTATTGAAATACGTTTAGAAATGATTTCTAACATATTTGGAAAACCTTGATTTGTGAAAACGAGTTTTTAAACGGATACTTTCCAAATAAGGAAACTTTATTTGGGCAAAACGGCATAAATGGTGATTTATGCGCAAACGACATGTTTCAAGAGTTTAAACGTGTTTTATAAACGTATTGGAAGTCATTAGTTTTATGAAATGGGATTTCATAACCACACTTTCCTAAATTGGACACTTTCTAAAATTAGCAACTTATGTGATTAGAGTCATAGGACGCATATTGGTGTCTCATGTGCATTGAGGCACATAAGCACAACAATCGTGTCACCAACGATTCGTCGAGACAACACAAGTCAACACACACACTCGGTTGAGCACACCGACACTTGGAGTTGTATGGGATACAACACACCACAAAACACATACTCACACCTATATGGTTATAGGTGCCTACTAGCAGGATTGCTAGCATTCGCAGACGCGAACACACAAACACATCGGGACTACTCATCAGGTGAGTTCACGGCCCCTTTTTACATTTTCTACCTTTGGGGGAGAAAACATTGCATACAACTGTTTTGAACAACTTACACACTTTTGGTTATTTTTGTACATGCTAATATCGTATATGCATATGTGTGGCATTCATCCACAAAACTGATAAGTCCTCATTAAACACACCTCGAACCGTTAATAGCGCGTAGCGCTCAGCGTGGTAATTCTGAATAGTATTATTTGGGCCTGACAAGCCCCACTGTTGCGAGCCGGGTGGCCACCCCGACTGGAGGTCGGAACAGTGCATAATTGACCAAACAACATTTGCCATGTCTTGGATGGAGATGGCGGGAGGCAGCATGTTAGCTTCGGTTGCGAACCCGCATATGATATAAAACATATTGACTAGCTATCAATTGATATTGCATTGTATTGAAAAATAGACCTGCTAAACTTTACTTTAAACATTTGATGTTTACTGCTGATTACAAACATGTGCTCTCACCAACCTTTGTGTTGACCTTTTACTCGCATGTTTTCTCAGGTAACTAAGGCACGCGCACAAGGACTAGGATGCTAGGATGGAGTCCATGCATCTACTGTAGTGTCTTAGGCCATTTGATAATATTTAAATATTGATCGTGTTACTTTTGTATTATCAAACCATTTTTAATCGCTTCCGCAAACATTAAACTTGTGTTGTTTTGAAAACTGTTTTAAGTTAACGCTTCCGCAAACTATGAATGATTGAACTGTTTCGTTAACCTACACTTTACTTCCGCAACTCTGATATTAATAAACTGTTTTATCCAAATTATTGGATGTACGTGCATAACCAGACATATAGGTCTCGCATGTTGTGTGACCGGAGACTGCGATCCTGACAATCTGCCGCCGCTCGCGCTCTGGAAGGGACGGGATTTCTCGGGGTGCGACATTAGGTACCCGCAATCGAATGTTAATACGTATTATTTATAAATAATTTTGCTTAATTTTGAAATAGAATGTGGTCACAATTCAGATTATAAGAGACACAAATCTAATTATAATTAAGAGGCATAAACTTGATTATAAAAGAATATAGATGGAAGTGAATAATGAAAACTAAGTTATTTTCATAGATTTTATGCGAATAAAAATTTCTTATGTAACTTTGAAATTCATTATTTAAGCAATTGTTTTTATAAATATTTTTGATAAGTTTGTTTTATATTTTCAACTAACGCGACCCGATTTTTACTCGGACATATAGGCTTTTTTTTTTTATGGTTTCAACTAACATGGGCACATGGCCTACTTTATTTTTACAAACCCATTTTTGGCCCTATAAAAAAAATTTCTGAATTCGCCACTTAACATATGTATCTATATATATAAAATAAAATCATTAACTAGAAGAGTTGTTGAACGTTATGGCCGGTAGGTACGCATCCATTTGACGTCGGCTCTCTTTTGGCGGCCATGGCCATGCATATATTCTAATCAACCCTCCGGCAACACGTACACAATTCACGACTTTTATACATTTTCTTTACTCCTTTGCATATATACAACGTACATGCTAATTATAAATCATTGACTTAATTGTACAAAATCAAAATTAGTTATGGAGGAATACAAGGACCATGAAGATGCTGACACACTTTCTTTAACAGATCTTCAGATGGACGAGGATACAACTGGTCGATCAGAAGAAGTGAAATCGACTTTCTATCAAGATTTCTTTGGGTTTTCGATACCAAATCAGAATTCAGTCGATTCACCGGGCGTCAAACAATCCATCCATGATGACAACGTTAATAGGAACCCGGCTGCAGCAAAGATGGAGGAAACAAACCCCATGTTTCGGTCGAATTCAGGTTCCTTCAGATACATGCGGTTTAAAATAGGTTCGAGTGCGGACCAGTGGAGGTCAAGATCTTTGTCTGTTATGGCTTCTAAGAGTAAGTCGAGATGGCAGGTGTTTATGTCGGGGTTTGGATCGGGAAGGTTTCCGACGAAGATGGATTTGATAGATATTAAAACCAGACAGCTTCGTTCCCAGAGTATGACTAAGGTGCCGCAAGATGTTGTGGATCATGGGGATGGTGATGGCCCTAAACTCTGTCGGAAGAAGATCTGGTGGCGTTTGGTTGATGTTTTGAGGTGTGGTGGCACTGGCGGATATGTATGAGAGAAATTAACACCATGGTAATTGGTACGTGGTTGTTAAATAAGGCTTCATGAACTAATTATTGCATTTCTTGTTTGTTTTGGCTTGTGGTGCAAGATGTATATACTAAATATAGGTTTTTATTCTTGCTTTTGATTATTTAAATCGAGAAGATTTTGGTTTGATTAATAAAATGTAAAACGTAAAACATAAATCATAAATATTTATGTGAAAGTAAGAGTTTCCGCATTAGAAACTCTAAGAGACGGTTTTATTCTCATGAACGTTTTTTTTCCTCTCTTTTTTCATCAATAGTGTTAATTTTCGTGTTGAAAGTTATTTTTAGTTAAAAATACGGGTTTCACCCCTTTAATTTTGAAAATTTCACATGTATCTGAGTCTCATAAATTTCCGTAGTGTTCCCTGACTCTCAAGTTCCGCCACTGTTGGTTCTTCCTCTCTAACAGTTTCCCTCTCAAGTTGGAGAGAGTGTAAACTTTCGCACTGAATTAGCCAAACTGTCAGTCGTACAATTGCTCCCAAGAATACCGCATGAATATTACCTCGTAATGATCCCACCTTCTCCTCCATTATTATATTATTCCATGTTTTGCATAATAATATATAGCTTATTTTCTTGTATTTCAATTTTATTTGTGATTTAAGGGTTTCAAATGAATAAGAAAGATCGAGAACAAAAAAAAAATTGAAGCAAACTTCTTTTGGGGTAGTTCTCTTATTTTTAATTTGTTTCTTGGAGCCTAACTCATTTAATATATAGGCAGGTATTTATTGATATATATACCATCTCAAGTCAGTCTATAGCATTGCCTTCATTCTCGTTCCATCATGCCTTGCTTCTAGATTGCACTATCAAAAACAAAAACTTTCTTTCAATGGGATGTCCAATAATAGCTGTAATACCACGTCAGAGATGGGTTTATCATGAGAAAATTCCCATATAGTGTCTTTGACTAATTTTTTTCTCTAGTCTCAATCATCAAATGTCAAGAAATATTCACCTGTATATGAGCGCCGATGTCTATAAAAACATTAAATCGTGTCTTTTATGGGTGCCGGCACCGACACACCTGACAGATGTCCATACATTTTAAATTTGTGTCATGAGCGTCGGTTCCATTTTGACACACAGTGGTGGCGCCTGTATACATATTTTATTATTTTGTTTATAAGTGTCTCTTTATTTTTTACTACAAGCCCCTGAACTTAGCATTCAGGTGCCCAAACCTAGTTTACAGGCATCCGAAGTTAATATACAGGTGCCTCCACTTTATTCTTGATTACAAGCATCCAAACCTCATTTATGGGTGCCTGAACCTACTATAAAGACGCCCCTACTTTATTCTTAATTATAGGCTTCCAACCTAGTGTAAGGGTACCCAAACCATATTTACAGGTGCCCGAACCTACTATGTAGGCACCCACCCTTTATTCTTGATTACATGCTCCCGAACTTAGTATACGGCCGGGTGCTCGATCTTACTAGCCATAAATACACCTACTTTTTTCTTGATTACAGGCACCTGATGTCACACCCCGAGCCGGCGGGCTGGATCGACTTTCCCGTCGGTCAGAAGGTTCTCGGGGCGCGATATCGTTTGATAATCAAAATGATCAGATTGTTTGCATAGAACATGGTGTCGGGTGTTACCACTGCCTTCTCCAGATGACTTGGCGATGTTGTTGCTGTTAATCCGGTTCATCATGTCAGGTATCACATCCCGCAGTTGACTCGTCAGCAGTGTGGCCAGTGCAATAGTAGCAGGATCCAACTCATGAGTAGGTGGTGACGGAGGAGGAGGTAGATGTGGAGGTGGAGGTAGATGTGGAGGAGAGTCAGGTGGTGTCGGTGTCGAAGAGTGTGGAGTTGAATCTTGTGGTGGTGGCAGTAAAACTGGTGGTGGTCTTCTCGGCGGCATTCTGATCATAACCAAAAGAAAATCGGTTAGTGCAGTGATCAGACGCAGAAGACACATGCAAATAGAATCCTATGTTATATGTTCTCTACATGAGGGTCCCTAGGTTATAGTCTAGGTTAAACCGTTTAAGTATTATGACCTATATTTCTCTATAACCATGGTTCTGATATCAATTTGTCACACCCCGAGCCGGCGGGCTGGATCGACTTTCCCATCGGGCGGAAGGTTCTCGGGGCGCGATATCGTTTGATAATCAAAATGATCAAATTGTTTGCATAGCACATGATATATATAAATGAGAAATGCTAACATGACAATGATATAGAATTACAAAGTTAAATTACAATGTATCATTCATAATTTAACCAAGTAAATCTACTCAAAAGAATCATTGAGTTTCTATCTTTTAACTGTACAAGATCTACAAAAGATGATTCATTGTTTTGTCATTCCAAAAGTATGTTCAACACAAAATGTAGCTAGGTCTTCTAAAAGTCCACTAGCTATGTTCTTGATATCTGGTGACTAAACATGTTCGTCACCTGAGAAAACATGCATTTAAACAAAGTCAACACTAGGTTGGTGAGTTCATTAGTTTGATAATTGAAAGCATTGATTTGTTCACATTCTCAGTCACAATGTCATACGTGACACTTGTAAGTTGTTTGATTCACCCATTCATACAATGGCCTTTCCATAATTATATTTACAAATAGTATTTCATCCTATTAGCTATGCTTATATATAGGGCTTATGTAGGTGAACAAGCCCCAGCCAACATCCCACCACATAACTAATAGAACTCTACACCACTTGCAATATAGATACCCATTTTCATCCCACATGTTCAATCCGTTTGAAATCCACCCTTTTGTTTTGTATGTAGAATAATATAGTACGAGGGGATTAGTTATCAAACCGAAGTATTGATCAACCCTTAGTGTTTTAAGGAAGTTAGATTAATTTAATCTGATATTATTATTATTCTATTTCTTGTGGGGTTAACTGTTAATCACTTTTAAATATAAGAGTGCTAGTTAACCAATTGATATTTGTTCTCAACTTGAAGTGCATAGAGCCTAAAAGGAATCCATTGCAATCCTCACGTAATCAGATTACAATGCATCCGATTTACCTCTACCACCATGTATTCCCAGAGGCCTCATCGAAACTGTTACCAGTAATATGACATGAGAGAAAATCAATTCCTCAGTCTACTAGTCAACAGGAATCGATGGATTAATTACAATTATAACTGCAGATTAATATCACCATGTGTCGCTTTCCAGACCCTGACTGTCCGTCGCCCTGTCACCGGTCATACGTTACCGGCCAATGATCAATACGATCAACATACCAGCCCTACAAGCTGGAGGTTTGTCAAACCTATGGTACCACTATGCTATCGTCGGTTTAGTCACGTCAAACTAACTGGTCAGCGATTTGTGTAAGGGACTTACAATGATCAACTTGAATACATGGCACATGATTGAAATGATATAATACAGACAGTTCAATAGTAATCAATTGTATTGTGTGTTCACCAATGTTGTTTTTCTCAATATTGCGTGTTCTCTTTGTTGTTAACAAAGTTATATAAGAACTTGTCTTATTATACAATGTTAGTTGTTGCGTGAATGATGTTGTTATCATGAAGGTACATTATCATGATTATCATTCTTGTTGTTCCATATGGTCACCTTGTTGTCACTACAGTATTGTAAGAGCTAGTCTTACTACACTTAGTCGACTCAGGTGGTGGATAATATTTGTTCGTGTTATGTTTTAGTCTGCACCGAGTTGTAAGCTGTGTGTTATAAGAACTTGTCTTATTACACTTGGCTAACTCTGGTGATTAATGATGTTATGAAGATGTATTATCTTCATATCATCCTTGTTTATTGTTGTTGTCATCATGTTTACCTGTGATAATCTCATTATCTGTTCTTGTAAGAATAATTTAAGTGTTGTAAGATAAAATCTTACATCTACATTATTCTATTGTGTTGATGATTCATATGTTTCATCTTAGTTGTCTCTGTCATGTTATGATCACACAAGCATGCATACAATGATAAACGATAATAAGTCAAGCAACATTATCTAAATCAGAGTATAAGCAATATGTTAAACTAAAACTTTTAAATAAATAAAAGGTTTAGCACGTTTCTCAGCCCCAAGAGTTTAAAATCAATTAAGATTAGAAAAAGGGCGTATGAACTCACCTTGTAACTGTTGTGGTTGACTTAGCCTAAACAAGAATGCACGCGCTCTTTGTTGTACTTGTTGTTGTATTCACGATCCTGTATTGATTTCACATTGTTTGTAACTTGTAAGTATAAGTTGTAGGGATTCGTGTGTGTATGTGTTAGCCCTAAAATTGGCTAACACCCGTAGGTCTCGGTCGTCATTCGGCCTTGATTCCCTTTTAGTTGTTGATACCCTAAGTTTTTATGTTTCATTTGTCATAACTCGTTCTTGCAATTTCAAAACTTTCTCATAATGTGCTCGTTACTTGTATTTATTGGGTCTTTATAACCCAACCCTAGTCATAACTTTAACTTAGGTTTATGGGTTAAGATCCCACATGTTATCCTTGTTAGACTTGAAACACTTGTTACATGATTAATAAATAGTTATGTCATCATTTTTATAAAACATAAGGTTTTAGGTTTCATGAAACCCTTGAACTCATAATCCGCCACCTTTGTAGTAAAAATAGGTTCATAATGCCATGTATATTACCCATACTATTCGTTTATATGTGTATTTAAACTCCTGAGTTAGAAGGGCCGCACTAATGAGCCGTATGGTGATGTTGGGCCGAACCACACCACTTGGGCCGAACTGGGCCGAAGTAACAGGTTTGGGCCGTATGAATCGTGGGGGCTGATCCAAGTGTCATGGGCCGAATGAGTTCTTTGGCTTGTGGTTCTTGGCTGAATGGTGACTTCCGGTCGAATGAAGGAGTTGACCGAATAGCTATGGCCGATTGGGGTGTCTAAACCGAATGAGGGTAACCCACGAATGGCCTAGACGAATGGCCCTTTGGCCGAATGAGGTGATGTCACTTGACCGAGAGAATGAGGGTGGTCGAATGGGTGTTTGGCGAATGATGGTGGTCGAATGGTTGCTCCTGCTGATTCGGCCGAATGTCTAGAACCAGACAAGGGTGGCTCTAGTCGGCTATGCTCATTCGGTCGGGGTTTCCTTCGGCCCTTGGCCATTCGGCCGGCTGTAGGTTGGCCCCATTCGGCCGCTCGTTTACACAGGTGCAACCCCACCCAAAATATCGAGTACCACGACAAGATGACAAAGTAGAACCCATCCCCACTTCCCTTGATGTGTTTTCGTGCAAGGCTCATGTGTTTGAAGGTGAGTTAAGCCGGTTAGGGTTTGATTCGAACCTAGAGGGTTAGAAACCCTAGTTTTCATGAATTTGATGCTCAGATTACCTTCGATTTAGTGGCTGGTAGGACGGATCCTTCGTACTTTCGTGTAGAGGAGATCAAGAGCTTCGATTTGTCCAAAGATGGAGTGATTTGGTGGAGTATTGAGTGAGATATGAGGATTTGAAGCTTGAAAATGGTAGAGAGAGAGAGAGAATCCGGAAATGGGTTTTAGAGAGAGAAAGTGAAGAGGGAAATGAAGAAAAAACCCTCATTTAGGCTTTATATACTCCGAGGGTGTTCGGGTTCGTTTCGTTTGCTCGGTTCGCATTTTCTTCGTATTTCCGGAACGTACCGCGCGTATGATACGAATTTAAATGAAAGGATTTATCTTTAATATTTAAAAGGTGGTTATTCCTAGTAAATCCTCTAAATTTGTTTTTATTAAATTATTTCATCGAATTCGTTTATTTTAAACGTTTCGTCAAATCGCGTCACCTTCGCGCGTATTCGTTCGAATCGTCAAATCGCGTACAACTGTTGTTTGTTTTCTGAGTTCTGTTATCACACACACTGCTCATACATTGTATTTACACACAGTAAATAATGAAAGTACACATACCGTACGGGCTTACCGGACGATCAGGTACTAGATGTCATACCTGAACCTAATATACGGGCGCCCAAACCTAGTATACAGCCCCCCCCCCCCACCCCACCCCACCCCCAACTTTATTTATGGATAGAAACATTTATTGGTAATAACCTAGCTTCTAATAAACTACATTCAAAGAAATAGGTAAAACACTACTAGAAAACACTCAATATTCCTACAAAAGTTTCCGACAACATACCGACAAACAAATTTTCCTACAAGATAGAGACAAATTTCCGACAAAATCAATTACACCAAAATAGTTGATTCAATTCCCACAAACTACTGACAAAATAGCTACAAAATATAATTTCGTCGGAAGCTTGTCGGAAAATGTAAAAAGTTTCCGACTACTTTCCGACAAACGTTAAAAATATTATATATATTATTTACAATAAGTTTAAAACAAATTATATTTATTAAAATTTCGTCGGAAACTTGTTGGAAAATCTTATAGGTTCCGACGACTTTCCGACAAACATTAAAAATATTATATGTTATTTACAATAAAATTAAAATAAATTATATTTATTAAAAAGATGAAATTATCACAAATTGTTTCTAATAATTTATAAAAAGATGAAATTATCACAAATTGTCGCTAATCGGTCGGAATAATATCAAATTTATGTGTTGTCGGTATTTTGTCGCAAATTTAGCGACAAACATATTTTATCGCTAGTTTGTCGGAATAGTCGTAGGAAATTCGTCGGAAATGTTTTTCCTACGAGGTTTTTTCCAACAAACGTTTTTTGTCGGTAATTTGTCGCTATATCGTTTTTCCGACAAATTTCCGACGAATATTTTGTCGGAAAATTTTAATATTTTTGGTAATGAAATGAATTTTTTAAGGCTCGTGAGTAATTTATTTATAGTTAAACAACGGATCGGATCCACGACATATTAAATAAATCCACAAAAGAGAAAGAGAAAAAAGAAAAATAAATAACAAAAAAAACTAACTTTTGCATCAGTCAGTAGTCCATTAGCATGTCATATGGATCACCAACATCAGTTAATTAAATGTCAAGAACACAATTTACACATCACTTGATCTAGATTGTTTTTCACCGAAGGACCATTAATTTACTTGTAAATATATAGGACGTATGTAGAGGGAGAATTACTAATGCATATGATGTCAAAGGCATTACAGCCTAACGACATCTTGGTGCTGGCCGGGATAAGACTCAGAAATCATAAGGTTTTTGGTTTAAATCTCACAAGAGGTTTTTATCAAATTATTGAGTTTTTTTATAAACTGGTAACTTGATGGTAGATATAATCGGGTGCTAACGTTAGTGACATGATGATAATTTAGTGACCCATGAATAGTCCAAATTAGTTGTCTAAAAGAAGTTAATTCTATGCTAATAATAATAATAATAAAAAAAAAAAAAAAAAAAAAGGAATCCTCGCTTGGATATATAGATCGGATGTTAATTAACTCACGGCGTCTACGGTTCCTATGGGTGTAAATCCTTGCTCTTTAAACTCTAGTGACTGGACTATGTATAATTTTTCAAGAAAAAAGGGCTGGAGTGGTTCATGGTCAAAGCAGGTCCATTGTGGCCTTCGTGTACGTACGTGTTGGTCATAGCCTTCTAGTAGCAACTTGTATCAACTGTCAGCATCATCCAAACTTAAATGGTCAAAACTTGTTAACCCAACTTACGAGTTGAGCGTGCTCAACAATTCTCATCTGTACATTATTGCAACCCAGTCTTCCTTCTAGTAAAAGTGTAAAAAGGTTTTAACTTTTAAGAACCTTCAATTCTTTGATCCTATATATGTGGATGCATATATTCTTTCACAAACATTCGATCACACACCGCCAACCAATTTCAAGAAATATAGTACTAGCTGAATAACCTAATTTAATCATATCTATCCATATATAACACAATGCAGGAGTATGCTGATGACACAGAGGACACCCTATCTCTCTCTAACTTTCTCATTGAAGAAGATGCAATCGATTCCAAACAATTTTCTAATAAACCAAATCTTAGCTCCATGTCGACTTCTTTGTCCGAACAAGATTTTCTAGGGTTTTTCACCGACGATCAACGGAGTAATAACAACACTTCGTACACTAATTATTCATCTGAAAACATTGTTTTCTGTGGAAAAGTGGTTTCTTCCAAACGCCCCATTGGCAATATTGATGGCGACAAGAAGCCAGAAACTAAATTTCGGTCGAATTCAGATTCCATAAGATTTATTCGGTTGAAAACCGCTTCATGTCCGATCGCTTCGAGGTCACACTCAATGCCAAACAGATCAAGCTTGTTTAAGTCAAGATTGATGATGTTTATGTTTGGGCCCGGATCAAGCAAGTTTTCTGCAAAGTTAGATATGAATGACATCAAAAGCAGGCAGCTCCGGCAGCAGATGAATACGCAGGCGGGATGGGTTGATGGTGATAAGGAGGAGAGTGATCAAGGCCCAACAAGTGGGAAGAAGGGTTGGTGGCGATTGGTTGATGTTTTGGGATGTAGTGGCGGATACTAATTTTACGTGCCGTTAATTAAGGTGGTGGTAGTCTTTGTTAACTAAGAATTTAGTAATTACTAATTAATGTGTTTAACGTTCAATTCGATGTTAATTAATTTGACCTGCTAATGAATTTGAAAGTGAAATGTTTGCCAAAATCAGATAAGCTGATTTGGAGTTTCTTTTGCTAGTAGCTTCCGTTTCTATAATCAACCCTATGGATATATTTGCAAAAAATGATTTATATATATTGCTTTAGTATATTTTTATTAGTATTATAATTTTGTGCAAGTACAATGATAATCAACTTTTGGAGACAATATAGAGCAATGAGGTTGTTTATTAACTTAATTAGGATAGTTGTTGGTGCAATATCTACGATATATGGGTGATGATTTCGGTTGAGTCGGTTTAGTTATTATCAGAAGTTTGAATCCAAGCTACAACATGCATATGACACTTTTTATAAATTAACTATATAGTTTTATTTGTATATAATAATTTAAACAAAGTAATGACATTCTGACGTAGCTTAAGGAGAGATACTTTTTTATGCCATTAACTATATACATTTATTTGTATATATAGTAGTTTTATTTGTATAGACCATTAAATCTATTAGGAATTTAATACAGATTTTAAGCTTCTTTTCCTTCAATTCCTACTTCATATTTATGATATTTAAAATTTTTAAATTTGCACGTTACTCTATTTAGTTTTGTTGAATTAAATTAATTATTAAAAAAACTTTTAACTTTTCATTTAGCTTATATATTATAAGAGCAATTACATATATATACTACAAACTTCATTAGTTATACATATACTTAACTTAGAAAATAAATATTACACACGCACACACATATATATATCCTTGAAACTAAAGGTATTAAAACATATATATTAGTACATATTTTAGTTTATGTTAATAAATTTAATTAAAAATAACTATTTTACCAATCATTTTTTCACTAAAACTTAAATATTCCAAAAGTTTCATATATTTCTAATAGCTTTGTTTTTGTTTTTTTTCTTCTGACTTTTACTTTTTTTTTACCTGCGTAACATTGGGAGCATTGGTGTAACTATGTTTCAAAATGAGAATTTAAGTGATACTTGTACTTGTTTTATTTAGAAAAAGTTACTTAAAAAGTCTCGTAGATGTTGTTTCTGATAGATTTTAAAAAATAAAATCTCGTACAGAACAAATAAGCCTGACAATTTTGAACTATAACAAAATGGGTAAGTTAAAAATTATGTGAATATAATGAATTCAAACGGATAAAATTGATCAATTATATATTTGATTAGAAAATTACTAAAGATTATTAAATTAAATTATTTGTTTAGTTACAATTCATTTTAACTTTAACGAAATTGACGTTTTTTTAAAATGACACATTTAAACCTAAACTGATTTTGCTTAAAATACATCATGACCAGCACCTATCCTAACCCGCGCCTGTTCTGACATGTTACTCAATACAATCCAACGCATCCATTTTGTCAAGCATAAGAACAACTTTAGATTTATTATATTTTTATAATGATTTTATATATGAAATTTAATTAGTTTAAATGTCTTTTTTTAACATTACACGACCCGATTCTACGTAACCCGATTTGAATATCAGAGAAAAAATTATTTTATACCTATACTTAAACAACTTTAAAAATTCTCCGCCCCTATATGAAAAAAATTTCTGGGTCCGCTACCGATTGAATGACGGATCATCAACGAGGATCAACGATATAATATCACTGACGAGAAACAATGTAATTATTAAGTTAACGTTGGATACTTGGATATATGTAAGTAAGTTTTAAATAAAAGGTTGTATGTAGTTATTTCCATTTATTACAACAATATCTGGAATAATATTAGAAGAAATCCATATATTTACGTCTTCAAAGGGAAGACCAAGCAACAGATGGTCTAAGTTGTCAACCATAAGAGACATCCATATATCGTCAAAGTCTCGAGTCTTATCTATCATTTTCCTCCATTTTAGTTAAACAATTTATGAATCTTCGTCGATCCTTTATCAAGCAAAAAAGGTCCGTAGGATAATTCCATATTTCCGTGATTATTTCGTGACCACGTGATTTTATCATGCAGATTTCATACGTTTACACTAAAAACAACTTAGACCCATATTTATGGGTGTTGTATATCATAAAAAAATATGCACGATAATTCTATCTTTAAATACCCTTCAAATTTAAGAAGATAGCATGCATCGATCGGTTCAAAAGAAGTTTGTAAATCAAATCAAAGCTTGACTTCATCATCATCTCTATTATGGTGTTTAAAAAATCTGAAATCAAAAAAAAATCTGAGATTTAAATCGTATCCAAAACTCGAAAAAAACAAAGAATCGGATCTTCAGATATATTTGGATTGGATATTCATTTTTCTTAGGCCACAAGGAGTGGTCTAGGTTTTCCCCACTTTTCCCCGTTGCCACATCAGCGCCACATCAGCTTTCCCCACTTTTCCCCACTTTTCCCCATTTTGCACGGTGTCGTCCCACTTTTCCCCATTTTCAAATCTTATTTTTAATTAATTATTTTAACAACAAATAATAATAATAATAATATTCTTAAAATAAAAAAAGATTCATTAAATTTAAAATAAAAAAAAAAAGAATACAAAAAAAAATACAACCAAAAAAAAAAGAGTAAAAAAAAAAGAGTACAACCTAAAAAATTAAATTAAAAACCTAGAAAGGGCAATGACCCACCACGTGATGAACCTCCTTCCATTTTAGTTGAAAATTTTATAAATTTTGGTGTATAAGTTATAGAAGATGAGAGAAAAAAGTGTGAGATTTTGGTTGGTTTTTGAGTTGTTTAAATAGAAAAAAAAATTGGTTTTTTTTTTTTAAATTTAACCGTTGTCCAACGGTTATCTCCTCACTTCGGCGACAATCGGTGTGGCCACCCCGAATCACCCCACCCCACTTCCGGGGGGGTGGTGTTCCCGATCTTCCCCGGCCGGCCAAACTCTTCCCCGGCTCTTCCCCGTGCTCCACTCCGAGTGGCCTTAATCAGAAATCGGATATAAGATGTATACAAAATCTTGTTTATTCGAATCGTACATCCGAATCTAATCCGAATAACACTTGTTTATTCAGGTTATTTGTATTAAATTAAAGAAAGTTTATTAGGGTTATTCGTGTGGAGTCAAATCGGATTATCATATTTTTAATTCAGGTCGGGTATCGGTTAAACTTTTAAAATTTTCAAATATAAATAACCCGATCCGAATAAATCGTTTTCTGACACGATGACCTATAATTGAATTATAATAACAAAAAATCTACTCATGAGAAAAAGGGAAATTCAAACCCTAATAGAAAGAAAACAGGAGATATAGATCGAGATGGCCCCAACCTAAGATTCAGGTGGGCAGGTTGGTCTCCACTTCTGACTCGCTTCAGTTATTGCGAAATGCGAATGGTTCGTGGACATAGGCTGAAGTGGTTTACCTCCTCGGACTCATTTTATCGCTAAAGCTATATTTTCTTATACTATAATTATGCGTGGCAAAATGGACGGGTTGGGTCGGGTCGGGTTGTGTAACGGGTCAGAAGGGGTTCGGGCTAGGATGAGTGCGTGTCAGAACGGGTTTTAAGCAAAATCAATTCGGGTTTAAATGGATTGTTCTAAAAAACATCAATTTAATTTAACTTTAGATGTGTTATAAGTAAACAAATAGTTCATTTAGATAATTTTTAGTGATTTTCTCATCAAATATATTATTAATCATTGTTAAATGTTTGAATCCATTGCATTTACATACTTTTTTGGTTACCCCGTCTTGACCCGCATTGTGTTTAAGTGCTACCCATCTCAACCATTCAATATTATGATGTTACTCAATTCAACCCATTATATACTTCAATTGTTTACCTAAACCAACTCATTTTAATTCCTTTGACGTAGGTAAAAATAGCCACCTCTAACTATAATAAAACTCTATTTTTTTTTTCTATCCACGTCCAATTTAACATAACTAAGTCACTTTGTGTACATATATAGTGTTGAACTTTTTATGGTAATCGGAGAGAATATGGTGGTGTTGGCATGGAATTATAACGTTTTGATTATTGGAATTCGATTTTAAGAATACTTGAAGAATAAGCAAGTGACTTTTCAAACTTTGACTCTTTGTGACTACAGAATAATCATTTATGCTAATGAATGTTGAATCTAAAATTAATTAATGAATTAGAATTTCTAAATTCGTTTTTGTGTGACTGTGAATTATGTCTACATCAATCATTTTAAGCAGAATGAAAATGGTTTGACGAGATTACATAACGATATATATATATTTTTTTTTGAATGGCGACGATCATACGTATTACGTAAGTTGTCTTAACAGGGCCCAGATAATGATATATATAATCTCTTAATCAGGGACGTTTTTTCGTGTATATTTTCTGATACGCAGTGTAAAATTTTTTAAAAACCTTTATTTCGTCCCCTGAAAAAAAAATTATTTCACCCCCCTAGAGTTTTGGTTAAGCTCCGTCACTACTCTCAATATTTACATATATATAAATATATAGAGATGATCAAAAATTAACTCTTTTTTATTGCGTTAACCGAATAACTACATCTTATTACTTTGAGATCCACATTAAAGTAAATTTAAAGATGTAGGTTTTTTCTTCTTTTTTAATTAATATATATATTGTAGGGCCTAGTGACATTAATAACAAATAAGAAAAAAAAAACTAAACCTTTGGATCTAATTTAATGTGAACCCAAATGTAATAAGATCCAAATGTAATAAGATGTAGTTATTCGGTTAACGCAATAAACATGTGTTAACAAAGAAACCACACCATATATATATGTGTGTGTGTATGATAAAGTTAAGTTGAAAACCCAATCTTAGTGTGAAACCATTAAAACCATGGTAAAGACCATGTAAAAAAATTTTTTTTATGAATTTTTTAAAAGGTTTTGTAACATTTTTTGACACATTTTTATAAAAAAAAAATTATAAAAGAGCTGAGAGGATTTTTTTAAAAAAATATTTTGTAAAACATGTAAAACATATATGTGATATATGTTTTACATGGTTTTACAAAATATTTTTTTAAATACTCTCGGCGCTTTTTTTTATAAAAACGTGCCAAATAATGTTACAAAAATGTAAAAAATAAAACATTTTTACATGGATTTTGCCATGGTTTTCACACTGAATGGGGTGTTTTCAAAAAAATTTTCTATATACATTTATTACAACCCTTCAAATTAAATAATCATGTTAAAATAACGAACATGTAGTCCTTAACCCAGATTACACTAAAAAGTGTAAGAATGCGAAATCTTTAAAAAAAATCAGATAACTTAGAGATAAAAAGTACCCAGCTGCAAGTCTCTTTGAAGTGAGGAATTAATATAGAAGATTAGGCCCGGATAAATGGTGATGAAGATGATAGCACACTTTATAAAAAAGATACGCTATCCGAAAATCTGGTAAGAATTTTTTAAGGGAAAATTACATTTTTCCTTTTCTTAACTTGCAAAATTACATAATTTCTTAAATGCATAATATACAATGCTCTTCAATAATGATTTAAGAAAAATATGTAATTTAATTTTGAAAGTTAGAAAGGAAAATATACAAGTGTCTCATTTTTTAAAGATTATTAACATTTGATTCAATTATTAAGAATCAATCAACGAATGTAAAGTATAGCAAGTATGCATAAGCTTAAAAAAATAAAAAGTGAGGGCACACGGTTGCTAATATGTGGCCAGCCAATGTTTTTCTTATAGGTTAGAGAAAAATTGACAAGTCACCTTCAAATTGTAGTATGATTCGAGCAATTTTATGTTTTAGAAGTAGCTTAAAGATGTGTTGCATATACGTCACGCTAACAAAGTAATTATATGTTTTATTCACCATAATCATGCGTACTTGTATAATAAAATGCAAAAGAGTATATGTAAAAGTGTAAAAATGTAAAAGTAATGTTAAATGTAAAGGCCTCTAAAATTAGGATCCTTAATTTCTATAAAAGTTTATATGTGTATAAACTTAAGGTATAAAATATGTGTTTAAAATAATCCATATAACAGGTTCGGTGTCATATCTTTCATATTAACAACATTATTTTTTTTTTGAAAAAAAATAAAAAAAGACCCTAAAGAAGTAGTTTTAAGGCCCGTAAAGTGAGTTGAGCAGGACTGCAACTTCATGGTAGATGTATTTGTACTTTGTAGATCATCACTTCTTCTGAATGAAAAAAAAAAAACGTTCACCTCATTACCTCAACATGCTTTGCTCAATCGCTTTTGATGAAATCATGAAGTACGTATGTATGCATTTCGTGATATATTATGCAAAGAAATTATTCGAAAATGTTTCAGTAAGCATTCTTCGTCTTTGATTGTGTTTTCTTCTTCTCTTGAGACGTATATTTCATTAATTGAAATAATTAAAATTATCTTTTGGACATGTTTGAGTAATAATGTAAGATTATTGTGAAAGAATAAATAAAAAAAAAGCCCATGAAATACCAGAGATTTATGACCCGTAACAAGTAACAACAGATCCGAATTGAACTACTGTGGCCGTCAATAATCTTACATTATTACTCAAACATGTCCAAAAGATAATTTTAATTATTATCCGACGGTCCGGACAAAACTTCTTGTCCCACACACACCACTGGCCTAACAAATTTATGTCATACGTGACCTGTATTAATGTATTTTTTCTAGAAAGTCCCAAAATCCACGTATTAATTATTGTGCTTAAATTCACATATTTATTGTTATTTATTACGTCATATATTACTATGTGATTGACGTTATTGTTAAAAGAGATAAATGAAAGAAAAAGAAAAGAAATGAGAAGAAAGGAAAGAAAAAAGGATGAATTTTTTCCTTCCATTTCATTTCAAATCAGAAGGAAAGAAAAGTTAAATAATTTTCATATTTTTCCTTTCAATTCCCTCTCTTTTTCTCCTTAAATGAAACTCGAGAACACAACATTTGTTATTTTTCTTTCCCTTTCTTTGTTAAATGAAACAAGGGAACACAAACATGTTTTTGTTTTCCTTACAGTTCCCTTCTTTCCTTCCCTTAAGTGAACTCGGGAACAGAGCGTAAGTCGTCAAATGTTAAATCCATTGGAAGAATAATTTAGTTGTCTATCGAGAAGAGTAACTATTTTGTGAATAATAAACGGGCTAAAACGATCCCACCAAAATATAAAAACGGGTGCTTTAAATTTCATAGACAATTATTGGATACGTGAAAAATTCTTACAAATGGAAATTAAGGAAAAAAGAAAAATACAATGTTATATATGTCTTCTCAAAAATGCTCATGAGCGACCTTTCGTCATTAAATTTACCCAAGTGATCGAACTTAATATATATTCGTTGACCGTTAAAAAAAGGGCTCACATCTCACATATGCAAACCCTGTTATTAAACTCTTAATTACAAGTCTAAAAATACTAAGAATTTGAAAGCGGAAATGCATGTCAGTATCTTAAACACACACACACACTTGCATCTTTTCTATCATTTTTTTTTAATTATCAAAGGGTACGTGGTGGCATGAGGGAACCTTCTTATGATTTTGTTAACTTATAAAGGCACCTACTTGATCAGAAGCTTAAGATAAGATAAGCAAATTTGGTGGTGTGACGAAGATGAAAGGGTTTATTTAACTTCATATGCAAGTTTTATGCTATTTTTTTAAACATTTATCACATATTGATGAGAGAAATAAAAAAAGAAGATAATTTTTTAACGATAACCTAATCTACTTATAATGCTACCAGGGGCGTACCCGCATATATTGGTGGTTGAGGGGGCATTTTTCAGTACTATATATATGTTAAAATGTTGACCAACATTCTTAATATTTTTGCAATCACCCTCCTTAAATTTGTACAATCGGAATTGTGATGAAAAAAGTGATAGTTGTACTTGTTTTTAAAGAGAAAAAATTATGAAAAAAATTCTCTGTAGATGTTGTTTTGTAGATATTTCATAAAATAAACTTCGTAGGCAACAACTTTAGATGTATTATATTTTTATTATGCTTTTACATATGAAATTTAGTTTGATTATCTTTTTTTAACATGACCCGACTCGATGCGACTCAACCTGACCTAAACATAAGAGAGAAAAAATTATTATATAATAATCCTCAAGCAATCCTAAAAAATACCCCCTATAAAAAAAGTTATATGTCCGCCACTTATTACTACAACACCAAATATTATCAAATATTACTATGTTACAGGTCATTTGTTAAAAGTAATGATAATATACGGACAAGTCACAACCATGATCGATTTTCTTCATCATCACAATGGAGTAGATGTTGTAAAAATTTAATGCACCGTTGTAAAAAATGTGTATTAAAACAATTGCTATAGTAAGTCAAACATGTATGTTTGAATACGTCTTTCTAATAAGTTTGTTACAATGAGAAAGAAGTGATGTAGTGGTTAAGTAAAGGATAGACAACACATAGGTCCCAATTTTAATTTCCAGTAAGAATGGATTTTCCTTCAAGGCCATCAACACGGGTGTTTTGCAGCTATATTTTACATGTTCCTCTGGTTAGTCGATATTGGGAGGACATGATGGGTTTCCAAAGGTCATGGTTAAAAGAAAAATGTTGTGTGCAAAAGAGTGATTCAAGAATGCATGCATAGTCTCATACGTCATTGTAAATATGAAATGTACGTACCTTTATTATAAACTTATGCATAAAAGGAATTATAGCAATGAATATGTAAATACAACTTTCAAAATTTGACAAAAGGTTTTGATGCACCATGCAAACGTTACATTGTATAGCAGACCGTTTTAGACGGCAGCCTTGACCTCTTAGCTCGCAAACAAACTAGAGGGCCCGGTGAAGAGTCATTGCACCTTCACACCTAATTTTTAGTTTTATGCATCATTATACGGTTTTGGCGAGTCATTATAATTTCATCAAAGTCAAAAAGTCGTTTTTGTATAAAATATAACATTGACAAGAATCGTTTTAAATTAAATAACACATTTCTGGATTTTATGATTTTATATAGCTTCGCAAGATGATGAAACATAATTGGTAAAACACGTTGCTTCTTATATACAGGAAGGTCTTGTGTTCATATTAAAATAAGATACGATCAATTTCGAGTAATTTAGGAGTAGAAGACAGATACAATAACATAAAATTAAAAAAACGAGTACCATACGAAAACAACCATTAGACTGATTAAAGTTGATTTTTAACCGTTTACTAAGAAAATTACAAATTTAACAGACAAATTAGATGTAAATATGTGTCACAATATCGCTGACTGACAATATGTTATGTAAAAATATCATGATATTGTTGAGTTAGTAATATTATTTAATAACTTACCACTAACGTGCAAAAAAATATTTAAGTTACTATCGCTCACTCAACGATATTTTAGCCACGTTATATTCCTTTTATTAAAACATTAAGGATTCAACGAAAGCAAAGTTCATGTCAATGATATTTTTGCTATGTCAATAATATTTTTGCAGTGTGTTGCACGACCATATAATAAATAAAATATTACGACTAAAAATTGAAAGTAATATTAAATAAAAAAAAAAGAATATAAGTTGGTTTGCATTCATGAAGATTTGTTCAGTATGTAAGCACGGATATATACGTACTTTAGATAAGTTTCTTTATCTATACGTTCGACCTTTTGTCATTAACACGTTAGGTATACGAAAATATCGGTATGTAAGCACATATCTAAGTAGTATAAATCATTATCAGGAAAATAATATTATGACAATTATATGTAATATATTATTTGATATATAGTTGTTTGTTCATTTTGTTTTAGATGAAATGAACGTCTTCTATAAATCTCATGTAAAGGTTGTAATGTTGGATCAAACTGCCCACTCACTTTAGAGTTTGGAGGTACAAAAAAATTGGGTCCAAACCGAACCTAGATTTATGCCTCATCCAAACCCATTAAAGAAATGGGCCTGTAGTATGTTGTTTTGAAGGAGCAGTACTAACTGCTAAGCAAAAGCAAGCCCAGAGAATCTGCTTTGTTTTTTCTTTTTTCATGAATTAAGTCGTATTTAGTAAATATATTTTTAGCGGGTTACGTTTAAGAATTTTGGATTATACTAACCCTTTATTTTTTTTCTCTAGATTTTTTTATTTTTTTACTCATGGCCTTGTAAATTACTTTGTTTGTTCAAATTCTTGCAAATGTAGGTTAAACTTGTATTTAGTTTAAAAGTTGTTAAAAAAAGTTAAAAAAATAATTATTAGATGAAGAATTGAAAATTGAAAATATAATTTTAGTTTGAAGTGAAGTACAAATGTACCATTTCAAAGGGTTCTATATAGATCTATACTACCTAATAAAAGAGTAACAATTGGTCACATGGCATCATTTTAGGCTATCCAAGTCATATGTGTGCCACATGACATCACTTTATACTATCCACATCATATGTGTGCCACATGTCAATACTATATTAATTCTACATATTTTAAAAATTAATTTCATTTAATATAATTAATTCATACTTTAAATAAGGTAAATTAACTAAGTCAAATTATTTTTAAATGTTAATTATATTCCAATCATGTCAAAAGTTTTAATTATTATTTCATACTTTGAATTATCAAGATACATAATTCAAAAGTTTTAAAATCTAGCTAAAAAAGAGAAAGAAGAATGATAATAATTATTATTATTATTTATGGATATTTATAATTTTTAATAATTTAATGCAATATGTCAAATAATAATGAATATTTTTTTTTAAAACTAAGTTTTAGCTCTTAATTTTATATGTATTTATTATGTAAAAACATATAGTTTTTGATATGTGGTTCGTATAATTATTAAAACTATAATAATCACACTCTATTAATTATGATTTTTAAAACATTTGTTGTCAATATTTAGTTCATAATATCATATTTAACACACTTTAGTGATTTTTTTATTTTTTTCTTCTTACATCAAATTAATCAACATCTTAAGGGAAACTTTAATTTGTTATCTTTTATTATTATATGTAATAGGTAATTTTCATCATATCAAATATTTATTAGAATATTGTTTTTGTATATACAATCTTGTATGTAAAGAAGTGTTTAAAAATTTGTAAAATATATTATTTTTCTTTTTAGAAAATGTTAAAAAGTTTACTTTATCTATATCTGATTTTTTAAAAGTAATTAATTTAACAAACGCTTATTATTTATACAACTCCGTATTGTACACGGTTTAATAACCTAGTTAATAAATAATTAACTTAAAGGACACATCGTATTTCAGTAGCATAAAATTTTATTTTCTTGTATCTTTTTTACATATAAAAAATATTAAAATAAAGTATTTTTAAATTTTTAGTATAAATTTAATTAAGGACAATTATTATATCATTAATTAAATAAACTGTTGGATTCAAGTTCAATTTATTACTTACTTATTATTACTAAGTAATATTCAATTATTATTAACTTTTTTGAAAATCTTCAATTCTATATTCTATATATGAGTTTCTGAATCCTAAGACATATTTTGGTATGTTTCTTCCCCCTCTCATCTATGAAGTATTCAAATAATGTTTAAATTTTTTTTATTCAAAAAGAATTTTAAAAGCAAATTTAATTATTTTTCTCATATAAATTTCTAACATACTTGTATAATAAATAACTAAATCACACACTCACTTGTTACAAATCTAACCCTTCAATATTTATGTTTTCCTCTTTAGATTTATTTTTAGTATTATTGTTTTATTATTACTTAAAACTTAAAATATTGTTTTATAGTTTATAAATATTTTATTTTGCAACGGTATAATTTTTTTTCTAATTAATATATGTATTAAAAGAGATGCTTAATTATCTTACCTATATTGTCTTTTGTGATCAAACTGTTTCTTTACTGTACAAAACTAGCAAAGATGCTATTGGTTTGACAGTTAATTTGTAGCCTTTGAAATATGAGTGAGATAGTTATAACCTAGTCGAAACAGTTTTTTGGTTTTTTTTAATCATTAAAGGAACATCATGTTCATTAAATATTTTTTTTTTGGCCAGGAGATAAAAATAATTTCCTTCATATTTGGAATCATATAGTTGAATAAATGACATTTCTCTCCTACAAAAATGTTAGACAATCAAGTTGTTTTTATTTTATTAATAAATAATAAGTGTCTTATAAGTTAGTGTCGCATTTGTTTGAAGGTTTCCTATGGAGTTGTAGAGCAAAGTGGAGAGCATGTAAAGTTGTGGGTAACACCATCGGTCGTTGACCAACCATTAAATTAAAAAAAAATAGTAAATTGTTGAGATTGATGTTCATTATTTGTTAGTATTTTGCTCATGTTGCCTGGTTTTCATAAATTACTTGTATGGTTACAAATTTTAAACATTTCTAAATTAACATACAATATTCACAAAATTACCCTCAAATTTTTGATTAAAATACTCTCATATACGGATTATATGTGTTACAAATGTTTACACATTCTTATCGTATAGGTAATTTACGAAACTTGTGAACTAGCAAACCACGTGTTTACTATAAAAACTAAATAATTAAATATTTATGCATATATAAAGATATATTAAATGAATAGAGTGTTGCCCCCAAAATAGTACATTTAATTGGGTGTGTCATAGTGTAATGACCCGTGGGGGACGGCACCAGCTATTTGATACTTCTCCTTTGGTAATCCAAAATTTGTAGGGCCTCGTATGTTGTCGTTCAAATAAACCACCCTTGTACTTTTCATTGATACCCATATATATACATACTCTGCTCCAAAAACATGCCTCCTTATTTAAGGATTTAAATTATAAAATATGATCAAGTGTATTCAAATTCTATTTACTAAATTACAACAAAATTTATGCAGGTTTTATTAATGATAAAGCAAATGTTTTGGTACAAAGCCTCAAATTAATATTTCAGATTATGTCTTTTTAAAATCAAGTATTTTAACATTTACATATACCATTTATATATATTTTTGTTTGTAAGATGATATCTTTCTACAACTATATATATGTCCTATTTGTATATATATATATATATAGGGAGATATTCCATTAAGAATTAAATTTTTATTAGGAACTTAAGAACTGCATAATAGACTTGTACATTATGCATAAAATTTTTAAAGTAGCAGGAGAGAAAAAAGTGGAGCGGTTAAAAAACCAACTCATGTGTAAAACTTAAAGCATGATGTCTAAGTGTATTATGCGGTTCTTTAGTTCCTAACAAAATTTTGGTTCTCAATAGAATACATCCCTATATATATATATATATATATATATATATATATATATATATATATATATATATATATATTGTTTGATTGTTGAAGAGTTGTAAAAGAAATTAATTAAAATCAGTTGTAAACAAACATAATCTATGTGGACCATACATGTATACACCTCTTCACGTTCTTGCGCTCATGATCAGTGATAACTAATAAACTTAAACCGTTCACTGCACATTTGTGACAACCATGAAATTTTCAATCATAATTTTGCGTTTGTCCAGATGTACTAACATATGTTGTATATCAGTAGGAAACTTCAATTCCTATAATCTATATAGATTTGATGAATTTAAACAACTAAAAAGGATATGGACAATGATGTTAGGTTTTGAGCGTTAAAAAATGTGGAGGGATAAATAATTCTCTTTTTTATTTTATTTTGTTTTTTTTTTCTAATTTACTAAATATAAACTACATTGACAAGAACTCATAAATCATAATTATTATGTATATTAAGTTTTGTGAAGAGTAATAGCAAAGATTTCCTTAATTTAGACACCTAATTTATCATTTTTTCACCTTTACACACAATTAAGTTGTGACCTTATGTCTTATTCATAAAACTAAAATACTATACATTTTTTATTTTTGTATAAAATAAATGCAATTTTACTTCTTTATATATTAACTTACATTGTTTTGGTTTTATTACTACTTACTTTCACACCCAACGTAATACGAATATACGGTTATGACATGCTTATATTAATTTATGTTTCACACGATATTTTAAACTTCATTTTGTATTTCTTAGCAATAAGTTTTTATTTTTATTTATTAACGTGTTTATTTATATTTACGTTTCAATATAAACAATATTTTAATATACTTCGTTTTCGTATTTATTAAAGCTGATCATTTTATAATGACTTATGTTTATGTTTAGATATTTACACTTTTTTGTAACATAGCGTGAGTAGAAGTGTATAACTCACTTATTTAGTAAAAATTTAAAAGGAAACTTTCATTACTTAATTTAAATTTAAGACGTAAAATTAATTGTGATGCTATAATTTTTCTTGACCTTAGTAGCTAACGGCTCACTTTTTTTTTCTTTTTCTTTTTTTTTTTTTAACAATAGTTAGACATTTATACGAATTTCTATTCTATAAATTTTATTTTTACAAAATTTAACATGTGTGTATTTAAAGTTGCACAAACCGGTTATTTTCATCAAACCGGTCCGGTTTGGGTAGTATAAGGGTGAAACCAGTTTGAGGTGAAACCGGTTCAGTTTGAAAACCGGTTTGAGGGAAACGGATGCCAAACAACCGGTTTCGAGGGGTTTGAAACCGGTTCGGACCGATTTTTTAAAGGCAAAATCCGAACCTATGCCAAACCGGCGGTTCGGACCAGTTTGGAAACCGGTTTGAGATCCACTGATGACCGGTTTGGAAACCGGTTTGAGATCCACTGATGACCTGTTTGTAAACCCAAACCGGTTTTTTTGTTGACCTCTATGTGTATCCTTAGACCTTTGGTGTCCATAAAAATAACACAAATGGGTCGTAACAGACCTCACTTGGATGTCCAAGTTACCAAAAAAAGCAAGTTTACAAGAAAACGATGATTTAATGCATTAATCAATAAATAAAGTAATATTATAGTGTTTGAGATTATTGATCCACTGGGCTTTTTTCTTTTTTCTTTTCATTTTGAGTGAGTCCGACATTTAAATATCTACATTTCAAGCAGTTAAGAAAACAAAAGTTTAAATTATATGAATTTAATTAAATGACTTAGAAAAACATCGTCCTCATCATAACAGAAAAGAAATAAAAACCTATCTGTAGCATGTGATGATATTTAATAAGCAAATCTTACAACACAAGACATCCCCATGTTTTCAAGCACCTTCACCTACTTGCACTAAAAGCTGAGTGGTGAGAAATTAATTTATACCGTAACCGTCCGGCGTTTAATATTTTACATATAACCAAAATACATAATATTATCGAGATTTTTTTGAACGGCTAAATTACTATCCACCTAAATTACACTATAAACGAACATTTGCAAAGAATTGAACCCATGACATTCAATTATAAGTAACAATCCTCTACTAAATTGGCTACTGCCACATTGGCAGCTTGATCGAATTAAATAAAGTATTATGCAACTATAAGATCGACATATTTTTTTATTAAATTATATATTGGAGATGAATACAGTACAAAATTTATAAAATCAACATTCTAATAATTTTATTTTGATGGCAGGGTCCTTTCCATGGTGATTTCGCTTTTGTGGAATATATAAACCAAATTTTATAAAAATAGCAGACAAAATAATCATAAATTATAAATTGCAGAAAAAAATTGGGTGTGTGTGTATATATATATATGAAATTTAATGAATACATGACAAAATCTAGATGATATAAGTGTTTTGTTTTTCTTAGTATCATACGGTACATTTATTTTCGAATGGTTAGTGTCATACATTTATATTACGTTCATTTGAGGTTATCTTATTTTAATTTTAGTTTCTAATAAATTAATTTTAGTTCTAAAAATTGAAACCATACACATTTAACTTTTAAAATAAAATCAAGATTCTTTTTTATTGTTAAAATATAAACCCTTTTATGTATTTTAGTTTATTTATATAATTTATTAAATCTATTACTTATCTTACCACAATCCAAATCATTTTATTAAAAAAAAGATAGCCTGGTTTTATAATAAACCAGGTGAATAACCCGTGTATTACGCGTATCAAATATAAAAGATAATAAATAGTCACTAATAAAAATGTATAAAAAAATATAAGGTGATTTTTTAATATAAAATATAACTAAAATTTTGAATAATTGAAGTAAAAAAATAATATCATTATTTTCTTTAAACATCAATTTTTTTTAAAGTTAGTTTTCTTAAATATTTTATTTTGATAAACTGTTATTGAATATTTCAAATTTTATAATAATTTAGTTTTTGAAAAAAATTATTTTTTATATCTTAAAAACACTTTTTTTTAATTTAAAATTGTATAACCATAGATTTATTATTTGTTATTTTTTATTTAAGGAAAAAAGACAAAAAGACAAATTTTAATTGTTTTAACAACATGAAATGTGTTTTTAGAAACCTTTATTATTATAACATTTAGATTATAATTTTAACAAAATATTTCTCCTCGTAACAAAAATTTTCAAATGAATTCGAGTATAAATGTTTGGAAGGTCGTTTATTTTTAAACTTTAACTGCTCTGTCAGTCTTAAATATCTCTCTCTCCCTCTGGATTCAAACTTGAAACAAAAATTCACGAGATCTGTCACCAAAATTCTCTCTGCATCAACTGATTACTTTTTAGAATTCACACAAAAATCGAAACTTGAAGGTATTTCACTTTCAACTTGACATCAATGCATGTGTTCTCCTTAATCTATCGATTCTGCCCGGCAATGTCAGGAAACTTCATGTGGGTATCTTGATTCTTGTGTTTATCTCTTTGTTTTTTCAAAAAAGTTTTCCATAACTGACTCAAGTAGTTTGCATTTCCCCAAAATGTTCTGAACTATGTTATGGACGTTTGCGTTTTTCTGTTAATGGGTTTTTACAATTTCCATGTTTGGTTAAATGATTACTTCATTCTTTGAATGCTAATTTTATCACATTTGATTTCATCCGTAAGTTTAGGCGTGTGTATTTGTGGCTTTTGAACACGTTGTATCTACATACTGCTTATTTGGGATGCCACTCGTCTTGAGATAATTATATTTAAATTATCTTCAAGTCTGTTGCAAGTATTTTGATCTTTGAAGTTGTTTGCTTATAGCCATTGACCCATTGTGATTCTTAAGTTGATGATTATTGTTTTGAAGATGATTTGAGCAACAAATGGGGAAGAAGAGTAGTTGGTTAACTGCAGTAAAGAAAGCTCTAAGCCCTTCTGATTCAAAGGATACAAAAGACAAGGTTTGAATCATTTGTCCTACCCTTTGCATATATGTTGTTTGTTGAAATGCCTGAATGGTTTTTATGTGACAGAAATCCCATAAAAAGAGTTCTAAGAAATATTGGTTTGGAAAACAAAGGAGTTTGGATAACGATTTCTCAAAAACAGAAACTGCATTAGTGAAATCTGTCCCTCTTTCTCCACCTACAGAGGCAAAACTCACTGAAGCAGAGAATGAACAGAGCAAACACGCGTATTCAGTAGCCTATGCCACCGCTGTGGCAGCAGAAGCAGCGGTTGCTGCAGCTCATGCTGCCGCTGAGGTTGTTCGCCTGACATCCGCAACCCGAATCCTGGGTAGATCCACGGAAGAAACCGCTGCAATCAAGATTCAGGCAGTTTATCGCGGGCACTTGGTACATCATTATCTCAAGAATTATTACACAGAAAAAATGTGAGAAATAATCTTTCTATTTCTGTGGTTTTTATGATTTTCAGGCAAGAAGGGCGGTGCGTGCTGTGAGAGGGCTTGGGAGGTTGAAATCCTTGATTCAAGGTCAGTCTGTCAAACGCCAAGCGATCTCCACATTGAAATGTATGCAAACATTGGCTCGTGTACAGTCTCAGGTTCGATCAAGGCGCGTTCTTATGTCTCAGGAGAACCGAGTTCCCCAACAACTTCTTTTGAAACATGAGAAAGATGCCAACAGTATTAGATCATATGTAAGTGTTAGTAACTAGACATAATCATGTATTTCCTCCTTTGGTATGAATTTATCATCGTTTTCGTGTTTTGTTTTTGGATTGCAGTTTGGAAATACATGGGATGACAGTAGAAAATCTAAAGAAGAAATTGAAGCTAGTTTACATAGCAAACAAGAGGCTGCTATACGTAGAGAAAGAGCATTGGCATATGCACATACACATCAGGCATTAATGAATCTTTAAATCCCAACTAGAGTATTTATTTTCGATTTGATTGATGAAAATCAAGTTCATTGTGTTTTGTTGTGTAACAGCAAAGCTGGAAGAACTCTACACAGTCTCCAAAATCGACTTTTCTGGACCCAAACAATCCTCATTGGGGATGGAGCTGGTTGGAACGTTGGATGGCTGCCAGGCCCTGGGAAGCTCAAAGCATAACCGGAAAAGAACCATCAGTTGGAGAAACAGGCAAACGGGTTAGCCGTCCACCTAGCCGCCAATCACCCTCTACACCACCCACCAGGGCTCCATCATCAAGCTCGAGGGTCAGGCCCGAAAGCCAAAAGGGAAGTGTGGATGAAGACTCCACAAGCTTTTACAGTGTGCAATCTGATCGGAACCGACGGAACAGTCGGGCTAGTTCAGTCTGTGATAACGAGAGTCTTGACTCGTCTCCAGCAGTTCCTAATTACATGGCTTCAACAATGTCTGCTAAGGCTAGGTCCCGATTCGCCAGTCCTGTTCATAGCCCAAGCCCTTTAGGGTCAGGAAGGAAAGGAACCTCTGAAAAGGGTTCGGTAGCAGGGTCGGCCAAGAAGCGGCTTTCGTTTTCGGGTTCACCGGCTCGCAGCACAAAGAGGTTCAACGAGCCCATAATGATGGATTCAAAGTCATAATAAGGTGCTGGTGTTGTTATTTGTGGTTGAGTGTTTGTTTGCTTGTAGCCATTTTGTGGTTTGTTAGTTATGTATTGTATCATTGTATTGTATGTATTTAGAGTTTTGTGCATCGTTTTGTTGTGTAATTTAAGTTTTAATGCATAAGTTTGGAAAACATGCATTTGTTTGATTCTTTTTGTAAGTGTGTTGTACGGTACAAACAAGTGATGCAAGAGACTTGGGTCGAAAGGTAAAATGATTGGATGACAAAAGTACGCATTTCCCATCCATAAAGAGTAACACCAGGTTCTACCTTGCTTTGTCAGGTGAACAATTTTTTTATTTTTATTTTTCTTTATAAATATCATAGACAATAACATTAGACAGCTTTCATCTCGACAATGAAGCGATGATCAACTAAATATTTATTTTGCATAACAAGGTAAAATATAAGAGTGACATGTTAAAAAAACTTATGATAAAGGGTAATTTTTCCTTGCAAATTAACATAGTTATTCTCAAATCAAACATAGTCATTCAGCACAAAACAAAACAAAAAATCAGCATAGTTATTTTCAAATTCAACATAAAAATAAAATTCAGCACATCTATTTAACATAAAAACTAAAATTCAGCACAAAAACAAAATTAAGCACAGTTATTCTGAAATTAAACAAAAAAAAATCATCATAATTATTCTCAACTTCTGCACATCTAACAAAAATAAAATTCCCGTGTTTACATTTTTTAATGTCACTATTTATCTACCTTTTTTCTTCCACTGTAAAACTTAAACATTTAAGTATCTAACATATTTAAAGAAGAATACTTAAACATTAGTTTCTACATAAAAAAAAACATTTGCATACTTTTATATGGCAAGACTTGTATTAAAAATAAAATGTTTAAGTTTATGTTGTATATTTTAAATAATGTCGAATAAAAAAGATAAAAAGATTAGAAAAACAAAAGGAAACATAAAAAATCAACAAATGTGGCATTGTCCAAAATATTTTCCGAATTTTATTTTTTTGTGCTTTCATCTAAACCAAGAATTATAAAATTAGAAGGCTATGGTTTTCTGACCAGTTCTTTTGAATAATAATAATTAGAAATAGTTTCTAGGATAACTTTCCTTCTAAACTATTTTCATCATTTAGTTTAAGTTTTCAACTCATTAGAAACTTTCTAAAAATGTACACTTGATATGTTTTTTATATTGTATATGAAAATTTTATCGAAGTTATATATATAGGGGATGATCCATAAAAACACATTTTTTTATAACAAAATTAAAAAAATCTAGTAAAAAAACAAAAATTCTACAAAAATATAAAAAATTAGTAAAAAAATCTAGTAAAAAACAACACAAAAAAAGAATCTAATACAAATAAATATCTACCATAAAAATAGATATTTTTATGTTTTATATATGTTGATAACCAATAAGAAACGTCAAAGTGTGTCTTAATAAACAAGCAAGTGCTATTATATACATTGATTTCAACGGTGGCCTTATGGGTTTTAAAAATCTAATACATTGATTTTGGATCGTGATGTGTATAAAAATACAAGTATCTGTTTATTTCGAATACTAATCTTGTTAAATGACTTTATCAGTATAGTTGGTATCACTTCAATATATGGTTTGTTATTCTTATTTATGAATTTACACTAAACATTCTTTTATCTTTGTTTTTTTAGAAACAATCGGCGTGATTGTTAGGTGTTTTGATCCCGTAACTTTCGAAACCAAGAATGGAAAACGATCTACCAAAATTACATTGTAGGTGGAAATTTTATAGTCTGCGATATTTTTACTTATAACCATACATTTTAATGAACGCGCCACATGTCATTTAGAATAGGGTGTTATTGTCATATAAATCGATGACCACATAATATAAAATCACAGACCGTTATGTAACAAGCATAATCAAGCACCAACTGGATAATCACAGACTAATAATCATAGACCAAGTGTAAAAAATCACAGACTATGTAACCAAATCGAAATAATCAAAGAAAAACTGGATGATCACGGACCATGTAAAAAACAAACAAAATATATAAAAAAAACTATACTCAAATTAAAGATAATAAAATTCTCTATTTAATGATATATTTTTTTCTAAGAAATGATTAACTGTTTAAAAGTTATTAAATCTAAAAAAATGGTGGAACTTGAATACCTATAAAAAAGTCAACAAATGTATATTATTCATATTTTGCCTATCCATATGTAATACATATAAGTTTTGAAAATACAAAGTGGGAACCCCTTGATCTAAACCAAAGGCTGGCAAGACACGAACACGTTAACACGACATGACACGACACAACACGAATTTAACATGTTTCGTGTTTACCCTTAACATGTTTCGTGTCTAAAACAGGTCGATATGTTAAGACCTGTTTATTTTCCGTGTCTAAACATGTAAAACCCGCTAAGACCTATTAAGATCCATTAAGACCTGTTAAGATTCGTTAAGACCTGCTAAGACCCGTTAATACATATTAAGACCTGTTTAAAATTTAAAATTTAAATTAAATAATATAATAAAATATGTGGGTAAGCGATTCACTTCAAAAAATTTCTAATTGTCTAACCCTAGTTATTTAATGGGTTCCTTAACAGATTCTTTAACGGGTTTTAACAGGTTCTTTAATGGGTCATTTATAGTGTTAATTGTTAGCGGGTTTCTTAACGGGACATTTCGTGTTTACGTGTTTTTAACGGGTCGTGTTCGTGTTTGAAAAAACGGACACCAGTTTGTGTTTTGTGTCTTAACGGGTCGTGTCTGACCCGTTATGATAGCCCTATCGAAACCGCTGATTACCTTGATCAATGGTCCTAAATCCTTCCTATTCTTTCACCAAAAAACTAATTTGTAATTGATTTGCCTCCTATGCATACATATATATATATATATATATATATATATATATATATATTTAAATTTGTCTAAGATTCAATCTGAACCGTATAAATTCAATAAGATTTTATCAATTCCATTTAAATTCATTGGTATTTTTAGACGGAGTTAATTGAAATAAATTAATTATTTCTAGACATGGTTAGTTGAATAACTTTGATTTTTAATCGAAGTTTATACAGACTTTAGACGTCTTTTGATTTTTGATTTTTGATTTTTTTGAAGTTGTTTAGAGTTTGGTTTAAGACGCAGGTAATTACTTTAGATGCGGTTAGTTATAATAAATTTGATTTTTGGACGGGTTTATGCAATTTATTTTTATATGTTGTTTTGATTTTTGGTTTTTAGCCGTTGTTTAAATTTTTGGTTTTTGGACACGATTAGTTATTTTTAGACGCGGTTAATTGAAATAAATTAAATTTTTAGACATGGTTTATACGAAATTTTGATTTTTAGATGCGGTTTTGATTTTTGATTTTCAGACATTGTTTATATGTTTGGTTTTTAAACGCGGTTGTTTGTTTTTTGTTTCTTAGACGGTTTTGTTTTTTATAATGTATTAAAATTAAAGTAAAATTCTTTTATTTTTTAATATTAAGAAGTATTTAAAAGTAACTTTTACCATTCAAACCTTTTGGTTCTCGCAAGGTTTGTTAGTTTGAGTGCTTTTACCAACCCCATTAAAAAAAAAATAACGCAAGATGCGGGGGCACGAACCGTTCTCGTTGGGACCTGGACTCACCAAGTGGTAATAGCCGGTTAGTTGTTTCAGGTGAGACTGATGGGTTTGGAAACTCTAAGAAAACATGGTTTTTTGATAAAATCAATTAAGACTTTGGAGGAGGGGGGTGAGAAGATACTGTTTCAGGTCAGATTCGGGTTAGGAACCGGTTTGGTTTGGTTAATGATGGTTCTAAACGGGTTTGAGGTGAAACCGGTTCGGTTTATAAATCGGTTTGAGAGAGGGAGATGCTAAACCTATAGGAACCAGTTCGGACGGTTGAAACCGGTTCGGATCGGTTTAGGAATCGGCAGTAAAATCTCGAACATGTGTCAAACTGGCGGTTCGAAATGGTTTGGATGGAACCGGTTTGAGATCAACCAAATACCGGTTTGTAAACCCAAAACGTTTTTTTTGTTTGCCTCTACGTACAACTAGGGATGCACAAACTGGTTTGGTCAACGGATAGTCAAACCCGATTTGGGAACGAGATGAGGATGTCAAACCTATAGAACCGGTTTGGATAGGGTTGAAACCGGTTTGGAGGGGTTCAAACCGGTTTGGGTGATGAGGATGTCAAACCTATACCAAACCGACTGTTCGGACCGGTTTGAGAACCGGTTTGAGACGGTTTGAAAACCGGTTTGTAAACCCAAACCGGTTTTTTTGCCCACCTCTAACTCTCTAAGTACAACCTGGTTTCAAAATGGATTTAGGATTGGGCTTTTAAAATGAGGTTAGATTCCCAACCCAGTTTCTTTGTTTTCTTTTTTCCTCTCCAGCCCGAGTCTATTAAAAAAACCCCTTAAATTGTGTACAAGTTCACTCTGATTTAATTTTGCAAACCTTAATTTAACACGTAATTAAAAAAACTTATGCCAATAACAAGCGGACTTAAAATGGGCCGTCATACCAGAAGATTTAAAATGGGCCATAATATAACAAAAGTTACGAGAAGGCTGAAGCCCTAATTCTTATTTATTAGCTGGTCTTTTAAAGGCCCAAAACAAGATTCCAAAAGTTGACATCTTCCTTTCATGACAGAGGTGCGCAAAAAAAGGGTCCAGAACCGGTTATACCTGAACCGAAATGATAAGAACCGGTTTCAATTTTAGCTGGCCAAAAGTTGAACTAAAACCAACAAAAACTAATCAAAAATTCGAATCTAACAGGAACCAGTTCTTGACTTTGTTTACTAAAACCGAATCTGGTTTGGAACCAGAACCGGTTCCAAAAACACCTGATTACGCACCTCTACCTCATGAGTTGTTTCTATTTAATTCATTAACTAGAATCTTCAGGAAATTATTCTTGACTCTAGCTTGGTATTGCTAGAAGTAACAAACCAAAATTTGTTTTTGAACGGAAAATATATCCTACTTCTATTAAACTAATCCAAAGAAATTTCTCATTGCTTGGATTTGAACTTAGACCTCTCTACTAAAAGACATTGCCTCTACCAAAGTACCAAGTGAAATGTTCTCACATTGGCGCGAAACTTTTATTAGTCAGAAATTTTCTATGTAGTTTGTTCATTGTTGAATAATAAATTCGGTCTGATTTATGCAGAGCCAGGTTGACAAAATTCAAGCTATTAACCAACAAACTAAATAAAATTTTAATAATATTAATAAACTTAATATAGTTAGCAAGCAAAGTGTTAATTTTTTTAATCTCCACATAAAATTAATGATTTGCTAACATTTAATATTTATAATGTTTTGATTCTATGCACCTAAAATTTCAAAAGCTATAAACCTAAGACGTAAATATGTAAAAAGGTGATGCGTAAAGATATGACAGTGGTTAGAAATAACTCCTTTATTCACATAAAAATAAAGAATAAACTGCTAATTAGACATAAACTAGGGTTTAGCCTGCGAATTGCGGCGGTAAACCCGCATTGAACAGAAAAAATACGATATTTACCCAACTAAAAGTGTTCAAAAAAGTATCGAGTCATACCACTTTGTTTATATGGGTATTCGATCACAATAGTTATAGTGTGCATAAATTGTGAAAACTAAAAAATTAGGTTGCTTAAAATTTTGACATATGTATAATATTTTTTATGGTAACTTTGTAAAATTTTAACCAATTTTCTCAAATGTTCAATTAAGTCACTCATAGGATTTTGTCTTTTTAAAGCCATTCATCGTATGTAATGTTTTATAAAAATTTATTTTTTTTAAATTAATTGAGGCAAATGATATATATATATATATATATATAGGGGATGGAATTTTTGATAATCCTTATCTTTTGCTACAACTACATAACCATCATCCAATGGTTACTTTAAAAAGGTAAGTGTATAGGATCGTGACACGTGTCAGATTCCTTTTTTTTCCTTTTTTTTAATATAAAGGACATTTTAGACATTTGTTTTTAAGTAAAGTTTATCCCTTTTTTTTAAACATTCATAACTTTTTTATACTATATTATTTTTTTTTAAAAAATTGCACCATTATACTCGTCTCATTTTTCTCTTTAATTTCGTTATAGTCTCGACTAGTTTTTTTTTATTTTTTTGATGTCATGTATTTACATCATTGTAACGAGCTTAAAGATAGCAAATTAATTAGAAAATTTTTCAAACAATGATAAATTACAGTAATGTAACAAAAAATGAAGTAATGTAACACAAAATGAAGTAATTTACAATGACATAATTAACGGTGACGTAACACATTATTTTATTTTATTTGCTCTAACAATGATAATTACAATGATAAATTACAGTGATGTAATAGAACACATTATTTTGATTTTTTTCTCTCACAATGATAATTATAGTGATGTAATTTATCATTGTTCGAAAAAAATTTAAACTAATTTGTTGTCAATATAAATTACATCGCTGTAATTTAAACCAAATTCACCGAAAAAAACCGAAACCGAATTTTACGTCAATATAAATTACATCACGATAAATTACGTCAATGTAAATTACATCACTGTAATTTATCATTTTTTAAAAAATTTCAAATAAATTTGTTATATTTAAGCTCGTTACAATGATGTAAATATAGGGCATTTAAAAAAAGTAAAAAAAATTAGTCGAGACTATAACGGAATTAAAGAGAAAAATGAGACGAATATAATGGTGCAATTTTTTTAAAAAAAATAATATATTATAAAAAAGTTATTAATGTTTAAAAAAGAGGGAGGGAAAACTTATAAGGGGTAAAATGACTATGATGCCCTTTTTAATATTTTAATGAAATGCTTATGTGTAAGTTTATGATTGGTTGAAATGGTTATGTAGTTGTAGCAAAAGATGAGGGTTATTTTTTACACCTTGCCCTATATATATAAGCATTTAATAGTAGTAATTATTATTCTTTCTCAATTTAACTTAAATTTAACAATTATAAACTTTTCTTATTAATTTGTGGTTTATTTTCTTTAGAATTGCCATGTTATGTTAAGTTAATTAGAAAAAAAGTTTTACTTATTATTAATAAAATTTCATATGTGTTTCATTTTCTTAATTAACTTTAAAAATTTTAAACAATATTAAAAATAATATATGATTAAAATTACTGGAAGTTGAATAACTTTAGAAGGACAATAAAAATTCATGCGACTTTAAAGATGCACTAAAAAAACTTGATTATTATCATTATTAGGTGAAGTTCTCTTTATTATAAATATTTCTGGAGGCGGGAGGCAAGATACCGGTGACCGCGTGAAATCCTAATTTGAGAATTCAAATTTTTTAGATGGATCTGAGTGACGATGGATCTGCGTGAAGTTAGGGTTTTTTGAATTAGGGGAGATAAAAGAGGGAATGGGTAAAGTTAATAATTTCCATAAATAATAAAATGTAATTTTTACTAAAATACCCTTTTAAATAAAAAATAATTAAAAATAAAAGAAATTATGTGATTGGTTAATAAGAGTTTTCTTAGTTTTCTTGAAAGTGAAGGGTTTTCATTTGAACCCTCCCCTTGAAAACCCTCATTTTTAAGAAACCAAGAAAACCTTTAATCCACCATTGATTAATCTAATCAATGGTTGAGATCAATAGTTGCCAAATTGTAATTAAATAACAATCAAGGGAATCAAATGTATGACTATAATGGTATATTAGTCCAAATAAATATATTATCTCTCCTATATTAAATAAAATTCCTAAAATCTCTCATCTCTCTCCTCTCTCATCAATTATATACAAAAATTAATTTAAAAAAATATATTTTTTTTTCACTCAAAAAATTGAATTCAAACAAGATGGATATTTTGATTCAAAAATCTGAAATTTTCAACCAAAATATATGATTACATATATGTAATCAAATACTAGGTGTTATATACATGATTACATATATGTAATCATATACAAAGTTACATGTTTACCAATTGTATGGTCACATTTTATATAACCGATTACATATATGTAATAATAAGCCATTAATTATTGAATTACATATATATATTTCAAAATTAAAAGATGAAAAAAAACAAATCATACTACCTGATTACATATATGTAATCATCTATATGGTTGCATACATATCTGATTACATATATGTAATCAATCAAATAAAAGTAAATATGAATACAAATCAAATTGTTGGAGCTATATATGCTTGATTCACAAATATCTAAATTCAAATAAGTTCAAACTCTAAGACACAAACTCATGAACTGTTGATATAAATACTTTTGATGAACAAACTCATAAAAATTAATACCTAACAGATGATCTTCCACCAAAATACAATCTTATAAACACATGTCACTATATTTAGAGATAAAAAACAACAATGAGTGTGTTTATGTTAAATGGCCTGAGATGCTTTTTCATCCAATATTTCTTGTGGATCAACACACGTTATAAAATAATTTGTCCAAAATTGATCTTTTAGTAAATATACTAGCAATATAAAGTTGATTACATATACGTAATCATATAAGCGGTTAATAAAAATATGATTACATAAACGTAATCACATAACTGGTTAATATAAACCTGATTACATATATGTAATCATATAATTGGTTACATATATTTGATTACATATATGTAATCATACAAACATTTGATCTTAAATTCCCGTATAATTAACATCAATTTGATATTCTGGAGTCTAATATGTGAACTCTAACCTAGTTATCAAAAGTTCACAATCAAAAAGCATGGCATACATACCAGTTTTATAATTTGAGACACCTCGCAATTTCCAGGTCAACATTAATTATATTTTAATAATAATATGTATTATTATTGCACACGTGGCACTAGAATTACAAATGTTTAGTGTGACACGTGGCACGACAGTCTAAACGCACCGATAATTCGAAGAATTTTCGCAAAACGCTCGCACGTGTCTTGAATAATGAACGTTGGTGAACGGATCAAATCACAGTACACTTTCACTACACTTAGGTTCTAAGGAACCTAGAATAGGTAGAACAATGCTTGTGTGTCGAGAAACGATGATCGTAATCGAGAAATTCGCGAATTTCGGTTCAAAGCAATGAAATTGGGCTTACTGGGCTCAACCGGGACCCATCGCGGTACGCGATGGGCACCCAAATGGGCCTTCGCGGTACGCGATACACAGGCGGGTGAGTTTAAATTCTCCGAAAACAATCGCGGTACGCGATGACCGATCATCTTCCTTCATCGCGATACGCGGCGTGTTTCGGGAACCGAATGATTTTTTTTAATCATCGCGCTACGCGAAGGTGCTTTTTGCTAGACGTCGCGGTACGCGACGACTCTACACACGCAAAATCTTTATTTAACCAAGACCAAATCATTTCAGCCGACCTCCTCACTCATTTCTCGAGTTCCAGGCGACTAGACCTCCTCTTCATCATCTGTAAACCCTATTCAACCTGCTAGGAAGCCATTGTTGAGGTTTCTTTGAAGATTGGAGGTGCAAGGAAGCTTGGAGTGGCCATCTCACGTGTCTTTCCTCTTGTGCAAGCCCTTCTACGAAATCTCAGGGACATCTCAGGCTTCTTAACTGTTGTGAGGCCACTATCTCGACTGGAGTAAGCTCAAGAAGGTAGTTCTTGCATCATTTTTGCACTTTTAACACATCTACACACACATGCAAGCCATTTTTGGCCACATGCACCACCATCACCACTTGAATCACGAAATCTTACTGTTATAGATCTATTATTTGATGATATTGCAACTGATTTGATGAATGGATGATGATCTATGGTGATTTTGACTACATATGATGATGATTTGACGATTTGGTCATGAAATGGATACTTTAGACCACATGCATGCATGATCAATGATGTTTTATGTGATTTTTAATATTGAAATGTTGTTAGTTATGATATTTGACATGATTTAAGAGGTCTAGGAGCGTTATTGTTATCAAGAAATGCTAGAACATAATAGTTACTATAAATAGTAACTTTATTTATGCAAATGTGTGAACAAATGAGTTAATGACCACATGCATGTGTTTAAACCTATGATTTATGCTTAAAAGGATGTTTTATGATGTTGTGGATGCATATGAGTTGTTAGAATTATTAAAAGCTATGATTTTGAAGATGTTACTATGAATAGTAACTTTTTGTTGCAAATTTGCTAAGAAATGTTGAACTTGATGATGTTGTATGTTTAACATGCTTAGTTGAAGTTATTATGATGATGATAAATGATTTTATGCCTTAGAATGATTGATGTATGTGCATTTGTCAAAGGTTACTATAAATAGTAACTTTATTTTGCAAAGTCGATAAATGGTGACATGTTGTTGTGACAAATGTGGTTAAATGACTATTTAGTACTAGGATATTAGTATTTAGGTGATGTTGGTTATTAAACTTGGTGCAACATGCACATTTGTGCAACTTTCTAAAAATAGTAACTTTTACGCGCAAAACATGCTAAACCGGCTAAGTGTAATTATGTGCTATGTCATAACATGCTCAGTTAGGATAAATATGCGTAATAGAATAATCGGAATATGATTTGTTGCATGACTTGCTTAATTTAGAAACTTTCCCGAAATAGAAACTTACTATAAATAGTAAGTTTCCTCACGAAAGCGACTTTGGTATCCGCACACATCACATGACACTAAAACACACGTTACACGAACACTTGATCAAAAACCGTCACCAATGGGTCGTTAGGTCAAACACGGTCAATACGGTCAAACACGGTCAACACGACCCACATAACAACTTGAAGTTGTTAGACACAAACACGGTCCGGTGAGACCCACATGTATGTGAACACAAACTTATAGTACCTATGTGATATAGGTAACTGCTAGCCGGCAAGCTACACTATTCTATACGAATACTCTGCTAAACTCAGGTGAGTTTACAGCCCATCTTTTACTCCTTAAACTGTTTTTGCTAAACTTATGGGGTGAGATTACTATGCAACTGTTTTAGATATATGACTGGTATGTTGTAAAATCATTTTGAGTGTAACTATTATCGCATTAAGTCCTCACTTATCCTTACCGTTAGTTGTATAACAAACGAGTCGTAATTACGTAGTACTACTGGGTTTGACTAACCCCACTCGGCACCAATGTTGACTGGAGGTCATAACGAGTGTAATTTTGATGTTGATGTCGGGTCCAGCGATGATTCGCAGAGGCAAACGGAAACAGTCGAGTTTCGGTAAGATGAACTGACACACTCAACGGATCGTAGATCCAACAACTAAACTTAACATACCCAGTATATGTCTGTTTACTATTTATGTCTGTCTAAACCTGTGAACTCACCAACTTTTTAGTTGACACTTTTCGCATGTATTCTCAGGTAACTAATGGAGCACACGCTAGGACACACAAGAGGAGTACAAGAAGAGTCGCATGCATTAGACTCTATCCCTAGGCTTGTGTTGATGTGTTTCTTTTAAAACAATTTAAACAATATAGTGTTTGATACACTTTAATTTCCGCTGCTACACTTTACTTTTCCGTTGTTTAACTTTCCAACTTTTCCGCTGCTTTATTATGAAAACTTGTATTACTTTACAAAACTGTATGTGTGTAACTCATATAGAGTTATTCTATATAACCATGAGCTGTGATCCTGGCCACTTCACACCCGCGCGGTCTGACACTGCACGTGGGAATTTGGGGGTGTGACATAATTGGAAATAGAACCACTATCTGATTATCGAACTTCTAAGTATATGTCTAACACTATCATTCCAATTGTCATTTTACATTTAAGTTGAAAAAGAATGTGAACGACAGAATTAGATGAAGTATGAATTTAATGATGAACTGTCTAGGGTTACACCTACTAAACAATAAGAACCTTACAAGATCATATAATGAATATGAGAAGGGACGTGAAGACGATGTGAACACCAGATATCAGACTCAAAAACGCCGGAAATTCGCCATCTGTGATCGCTACGGCGGCGGAGGACAAGATAGCCGGTGATGTTACGATTTGTCAACCGGACGTAACCACTAACCAAGTAACCAACACCGGCAGCAACATCCAAGACAAAATCAGACTTCAATTCAAGCCGGAGAGGTGGAGGCGGGAGGCGAGATACCGGTGACCGCGTGAAATCCTAATTTGAGAATTCAAATTTTTTAGATGGATCTGAGTGACGATGGATTTGCGTGAAGTTAGGGTTTTTTGAATTATGGGAGATAAAATAGGGAATGGGTAAAGTTAATAATTTCCATAAATAATAAAATGTAATTTTTACTAAAATACCCTTTTAAATAAAAAATAATTAAAAAATAAAAGAAATTATGTGATTGGTTAATAAGAGTTTTCTTGAAAGTGAAGGGTTTTCATTTGAACCCTCCCATATATATATATATATATATATATATATATATAGAGAGAGAGAGAGAGAGAAAGGAGTGAATGTTAACCCATGGTAATTGAGGTAACTTATAAACCCAATTTGATTGTTGTCTAATTTAATGAATTTGAAATGTGTGGTCCATATTAAATCTGGGAAAAATGAGTGGTTAATATTCCTTTAAGGGTATTTTGGAGATTTGTGAGGTGTACTTGATTTGATTTTTAAAATAAAAGTTTACCCCCCAATTTTTTAAACCTTCATAACTTTTATATACATTATTATTTTTTTAAAAAAATTACACCATTAAATTTTTCACATTTTTATCTTTAATTCAAGTATAATTTTGTCAAAAAATTTTAAAGTTTTCGAAATTACACTGATGTAACGAGTTGAATTTTTTCAAAGTGTTCGTAATTACCCTGATGTAACTAGCTAAATTTTTTCAAAGTATTCCTAATTACACTGATGTAACGAGCTGAATTTTTTAAAGTGTTAATAATTACACTGATGTAACGAGTCGTTACACTGATGTAACGAGCTGTAACTTATTTTTTTTACGTTACAATTATCTAACTTTCTATCTTATTTGAAATAAATTTATCTAATTAACTAAATTTTATAATAAAAAATAAGTTTGTAATATATATTTAAGATGAGAGAAAAAAATTTTGATGGAAAATTTTTGAAAAAAAAAGAGAAAAATTATTGTACTTATGTTTTTACGTTAGTGTAATTACGAATGTTCGAAAAAAATTTGGCATGACTATAATGAAATTAACGAGAAAAATAAGACGAGTTTAATGGTGTAATTTTTATAAAAAAATAACATAGTATAAAAAAGTTATAAGTGTATAAAAATCAAGGGGAGAACTTTAATTTAAAAATAGGAAAATAGATAGTTTTTTAAAAGTGTGACACTTGTCACTCTTATATTAAATATGATTTTTGTAATTAACACAAAAGACCATAATGCCCTTTTGTATTAAAAGTTAATTAGTGACACATGTCACCATTAGATTAAATCTTGGAAATTTGAACCATTGGATTTGAGTTATAAAGTTTTTTCAATTAGAGTGAGTTATTATATGATCCCTTCCCTATATATATATATATTATTAACTCATTTCTGGTGTGGTTTAGTTGTGAACTTATAATCGTAGAATGAAATCGACTTGATCATCAAATTATGATACCTTCGTGAGTTGCTATTACGTCGGTTTTCCACAAAGTCCAATTCTTTAGCATAAATATCTCATGCATTTTTGTTGCTGATGCCTGATGTCCATACTTGGCCCCAGAATAGCTTTTCAATGAGCTGGGCTAAAAGTGTTTTCATTCATTTGGGCATCGGCCCAATCACCTGTTGGACAACAATCATTTTGAGCTATGTTATCATAATCTCTCCGAGTTAGGGGTGGGTAAAAAACCCGTAACCGGACCAGTTGTACCCGAACCGGTGGGTACAGACGCTTCTGGATTCTCAGAGAAATTGGAATCGGGACCGGAACTGAAAAAGCGGAACCAGTTCCAGATTTACCCGGCTAAACCCGAACCGGAACCGGTTTAAAAAAACGGCATGCGTCTAGACTCTCATGTGAGGCGAGGCACAAGAAAAGTGTTTTGCAACCATCCAACCTTTAGGAGAGGTTTCAACAAGGTTTTGGCAAAGATTCCGGTGAGATTTCCTTAAGATTCGGACCAAATCTTATAATTTTAGGCAAACTTTTGCAAATTTTAACCAAACTTGCTTAAAACTTTAAAGTTAAATTAGAACCAGCCTATGCATCTAAAGCTAGCCTTAAACAAACATAAAACATATTTACAGCCCCTAAAGCGCCTTCCTTATCTTAGGCCTTCACTTTTTGAATGTTTCGCACCTAGTACCAAGGCTCACTCTTTGCAACTTTGAGTGTGCCTTTACAAACTATGATTTTAAATAATGAAATTTGAAATGGAAACAAACTGGTCCTAACAAGAAACAGCGACGAATTGGTTTCAAGTGAAATTGACCCAAACCATCATCTTCATATGTGTTTGTTATTTGATGTACTTAACCAACCCAAATTGGTTTGTACTGGGTTGGGTTTTCATTGCAGAAATCGGTTTTAAACCTCAATTGGTTTAGAACCGAAACTGATTTTGACTATTGTTACCCAAATTTAATCATGTTGTAATTCGAGCTGATTTCAGAAATTAAAAAAATAAAAAACGTATTAGTACACTTCTTGGAACAAATATATAAGCCAATTGGTTAATAAATGTGTGAAAATTTTGAAATTTAAATGGAATAATAAAAGTTATTAAATTAGATTTTTATTCAAAGATTATTGCAAGGGCGGACGAATGAGGAAGGCGTTGTTCATGTTTCTACAAGAAAGCACGTAGTCTTTACGAAAGAAAAGACGATTGTGGTTTGCAATTTGCATTAGTTGGGTTTTACCTAACGTCTACTCTAATTCTTCAATTCCCACAAACTGCGTAGCATATCCTAGCTAATTAAGGTGAACGTCTCACTCCGTCAATTACACTAATTATGCTCTTCAGGAATAACTATCATTTTATTATTTTTTAAAATAACCTTTATTTATCGAAGATCATTTATCAAGTTAGTTTTCTCTTTTTGTCAATGTAAAGTTTACGGGTTAGAGTCTCACTTGAAACATTATGTTACATATGGGCCAATGATATATTACAGTTGTTTTTCGGACGATGGGTTTCTTTTTGAATGGTGGGTGGGTTGGGTCACCAGCGTCGTAATAAAAATAAAATGAAAAATCTTATTATGATTAGGGGAACTAATAATATTTAATGTAGTGTTACTGTGCTGCTTATGTTTTAAATTTGCGATTATAAAGTCAAAAGTTTTCTTATTGTCAAAAAGTACTTGGTATATCACAACTTACAAATCAACAAAAATATACGAAGACTCGATCAATGACTACACGTTTACAACTCAATATAAGAACATAAACACAGACCCTAAATTATAAGATAACAAATATACATATTTGTATATCGATGAATCTATAGACAAAAACTAAGAAATATAACAAAACGATCTGATTCATAATTAACAACTATGAATCATCATAACCTGATTCACCAAGATGATGAAGATACAGACCAAGAACACATAGGAAAACCGTAAATCACCATCAGGTTAAAGTGAACAAGGGAGAAATAACTCAAAAATTGCAAACAAATGTATAGTACCTAATCTAGATCAGAACCAACTCATCGATATATATCTTCACATCTCTTCATATTTCTTTTCTCCAACTTTAGTCCTCCAACTTTATAAACTTATAACCTGCACACAAACACTTATTATTTCGTCATGGCAATTGGCACATAATAAGACCGGTGGGTGTGCCCCTTGAGTGGGCGTGGGTAGGGCGTGATGGGGCGTGGCACACCGCCCCCTTTGTGGCGTGAGTGGGCGTGCTGGGGGAGGCGTGATTGGGGCAACGGGTGACAAAGTGGAATAGATCCGTTGAAGGTGACCGTTTGAAGCGTTAAAAAAATTACCTATTTAACTCCACATTTCAAATTCATTCAACACAAAAAAATTCTCACTCTTCTCATTTCAAACTTATTCAATTTCTTAACAAAAAATACTTTCCATGGATCCCAACCAAACACCAAACCAATACTACAACCCAAACACTCCACCTAATCGAAACCCGAACACGCCACCTCTGAATTGGTTCTTTAGCCCTTCTCCAATAAATTCTTTTTTTATTCAAACTGTTATCGGCCAAATTTTGATTCAAGCCCACAACAAGGGTTTTAAACATTCGCTGATTATGGTTCGAGTCAACAACCGCATGGGTTTGGTCAACTATCTTAGGATGAAGTTGTACCCGAGACCCAACCCCCTACAAATGCTGGTCCAAGCACGCAACCAAAACAAAGGCGTAGACACAAGAAGAAACAAGTTGGCTGTGGGAGGTTCATCCTGTCTCGAAAAATGGTCTCCGGAGGAGGAGTTTCAACTTACAAAAGCTTGGATCGATGTGTCGGAAGACCCAATTGTTGGTAATTACTTTCTTTTTATGTTTTCAAAATTGTTAATGTTTTTTTATAAATTGTTAATATTTTTTTATAAATTGATTATAGGTCGTAACCAAAGAGGACCGGACTTTTGGAGTAAAATCCGAAGTCAATTTTTTCAAGCCATGGGTTGTGGGGAGTATCGTACAAACGATATGATCTCTAGCAAATGGCGTGACATAAACCAAAAGGTTAGAAGGTTCAACGGGATTTATTCCCAGAAATGGCAAACTCGCCGGAGCGGCCAAAGCGACGCAATGATCGAGATTGAATCGGAAGATCAATACCGGGAAGAGTTTAACGCCCCCTTCACGCTTAAACGGAGTTGGGAGATTATGAGGAAATGTCCTAACTGGGTAAGAATCCCGACTGTTCATTCGTCGGCCTCAAAACGATCAAAAGCATCGTCAACCGATAGCCCCGACACGTCGGATGCTCGAGTTCATATAAATATAAACGATCTCGACGAAGAAGAAGAAGATGTCGACGACGAGATAGAGGATTTGACTCGTCCGATTGGAAGAGATCGTGCAAAAACCGACCGAGCAAGGGCGAGACGGGGCTCTTCATCTCAAACGACCCCGGATTATAACCAAGGAATGGAAAACTTATCTCAACGAATCGGTGACTTTAACGAATTAAAACGGGAACGTCAACGGTTGGTAGAGTTACAACTTCTATTCACCAACACCGAACACTTAACCGGGGTCGACCGTGAAATTGCCGAGCGGGAGAAGGGAAAAATTCGTAATAAATATAGAGATAATTAGCTTTATGTAATTTTTTTATTAATTTGTAATTTTTTTTATTAATTTGTAATTTTCAATTATAATTTTATGTAATTTTTTTAATTTAACATTAATTATATCTCATTTTAATTTAAAAAGGAATGATGACGTAGAGTGAGTGGATAAAGGGGCATTTCCAATTTTCCACCAAAATGGTGGAGTGAGTGGTTGTGGTGAGTGCCTACATGGCGCCTACGTGACGCATAGGTGGAGTGATTGGGCCATGGGGCATACCCCATGGTCTAAGTTGTCAAAGTTGTAAACCCATTTATAACATGGTTGATGATTCGGATTGTCAAAGTAGTGAATGCATTTCTTGAAGATAAATATAGTTAGGGCTGTCCAAAAAGCTCGAAGCTCGGATTCGGCTCGTAGCTCGTTCGGAAAAAGCTCGGATAAAGCTCGGCTTGGATAAAGCTCGTTTGTAACCGAGCCAACTCGTTTTATAACCGAGCCGAGTCCGAGCCAAGGCTAGCTCGGCTCGTAGCTCGCTCGTTGCTCGGCTCGTATGCTCGGCTTGTGGCTCGGCTCGTTTTTACAACATACTATACTAAAATATAAAATTATAGGGTTACTTGATGGTTCAGAGAAGAAGAACACGAGAAGATTAAAGGAGAAGAGAGTGAATCTTTTATTATGTAAAAATGAAGAAGATTATTACAATCAAGCACCTTTACCTTATATAGAGGTAAAGTAACAAACTAACAAACTTTTAACAACCACATTCTAACAGACTAACTAATCAACTTCTCTTAACTGACTCGTTTGAAGTAGTTTCATCACCCCCCTTACTTCAAACCTTCTCATACCCACAGAATGCCTGAACTGCATAAACTTCTCCTTAGTACCAGCCTTGGTTAACATATCTGCATATTGCTCATTAGTTCCACAAAACTCCAATTGAATTATCTCCTGCTTCACCAAATCTCTAATAAAATGATGTTTTAATTCTATATGCTTGGATCGACTGTGAAGAATCGGATTCCTTGACAAGTTGATGGCTGATTTATTATCACAAAATATAGTAGTAGGAGATTTCTGATCACATCCTAGATCCTCCAAAATCCTCCTTAGCCACACCCCTTGACAGGCTGCAGCAGTAGCCGATATATACTCGGCTTCAGAGCTTGAAAGAGCTACGGTGGATTGCTTTCTAGAACTCCAAGAAACAGCACAGCTCCCCAACATGAACACACAGGCTGAGACACTCTTCCGATCATCTATGCATCCAGCCCAGTCACTATCAGTGTATCCAATTAGGCGCAGCTCATTCTCCCGGTTATACCATAACCCATAGTTACATGTACCAGCCACATATCTGAGAACTCTTCTCACAGCTCCTTGATGAATCTTGGTTGGCCTTTGCATAAACCTGGACACCATGCTCACTGAGAAAGCCAGATCAGGTCTGGTATGAGTCAAGTAGATTAGCCCTCCAACAATGCTCCTGTAATTGGAATCATCCACCCAACCGGACTCATCTTCTACATGTAGCTTTTCACCAGCGTTCATGGGGGTTGCTTCAGGTTTGGCTCGACTCATCCCAAACTTGCTCAGTAGGTTCTTGGCATATTGAGTTTGGCATACAAAGATTCCATCTTTTGTTTGATTAACTTCCAGGCCCAGAAAGTACTTGAGGAGCCCAATATCAGACATTTCAAATTCTAGTTTCATACTGCCCTTGAATTCTTGAATCAACCTTGAGCTTGAGCTAGTGCACACTATGTCATCTACATACAGACACACGTACATAATATCTTGATCAGGAGTACACTTAACATATAAGGTGGGCTCACTGTGACTCCTTAAAAATCCATTCTTCAGGAAATAACCGTCTATCTTTGAGTACCAGGCTCTAGGGGCCTGCTTTAGCCCATACAGGGCCTTTTTCAATCTGTACACTTTAGTCTCACTTCCTTTAACTTCGAACCCTTCTGGCTGACACACGTATATCTCCTCAGTCAGATCTCCGTTGAGGAACGTAGTTTTTACATCAAGCTGGTGGAGTTCCCAACCTTTTTTAGCTGCTATGGCTATAATGACCCTGATGGTCTCGAATCTGGCTACAGGAGCAAACGTTTCGGTGTAATCCACTCCTTCCACTTGTGAATACCCTTTTGCAACGAGCCTGGCCTTGTGTCTTGTAACTTCTCCTCTTGGGCCAATTTTGGTTTTGTAGGTCCACTTCACTCCTACTACATTTTTCCCGGAGGGTAGAGAAGTTAGATCCCAGGTTTGGTTTTTCTTTAGCGCCTCCATTTCCTCCTCCATGGCCAATTGCCATTCTTTCTTGGAGGCTGCCTCATGGTAGCTTGTTGGATCATTTATGGTCAGGGCGAACAGCTGAGTTTCTTCATCTGAGCTATCCCCACCGGTGGTGTAATCTCTGAGCCAGGCCGGTGGCTTGCTAATTCTCTTGGATGGACCAGGGGCGGTATTTGGGTTGGTGTTTGTCGTGGTTGAGGTGGTGTGAGATGGGGTTGATAGGTTGTTTGTGGGAGAGTGCGTTAGGTTTGGTTGCTGGTTGTCAGTCTCGGTGTCATAGGGGTATGTTGGGAATGGATCTGCGAAGGTGATAGGGTCAGGTTCTGGGGCTTTTGTCCCATCGTTGGTCCACTGCCATGCTCCTTCCTCATTGAAGGTCACGTGTTTTTGTACTGAGAATTTCTTGGTGGTGGGGTTGTAAAGCCTGTATCCCGTACCATGTTGACCATACCCTACCATGATGCACTTTTCTGACCGATTATCTAGCTTTTGCCTTTCGTGTGATGGAGTCAGACTGTAGGCTGTACTACCGAAGACCTTCAGGTGATGTACCGATGGTTTGTGACCTGACCACGCCTTAGTTGGTGTTTTGTTGGGTCTAGTTCTTGTAGGTGACCGGTTCAGTAGGTAGACGGCAGTGGCTACTCCTTCGGCCCAGAGGTTATTAGGCAGTCTCTTATGCTTTAACATGCTCCTGGTAAGGCCCATTATGGTCCTATTTTTCCTTTCAACCACCCCGTTGTGCTGTGGGGTGTGAGGTATGGTGAGCTCCCTTCTGAGGCCTTGTCTTTTGCAGAATTGGTCAAACTCATTGGAGCAGAACTCACCCCCTCTGTCGGTTCTCAGAACCTTGATGTGGCATCCACTCTCGAGTTCTACTGATGCTTTAAAGGTCTTGAATTGCTCGAACGCTTCTGACTTGTGCTTCAAAAAATAGACCCAATTCATTCGAGTGTAGTCATCTACCAGCAGGAGGTAGTACTTGCTTCCCCCTAAGCTGGTTGCTTGCATGGGTCCGCACAGGTCTGCGTGAACTAGCTCGAGCTTTGTGGTGGCTTTCCGGGAGTGAGAGTTAAAAGGGAGCTTGTGTTGTTTTCCCATCAGGCAGCCTTCACAGTGACTGATGATGGTGATCTGTGGCAGGCCTCGCACCATTTCATTATCTGAGAGGAGTTTGAGGCCTTGGAAATGCAGGTGCCCGTACCTTAGGTGCCACAGTTGGGATAAGTTGCTGGTGTTCTGGCTTGTACTTGTTTGATCATCAATGTCTTGTGAAGCATCAAGGAGAAACATGTTGTTGGATGAGACTTTGATGGTCATGAGGTGAGTACCCAGTGTCTTGTTCTTTATGCAGCATCTGTCTTCATCAAATGTGAGAGAGTAGCCCTTCCTCATTAGTTGGCCGACACTTAGGAGGTTGTATTCAAGTTTAGGGGCATAGTATACATCGTCTAGTAGCTTGTATTTATCACCTCTCATTGTAATCTTTACTGTGCCTTTTCCTTCGACTCCTAGCTTCTTTTTGTCCCCGAGGTTGACCTCCAGTTTGAAGGTCTCATCTAGGTCAGTGAAAATCTCCTTGCGGCCGGTCATATGGTTTGAACACCCGGAGTCGAGGAACCAGAGGTGTGAGTTGTTTCGTTCACTCTCAGTGCTGGCCACCAGTGCTAGCCCGTTTTGTTTGTTGTGGTCTGCTATTGGAGCCTGGGCAAAGAAAAGGTGAGGTTCCTCATGCGCCGACTGATCTTGAGGTGTGTCTTCTGTGGCTATCTGTGCTTGGTTCTCCTCGTTGAACCAACAGTCTTTCTTAAGGTGCCCGAACCTGTTGCATATGTGACACTGTGGGCCACGGTTTCTTTCTGAATACCTTCCTCGGCCTGTGTAGCGGCCGCGGCCCCTGAGACTTGAGGATGGCCGGGAGGGTTCTTGAATGACCTGGAGGGCTTGTTCTTCTGTCTTCTCTGGCTGGTTTTTGTTTCTGGTGTTGAGCCTGGCCTCCTGAGACTGCAATGACCCCATCAGTCTGATTGGAGTCAATGTGGTTAGGTCATTAGACACTTCTATTGAGGGGACTATGTAGTCGAACCGAGGGGTGAGACTTCTTAGAATCTTCTCTACTATGGTTTGATCTGTCACAGGTTCTCCGTATGATCTCCTCTGGCTCACTATCGTCATGACTCTAGAGAATTAGTCGCCAACTGCTTCGTCATCCTTCATACTGAGGTTCTCGAAATCACGTCTGAGACCTTGGAGCTTGATTGCCTTTACCTGATCGTCACCCTGGTACTCCATTCTTAAGATTTCCCATGTCTCCTTCGCCGAGTTGGCCGCCGCTATGCGGGAGAATAGCTGATCATGAACAGCTTGCTGGATTATGGCCATTGCGTGAGCATCTTTTTTTTGTGCGGTTTTCAACCGAGCTTGATCGGTGTCTGCTACATTGACTCCTGATTCGACCAGATCCCAGAGGTCTCTCGAGCGGAGGATAGTCTTCATCCTTATGCTCCAGAAGTCATAGCCCTCGCCTTTGAACGTGGGGATCGGAGTGGGTTGAGTCGGAACAGCGCCAGTGGGCTCGGCCATGGGGGAGTCTGGATCGCAGCTTGAGCTTTCAACGGTGGTAGCTCTGATACCACTGATGGTTCAGAGAAGAAGAACACGAGAAGATTAAAGGAGAAAAGAGTGAATCTTTTATTATGTAAAAATGAAGAAGATTATTACAATCAAGCACCTTTACCTTATATAGAGGTAAAGTAACAAACTAACAAACTTTTAACAACCACATTCTAACAGACTAACTAATCAACTTCTCTTAACTGACTCGTTTGAAGTAGTTTCATCATTACTTTCAATAATAAATATACTTTAGTATTATTTTGTAAGTATGATAAAAAAAAGAAAAAAAGAAAAAAATAAAAAGAAAATAGGATAGAAATATAGAATGAATCTCAATTATCATGTGTTTCACTAATCCCTTATTCCTAAATCGTATTCTTAATTCTCAATTCTACGTATTCACGTCTTTTTACTCTTACTTCTCAAACCATAATTCCCAAATATGTTTGAGCCACAGTCCTCACACCAGACGTTTCACGCCCGGTTACAGCCATATGACGGTTGGTCTCAGCCACATACAGGTCGGATATTACACGGTCAAAGCCAGACGACGGTCTGTTACAGACAACAAAACATATCTCGCATGTGGCCTTGTTGAAGTCAGGAGTTAATGGAGAAAACGAGCCGAATTGAGGTGAATGCGATTCAAATATTAAATTTGTTATGAAAAAACCAAGTAAAAAACGAGCCGAGCCGAGCCAGCTCGGTTAAAAACGAGCCGAGTCCGAGCCGAGCTTTCAGGCTCGGTTTACAATCCGAGCCGAGCCGAGCTAGGCTCGGTTTAAAAACAAGCCGAGTCCGAGCTGACCCCTGACTCGGCTCGGTTCGGCTCGTGAACACCCCTAGATATAGTGCTAAATTAATATAACGGGATGAAATTGTAAAAAGCCGTTGTACTTCTTTAAAAACTTATAATAGAATGTTTGGATTTTACTTAATATAAAAAATATTATACATACACTAGTGGGTGCCCACACAATTTAACAGAAAACATCAAACAGGTTGGTAATTTTAAATGTGTCATTTAATTTGAGCCAAATTGGGCAGGTTTGATGAGTCACATATCAACACTTTTGACATATTTTACTCTTTTAATACGTATGGTCTTTTAAATTGGGGTTTTTAGCTTAATAATCATTTATGTTAAATTTTAAAACTAAAATTAAATCAGTTGGTTTGATGAGCCATGAAATCGCTTAAGTTTATTACGAGCTATAATCATCAACAAAAGTATTTTTTTTTTACCGTCTCATCGTATGAGCTTCCTTACCGGTGATAAATATAATAATTTTGAAAATGCGTGATGGAAATTTCTTCAAGGGAATATAAGTATCACAACCATTCTTTCCTTTTATAAAAGTGTTTCGGGTAAAAATTAACAAATATAATTTTTAGCAAAACCGAATTAGTTCAGTGGGGTTTTGTGTTTTACAATCAAGAAAACAGTTTGTGAGTAAAATTCACTAAAAATATCCTTAAGGAGCCCTAGGGATATTTGAAAATATGAAACAGAAAAATAGCCAAACACACGGGATTTATACGAGAAAAAGCCCTTAATCCCTTAGGATTGTCGGCATAAAAACATCGAGAAGTGACAATTGTCACTCTGCCTTGTTCTTATTAATACAATGAAACAAAATTACAAACAAAGAGCACAAATGATCGACTTATAAGGGGGTGTTTGTTTTTTACAAAAAGGTCTGCGTGACCTCTTATGTCTGCGCCGCGCAGACGCGGGCAGATGTTGGCCCTCAACAGACCGTTTGTTTTCTCCCAGACATTTCATTAAAAAAGGTCTGCGCGGCCTCTTTTTGGCGCAGACGTGGACCAAGCTCTTTTTGAGCTCTTCCAACCTCTTCTTCCCTACCCACGATCCACATCTGATTAACCAAGCTTCCCACCTCCATAGCCACGCCTCCCACCTCCGTCGGCCTCCACCGGCGCCGCCTCTGCCTCCACCGTCGCGACTTCTCCTTCACTTCTTCCCTACCCACGATCCAGATCTGAGCCCTTCTCCTTCAATCCATTCGTTTTCCTTTCCCAATCTCAGCCGGCCATAGGCGATCCACCGCCGCCCTTCTCCCCAGGCGCGACCACTGCCTTCGTCCATCGCCGCCCTCCTCAATCGCATCCCTTCGTCCTCCAAAACCCTAGGCTCGCGATCACCGTCGCCCTCCTCAATCGCATCCCTTCGTCCTTCCACGACGGTGATGGTGACAGTGATTGTGGTTCGACGGAGCGGTGGTGGTACTCAGCTCGTGATGGTGACAGTGATTGTGGTTCGACGATGGTGACAGCCATGGGGACGGTCGCGGGTTAGGGTTGGGTAAGAGGTTGTGAAAATATTGAAAATGGGAAGAGGTTGTGAAAATATTGAAAAACAAACACCTCTAAAAGCTCTTTTTGCAGGAGTTTGGTCCACCTCTTCTGCAAAAGAGGTCTGCAGATGTGGTTCGCAGACCGCAGATGTTTTGCCTCTGAAAAAACAAACACCACCTAAGTGTTTCTAGCCTCTGAATATCGTAAATGTAAGCAAGAAAAAGTAGAAGTAAGCTAGGTGTATCCGGTGTGTGTCCCTAGATCGATCATTGCCTCAATTTATATCACAAAATTATACAACGGTAATCTATTTTAGTTCCACAATATCTGCTCCACTTCCAGGTCATGCGCCAACTTAGTCCACATAACCGTTGGTGGCTTCTTCATATAGTCCACGTTTTTCTTTATACTCCGGCAAAATAGGGATAGTAGTTTCTAATGATCTATTGACTCAACTCAAAAATTAGCAGCACGTGTTGAAATAATAAATAACAATAATTAATATAAAATAATTATTTATTATTTAAGTCATCAGTTCATAGAAATTTATATACGCAAATATTCCTAGTTATCCCGAAATATTTTGTACCCCGAGTTATTCTTAATTATGAAGTAAAATTTTACAGGCACAACAAAAAGCTTTTTATATATTTATAACTTTTTTTTTGCAGTATGTTAATGTTTTTTAAAAATTATGCCAATAAACTCTGTCTTATTTTTTTAGTGAATTCTGTTATATTCTTGACATTTTTTTAGACAAACATAATTAAACAAATATAACTAGTTGTCAATGTATTTTTTTTTAATAATAATACGTTATCTACAACATAATAAAAGTAAGGATGCATGAAACATGTTTCCTTTTGACAATTTATAATATTTTATTAGTTATTCCGTATATTAAAAAAATGTTATCTCGTTCTGTTACATTTATTTCAAAAGTAAAAAATTAAATGAGTTTAATTGTGAATTAATTTATTACAAAAAACAAAATAAAATCAAAAAGTTGTGAAAGTATAAATTATTAATGTGGTTATTTAAAAAAAGGAAAATAAGAATATTTTTTTTGAAATTAGATGGAATTCACGACTTAATAGTGTTAAAATGTTATAGATAGATATATTTGTAGGTGAAATGTTGCAAGTTGAACTTTGACACCATTTACGTCAATGTATGTTTATGTCAAAATGATGTTAGTACAAACATTTACAAAAAAAATTTCAAAGATTCAAAAAGTACAATGCAATGAATTTAATGATGTAATTTTAAAAATAAAAATAACATTATATATAAAAGTTGTTTAAAGAATATAGAAACTATGAGGACTTTTTTCTTCAAAAAAATTACGTTTTTCATGGGTCACAATTTTCAAACTCTTGTAAATTTGATTGCAGTGAAGATATAAACTATTATTATTATTATTATTATTATTATTATTATTATTATTATTATTATTATTATTATTATTATTATTATTATTTATTTTATTTTTAAGAAATAGAAAACGAGTATGACACATGATAATATCATGTTTATTTGAATTTATATCAAACACTGGATGAGACTTAAATCATCAATCCATGTGTTTTTAATTGATCAATGCCTTACACACAGTGGCAGATCAAAAATTTTTTTCAATAATGTCACTACATTATATGTTATAGTTTCATAGTATCAAACTTAAATTTTTAGGGTTAGTTTTAATGTTCAGGGTGGGTATTGTTCATCACATAATAAAAAATGATCAAATAAAAGTCGTGAATAGAAATTAGAAAAAACACATGATATTAATTTAATAGTCTTTACAAATTAAAAAAAAAAAAAACTTAAAGTTGTTCTCTACGAATTTTCATCTTTTGAAAATATTGAATTACATCTACGGTTAAACTTGTTGAAATAACTCTTTTTCAACATAACAAATGTAAGAATTATTCAAGTATTTATCTCCCATATTTTTACGCAATCTTGTCTTTACATGTTTTATTGAAAAAAGTTTTTTCAATAGTAGTGGTTGCAATCAGTGTTGTCACTAGTGTAAAAAATGATGTTATCACTTGAAAACATCATTTATTAAGGGTTGTGTTATTCTCACACCCCATTTTTTAAAAATACACCCCTAAGACGGCCCGTACTGCCCAGTACGACCCGTCTCAGTACTCGGTCAAACATTCCACCCTGACAACCTATGACAGTGATTGGGAGCAAGACGGGCCGTACTGATCAGTACGGCCCGTCTCATTCATCGTATAGACATCCCTGAAAACATAGGACAATGATTTTAATCAAGACGAGCCGTACTTACCTGTACAGGCCGTCTTGCCCAGACGGCCTAGTTTTGGCCGTTTCACCCAAAACCAGGCCGTACTTGTCAAAATTTTAAATTTTTTTTTAAAAAAAAACAAATAATTCAATTTTATTACATTTAAATATGTCTCGCAAAATAGGCGAGTTGGGAACGGGTCAAAACGAGTTCGGGTTACCCATCTTGACCAGTATTGTGTTTAAGCTATATTGAATGGGTTGAGATGGCAACACTTAACACATCTTAAGTTAAATTAAATTTATGTTTTTTAAGAACAATTCATTTAGAACAAAACTGATTTTGCTTAAAACTCGTTCCGACCCGTTACCCAACCCGACCCAACTCGTCCATTTTGCGAGACATATTTAAATGTAATAAAATTGAATTATTTCTTTTTTTAAAAAAAAATTAAAATTTTAACCGGTACGGCCAGTACTGACCAGTACGGCCTGTTTTTGGGGTAAAACGGCCAAAACGAGGCCGTCTGGGCAAGACGGCCCGTACTGACCAGTACGGCCTGGTTTCGGGGTGAGACGGCCTGGTTTTGGGTGAGACGGAAAAAAATTAAGTTAATTTTTATACGGCCAGTACTGCCCTGTAGGGGACGTATAGAGTTACTCCACACTGGTTGAGACCCAAATTGACTTGTAAAAATATAAATCAAGACCAAGACGGCCCGTACTGACCTGTACGGCCCGTCCCAAAAAATCTTCACTGAATCCAAGACATTCCTCTGAAATGTTTGTCTGTACCCTATACAGGTCGTACTGACCAGTACGGGCCGTAAAAATTTGGTTGGGTGTTAAAATAAAAAAGTGAGGTGTCCAAATAAAATCCCCCTTTATTAATTAATGTTCGTATAGGCTTAAAAATCAGTGTTGTCCAATGTCCTATTAAAACATGTGCCCTGCTTTCCACGTATATTATAAGACCATCTCCAACGGATGGTTTGATGGTGGTTTGAACAAAGATATTTATCACCTCCTTGTTGGAGGCTTGGTTTGAACAAAGAGTGGTTTTAATTTTCAAACCAAGAAAAACCAAATAATGTGGACCCCACACTCTCATCACATACATATATAAATATTTATTAAAATATTAATCCATATATACTCTTATATTTATATTTATAAAAAAATATTAAAAAATTTTATATATATATATATTTTATTTATTTAAAAATTTATGTATTTTTTTTGTTTGTCCAATTTTTTTACGTAACGGCTAGTTTAACGGTTAAATTTTTAACGGCTAGTTAATCTATTTTTTGCTAATTTTTTATTATATTGCTATTTATTTAAATAAATATATAAAAATTAAATATTTTATAGTATTGTGAAATTGTTATTTAAAATAAATGTAAAAGTAAGTGATGATGTGGAAATATAAAGATGGTTTGAGAATGTGTATTGTTGGAGTAAAAAGGTGGTTTTTAATAAAGCTGATGTGGCAGTGATGTGGCTGGTTTGAACCAGGAACTGTTGGAGATACTCTAAGACAAAAGATACGAACTTCTGTTTTTTAATAAAAAGTATGAGAAATCGTTAAATACACACATTTAAAAGAGTTTTTAATATATTCTTATAAAATATAAAAAAATAAAATTTTATTTAGAAAAAACTCTGAGATAACTCGTTTTCTACTCATTTGCAAAAATATTTTTCATAGTTCTCACAAAATTTAAAACTCGCAAACAAACCTCCCAGTTCCCACACATACATACACAAATATGAAAAAACCTTAAAACTCTATCTGAGTCATTCATTAATTTGAAATCTTATATTTGATATGTGATTTACATTAAATTAAACCACATTAAAATTTATTTGTTTATTCAAACCATAAGTTTTTATTCAACTTAAAAATATGAATCACATATTTATTTTTCAAGATTCAAATGGACGGTCCAAATAAAGTTTATAGGTTTATCTTTAAAATCAGAATTTACATGGTGTGTGTATATTTGTGTTTTTGTGTGTGTTTGGAACTTTGGATTAAAAATGACTCACTTTAAATACATGACCTTTTTATGTTTATTCCGCTCTTGTCAACATTTTTAGGTTCTCAGTTCAATATCTTTCTATTTCCGGCCATACCAGTAAATTAATTTGCAACTTTCATGTGTCTAATTTTGCTTCAAGTTTGGCGCATTTATTTTATTTTTTATTTTTTTTTTTGTATCACCCAACATCTAGAAAGAAAATAAGATTACCTCGTGTTTTCTAAACTGGACACATTGTTCATAGTTTGACTCTAGCTAGCTTTCGAGTTCAAGTGATAAATAACGCACATACACACATATATTTTATTATTCTTTTATAGGTATATCATGTTACTGTTATATAAAATATCCCATGCAGTTGATAGAATGAAATATTAAAATGTAATAATATTATTTTATAATATTGGCTGCAAATTTTAGCATTTGTGACCGCCCAAAGTTGAATCTTTTTATATTGTGAGGAACTAATTATGCCAAGGTCGTCTATTAAAAATATAAGAGTGTTGACATTTCTATAATAAGTAAAAGTTTCATTCGCCTAACTTCTAGAATTAATATCATGATATCTTAGCTAGTAAAATATACTGTTTAAAAACTAATCCATGCGTAAACGCGATAGTTCACTATAATAAAAAATATACTATTTGATCCTTCTGTGTTTTTTATCTCCTAAAATTTGACGTCATAGAAAATTTACTTATTACCCTTGTTTTTGTTTCATATGTCGTTTCAAGTTCCACTTAATGCAAAAATGCCACTGCGAGATCAAAATTCTATGCCCTAATGATTTAAATCCATTGGCTCCCCCCTTTTTTTTCTTTGCACCTTAACATTTTTAAACTTTATAAAATATATCTCCAATATATTAATATATATATATGTGTGTGTGTGTGCATGTGTGTATAGATAAATATATAAGAAAAACTCGATTTCAAATGAACGATCCAAATAAATTTTAATAACTTTCTTTAAGATCAAGTTTTATATAGCAAAAAGTCCTCATATATACATATATATATTCATAATTACGGCGTGTAAAACTAGATTCTACATGGTGTGACAAGCACTTGAATGAAATATATCACCTCATGGCGCATAACCTTGAACATTGTATCTTCGATCATTAATATGAAAGAAAGATTAGCATGTGTTGTTAACTAAATTAAAGGACGAAAATCCGATCATGTCTGCTGGCTTTGACTCCTTTGAGATAGAAATTGTATAACTCAACCCAAACCTAACATGATAAGTTGGAAACTTAAATCTTAAACCAACGGAGTTGAGACAAAGATAGTTAAAAGAAAACTAAGATCAAAATCATCTCGGTTTTGCAATCAACTAAGGGTTTACCCTGCACACTGTGACGATAATCTCTACTCAATTAAAATTCTGTCAAAAAAATATTGAATCATACTGCTATGTTGATATGGGTATTACGATGGCAGTGATACCTTCATGAATATCAAAACGGAGACAAAAAAATAGCCACAACATGGGTGTCAATTTGTTCTAAAACAATAAATTGACTTGTGACAAAAGTAAACGTTTCTTCCAAAGAACACAACCACAAGCACACAAAATTAATCATAGAACTAAAATAATAAAATAAAAAAAAACGTTTGTAATAAAAAATCTAGCATAAAGATATAGAATCATAAAACAAACAAAAATATATGTATTATTATTATCAGAGTTAATTAGTAATACGAGAGTAGGTTTAGAAACAACTAAACGAGGGGATTAAAAATTTTTAAAAATGTGTATTGAATTTTTAAGTTTAAGACTATAAAAAACCGGGTGGTCAGTCACGCTTAACTAAACTATTTACTAAACAAGTTAGACTTAGTCAACTTGTAACCTAACTTTTTACTACATATGTTAGAATTGTCAACTTCTTATAATGTTAGGTTTTTTTGTTTGCTTTATATCTTGTTTAGGATTATCATTTAAGTTAAATGTTTTATTTAAATATATGCAATAATTATTTTAGTTAGGCAATGGCCTAGGTCCCATTTACGGTTTCACGGTTGGTTTTTCTCCAAATACTTGGTCGATCGGTTTCAAAAGTAAACGGTTTGTTTACAGCTTTTACTAAAAGACAGTCGTAAAAAACCCGACCTAACCATGCGTGTTTATACATACATACATACATATGTGTATCTATGTATGTATTATGTATATATGCATGTATATGGTTGATAATTTAGGTGTAGAATAAATAAAATTATATTTGGGAATTACAATATGATTAACCTAGCTATCTCCAAACATAAAATGGTTAGGTTTGATTTGGTTTTAATTTTCATCGTGCTCAAAATTAGAAGTCCAAAACCATAAAGCTGAAACCAGAATCCTAAAACTGTAAAACCAAATTGAAACCAAACCGTTATTTTATTTTTAAATGTTCAATTTTGGTTTCAGTTATTCAAGTTTACGGTTTCACCTAAAAACTGGACCACAAACACTCCCAATAAAAGGTCGCCTAAGCCTTTAAGGAACGAATGAATCAAAAAGATGTTGTAAAAAAATGTAAGTTCTCGAAGGGATTAAGGGCCCCGAATTTTAATGCCGCCTAGGGCCCTCAAATTGGTTGAGCCGGCTCTGGATACGAATATATGATTGACTAGACCTGATAATCTTGCAACACAAAACAAGATAAATAAGTTAATTTGGGTGAACATTTATTGTATTTTAGGTTAAAATAAGTTAAATCATAAAATACAACAGATTCAGATATGTAACACCTTAACGCAATACGAGTTAAAATGAGTAACATAAAAATTATAAGAATAAAATAGATTTAAAATAAGTAAAAATTATTAATAATATATTTAATGATAAAAGTACTAAAAAAAATATGCAAATATACTATTTGTATACTTATAACTCAATTTAATTTAAATTAATTTAATGTTTTTTTAAAATTGACTTATTTAAACAAAAAATGATTTTGCTTAAAACTCTTCATAAAGCGCACACATTTTGAAAAGCACGTATCCTAACTTGAACTTGTTCAAACCAGTTATCTAAACTGACTCAACCCATCTATTTTGTGAGTTTATGATTAACTATTATTCCACTTAAAACGAATTTAATATAATTTGGCTTCGCCTTGTTCATAATAAAGTACCTACCAGTTTACTCCGTTAGTCTCTTGCACACAATATTTCAAAATTTAAAGAACAAAATATAAGAGAACACAATACGAACAAGTCATAGTTTGTGTGTATCTATTATCTCTTATACTAAATAAATCAAAATAATTATGAACATTTGACACAATTCTAGATTATCCTCACACTACTTTTCTCGTTTTTCTCTTTTAATAAATATACAAATTTATTAAATACTAATTATATAATTATATATTCTTTATAGCTTTTTCAATTAAAAAAGCTTCTTAATATTAAAAAAATATATTACATAATAATATCAAATACCAATTATATTATACATACCTTTTACAGTTAAAAAGGAATTCTTAATATAATATAAATATTTTAATATAAAAAAGCACACCCTTAAAAAGTCAAATTATTATAAAATAAGAAAATTTTCCAAAAATTTATGACTGATAATATCTTTTTTATGGATTATAAGTCATTACTATTATTTATTTATGTTTAGAAACCAAACTTTAAAAAGGAATTTTTTTTAAATGCAAGATTATTATTTTTATTTTCTATGTAATGCTGATCATATTTAAAAAAAAACATTTACAATTTTTAAATTTATCTAATTGAATACTTATTAATTTTTATTCAACATAGGTAATACACGGGATACAAACTAATATACATATAAAATATATATATATATATATATATATATATATACTGAAAAGTGTTATTTTTTAACTCATCTTTATTTTGATAAAATACTATCAAAATTAATATAAATCTTGTTTTTTTTTTTGATTATCATTATTATATATGAATAATATTCTTTTTTAACCATTAAGAGGTTATGAACCATTAAAAAGTAACTTCTTCTTGACCATTAAGAAGCAACCAAACAATCAATTACGTTGATTTTAAATTATAAACACATGTAAAATAGTGACACGCCACAAAAATAGTTTGGTTTAAAAACATGTTGTGTTTGGGTTAACCTGTTTATAAAATGAGTCAAGGTTATGTTGACCAATATAAAAACATGTTGATAAGTTAATGCATTAACACATTTAAGGTTGCAAAATTTTTACTTTTATTTTGAAGGAAACTTAAGAAAATCTTTATAATCAATTTTTTATTTTTTATCTTTTTTTGACTTTTGTTAAATAGAGTGATAAATATAATAAGCAAAAAAAAATTAAACAAAAATACACATAATGACATTACTTATATGTAATTCACGAAGTTTCGTATGTAACTGATCAAGTTAAATATATATAATTATAGAGTGTAGGAATGTGATCTAATAATATCCACACTTAGGGCAATAACACATTAACTCTAATTAGCCAATCACATCAGGACACATGGATTTTTTTTTATAATCTGATGAGAGTAGATTAATAATTTGTTTTATATACTAACTGACCCCATCTTTTTTTATACATCAATAACTTTTTTATACCATAATATTTTTTATGAAAATTGCACCATTTTACTCGTCTTATTTTTCTCTTTAATTCCGTTATAGTCTTAACTAGGTTTTTTTATTTTTTTTCGGATGTTCGTATTTACACCAATGTAACAAGTATAAAAATAACAAATTATTTGTAACGAGTTGTAACGAATTTGGGTTTACATTGTTGTAGAATTAATAGGGGTTACGTTTAATAGTGTAAACGAGCCAAGCCTATCCCGAGGTCGTTAATTACGTTATATTCTTGACTAGGTTTTTTTATTTTTTCGGATGCTCCAAAAATCGTTATATCTACAAGATTGTAAATACATCTTAATATTTTAAAAAAAATTATATCTACAAGATTGTAAATACATTTTAATACTTTAATATAAATACTATAACATTTTGTTGATAAAAACCAAAATTCGTCCTTGTAAATACATCTTAATACTTAAAAAAAAATATATCTACAAAATTGTAAATACATTTTAATACTTTAAAAAAAATACTATAACATTTTGTTGATAAAAACCAAAATTCGTTATATCTACAAGATTGTAAATACATTTAATACTTTAAAAGTTATATGTACAAGATTGTAAACACATTTTAATACTATAAAAACCAAAATTCGTTACAAAATCAAGAATATAACGTAATTAACGACCAACCGGAAAAAATAAAAAAACCTAGTCATGAATATAACGTATTAACGAGCTCGGGATCGGCTTGGCTTGTTTACACTCTTAAACGTAACCCCTATTTATTCTACAACAATGTAAACTCAAATTCGTTACAACTCGTTACAAATAATTTGTTATTTTTATACTTGTTACATTGGTGTAAATACGAACATTCGAAAAAAAATAAAAAAAACCTAGTGAAGACTATAACGGAATTAAAGAGAAAAATAAGACGAGTAAAATGATGCAATTTTCATAAAAAAATATTATAGTATAAAAAAGTTATGAATGTATAAAAAAAGAGGGAGTAAAGTATTTAATATAGCAAATTACATTAATACCATTATTTTCTTTTCTTTCAAATCAAATACATTATTTATTATAATTAAATATTAACCCTTAGATCAGAATCTTAAAATTTGATTATTAAATATGGTGTGGTTATTGAGTTATTGCTTGATCTAAGGTTAGCATTAGAACACTTCCCATAGAGTGTACACACATATATAGATGATTACATTTCGAACGTTATAATAAAAAGAAACGAAAAATGAAAAATAAAAAATGAAAAACAAAAATGATTTGTATTAGTTTTTTTGAACAGCAATAGTTATACTCTTAAATCACATCCAAATACCTCTTGTCTGAATTCAAATCCAAGACTTCCTTTATAAAAGACAATGTCTCTACTAACTGGGCTAGTCCCACATTGGCCATTTTTTAAATATTGAAAATAAGATTTTTTAATATATAACCCCTATGTATATAACTAGGGGTTTACCCGCGGGTTGCCGCGGTAACCCCATATTAATACAAAAAATGATATCTAATAAGCTAAAATTATGTCAAAAAATATATTAAGTCATATTACTCTATCAATATAAATATTGATATCTAATTATGATAGCAGTAACAACATCAAAAACACGTTACAACAGTTTTCACTCTGACTCAAAATCCTAAAGTGTATCCGTTATAAATGTGTCTGTCACACGATAATAAAAAAATGTCGTGCCTAGTTATAAAATATAGCATTAATAAACACGAACATAAGACCACTAAACAAAACGGTAACAAATTAATTATTATTTAACAATTAATGTTATTAATTAATTTTGAGTCTATTATCCTGCTGTGGTAAAAACATAACGAATATCAAAACGTAAACAAAAAACTGTTATAACGCCTATCAATCCATCCTTAAACATTAAATCAAAACATGTGCAAAACTTTTCACTGTTAATTAATTAATTATTATTATTATTATTTAATTATTATATAATAATTAGTTTTAGTATTATATAATAATAATGATCATTATTATTAATTAATATTTAATTATTATTAATATAATTAACAATTATTAAATATTAATTATAATCACGGCTTGTAGCCGCCTTTTAAACTCACTCTGTCGTGGTGACAGCATCACGAATATCAAAATGTTAACAAAAAATTGGTTGCAACGGCTGTCAATCCATTTTAAAACAATAAATTAAAACGCGTGCAAAAGTTTTGACTATTAGTTAATTAATTATTATTATTTAATTATTATAAAGCAATTAGTATATTAGTATTTTTTTTTGAACGACCTAGTACGACAACACCCAAGACGGAATTTCAAACGTCTTCTTGGGTTTGACGCTCTGTGTCGTACCCCCGAACCCACCCTAGGAGAAATCTCACAACTGGGTAAATCTTCTGACCTTGGCTCAACAAATATGTTTCGGCCTGCATTAGAACCTAAAACCTTCTATACAGAAGTTAAGGAGGTACCATTAAGCTAGAAGAGTATTAAATAATAAATTATTTAGTTATTATTAATATTATATAATAATTACTTTCTATTAAATATTGTAATACGGCTGCATGTAGCCGCCGCTTATTTTGACCAAAAATCGTATATTATATTTTTAATTAGTATTAATAATATATAATAATCATTATAAAATTATTATTAATATTTAAATATTATTACTATTCACTCGCAGTGATGTCGTTTGCCTTTTGTATATATAGTAATAGTTTCAAAAAATAATATATGAAGAGTTACAATTTAACTTTAGTTTATCGATTGATGCTAATTATTTTTATAGAATATTGTTTGGTTATAAATATAGGTATAATACTGCTAACAAGCCTGCGTTCGTCAATTCAACATTTCATACCAGCTTAGCTAGTTTCGTTAGACGTCATACGTGTCTCATGACTCGCTGTCAACCAAAAAATAATAAAAAAAAAAAATCTTTGAAACCAAAGTCAAACATAAGGAATGCATTTATCATGTTAACTTAATTTGCAATTTGCGTGGGCTATGAGCCTATGATTGTTTTAGTTTTCGTAATACTTATTTTCGTTGAATTAATTTAATTTTCTTTTTGGTTGTTTATCTTATGGTTTTAGTGTTTGTGTTTTAAGTGTTTTAACTATTACGGCAAAAAAAAAGAATTTTCTATCAATTCAACCCATGTGTTTAAACAACTAACGTTTTTGACCCCTAATGTTTTTGGCATCTAACTATAGTTTGATTTTGGGACAAAACCGTTATAATAATTAAGTTTGAAGAGTCAAAATTTATGTTGTCTAAACCACATGGGATAAATTGATAAAATATTATATTTTGAGCAAAATAATTAAAACACTCAAATCACATAGACCAAAACCGTAATTTGCTCTATCTTTTTTATCTTTGATTTGTTTTATTACTTTAGTTTCTCACCTTTATTTTTTCTTACTTTTTATTATTTTGCTAAAATATTTAAAATTAATTAAAGAGTTAAATGCCAAAATGGTCTCTGTGTTTATATCAAAAATGTCATTTTAGTCCCTAAATAAAATTTGTTCCCATTTTAATCCTTGTGTTTGAAATTTAATTGCCAATATAGTCCCTAAAATGGCAACTAGAAGGACTATATTGGCAACTAAATTAAAACACAAGGACTAAAATGACAACAAATTTTATTTAGGGACTAAAATGACATTTTCGATATAAACACAAAGACCATTTTGACATTTAACTCTTAATTAAACTTTCTTTTACTACTCGATGTGTCTTACATTACTTTTTTTTTCTTTTATTTACTCTACTTTAGTTTTTCGTCTTTTATTCTATGTTTTATTTTGTTTTTTTATACAACTTCAGCTCCTTAATCATAAATACTTCTAACGCTCAACTCTCAAAATTTTAAAAATTTCATTCCAAGCTTAGTAAAATGTTATTTTTAACACATTAAGTTTTTTTATAATTTAAAGTTTATTGTAACACTTGATGTCAAAACTTTAATGTTTTTACTTTTAAAATTTTATGTTCCGTTCCTAAACTTTAAATATAACATCACTTTCATCTCTTTAGGCTTTTAGCTTATGTTTATACCTACACGTCATATCAAAGCTTTTATGTTTTATTATCAGAATTCTACGTATCATCCATAAACTTTGTATAACATAACATTAACTCCCTTAAATATAATAACATGTTTGTGTTTATTTTATTTAAATTTTCTATTAATATATATTTAAGTATAAATTAAAAAATGAGTTGGGTCAAATATAATACGTTTTCGTTTGGCTATTGTTTCGAAGTTGTTGAAACACACAACAATATAAATACCGTTTATTATGAATTTATACATCTCATTTGTTTAAAAATATCTTAATTTTTTTTAACGGCGAAGGCAATATCAGGTATAAAAACCCTTACCATTGAGTATATCCATCTCTAAACTCAAGGTATTATCAGGTATAAGTGTGAGGAATTGTAAATATGGGACTAGTTCACTCGGTAGAGTCTTGCCTCTTAGAATGAGAGGTCATGGGTTTAGTCACATGAAAGGGTGTAATTATGGTGTAATTTAGGTGGGGAGTGAGCTTAGCCGTTCAAAAAAAAGTGAGGAATTGAGAAATTTGGGATTATTGTGAGAAGACAACTAAATACAGACAATGCATAATGAAAACAAATAAAAATTTGAAAATTATGTTGTATATAAATATCCGGTGTACAAATATCAATAGCCATATATAATCAAGTGTGCGGGTACGTGTTGTCAGATCGAGTCATATAAACATGTATATTATCAAATCTTACACCCGTCCTGTTATGAAAAATCCAGCAGTAATTCTATACATTATTATCCAACCTGTATGCATGTATCAAATGCATCAGATTTCAAGTTTTCCCATCAGATTCAAGATCCTTTAACGTGGTTGTACACTTAAGTCTATGAGCATGTGTATCTTTGACCTCATCACGCATGTAATATGTCGGTTAAAAATGTTGAATGTCTTTTCTAATTTTTATTTTCTTTTTCATAATACTTCAAATTTAAAAATACATTTTTTGGGCTCTAGTGACTTTGGACTTACGTTTCTAATTATGCAATTGAGATCATATAAATCCGGGTCAGGGACCAATAATTTTGAAAAAAAAATAAAAAAAGTTAATTATACAAAAGGTCCATGTGAAAAGGTGATATTAGGGATTTGGTCCCAAACTTTACAAAATAACATAAATGATCCAATAGTTATTATAACAGGTAACATAGAAGATCCCTGCTTAAATGACTATTAAGTTTTTCTATTAAGTAAAAATAATACCATTGTTGGCCATCATCTTTACATCTCTTTTCTCCAATGGCCACCAAAATAGCAAGCTTTACTCTTGCTATTACGCCCACCACCAGCAGTATGGCCATCATGACCAAGCCCACAACACCAAATTTAAACAGCTAAGTTCTGGTAATTTTGCTATTTTACTTTATTTTTTACTGTTTTGATAAATTTATGGTTTCTTTTTTTTTAAATAGAGAAGTAAAATTACCAAATTTTAGAAAATTACTACCTATATACATTTTAGAAGATTTATGAACAGTAATGACAATTTAAAAATAATAATAATAATAATAATAATAATATAATAGCATTAATAAGATAGAATTAATAATATTATAATACAATAACATTAAAAATATATAATAATAATAATAATAATAATAATAATAATAATAATAAAAATATTATAAAATTATTATTATAATAAAATATTAATATAATATAATATAATTATATTAAAATATAAATAATAACTTATTAATAATAGTAATATAATATTAATAATATTATAATGCAATAATATTAAAATATATTATTATTCTTATAAAAATATTATAAAATTGTTACTATTATTATAAAAATATTAAAAAATTGTTATCATAATAAAATATTAAAAAATTAGTATTATAATATAATATTGACATAATATAATAATATGAAAATATATTATTATTATAATATTGAAAATACTAAAAATTTATTATTATAATATAATATTAACATTAAATTATTATTATACTTAAAATATATCATTGTTATTATGGCAATAAAAATATAATAAAATTATTAGATTAATATCAATAATATTTATGATAAAAAATTATAAAATTATTATTATAAGATAATATGAAATTAACATAATAATAATAAAATATATTATTATTACATTATATTAAAAATATTAGTATAATATTATATTAACAGAAAATTATTATTATATTTAAAATATCTTACTATTATTTTAATATTAAAATTTTATAAAATTATTTGATTTGCAGCTATAACCATTTTATTTTTTTTGTTTTGATCATTGTGATAATATCATATTTGTTATATTCGAATAACATTATTAACGTAACGATATGACTTGACTTTTTTTTCATATTATGATGCAAATTTTAGACCGCATATATATTTTACTATTATTTTCAAAAAGTTTTGTGTTAAAGTTTTACGTATAGTGAGAAGTTTATGTTATCTGCTTTTTAAAATTTGAAATCATGTTTTTATCATGTAAAATAAGGTTTACCGGTGCTAGGAGTGTGCTCGGTTCGGGTTTTGACTAAAACCGAAACCGACATAGTCGGTTTTTAGTTATTAGGAACCATTCGGTTTTCGGTTTTCTGTTTTTTTGTCGGTTTCGGTTTTTTTGCGGGTTTCGGTTTTCGGTTTTTTCCAATTTTTTATTTTTTTTTGTTTTGCTTTTTTTGTTCTCTCTCACACACAATATTAAAAGTGCAAAGATGTTTAACAATAACTAATTCATAAATTAATTGATCAAACACCAACAAATCAAAATAAAACTAAATAATTGTCATCATATTCTTACATTTAAAAAAATTAAAAGTAAATAACTAAATATGCAATAATTTCGGTCTTGTACTCTCAAAAACCTCAAAAGCGGTCGGGTACTCAGGAGGCTTACTAGCCAGACTGCTCGGAATGTGCTCAGAAGAAGCATCAATCTCAACAGCCTAGTTCTCCTCACCCAGGTATTGATCTTTCAATAAATCAGATCCAGAAATGTAATCTAGACACCGATCTATGTAAGGAATGAAAGAATCAAGAAAATAAACAGAATCATCCTGGCCATTCGAATGCTTCATCGACTTCCTCATATCGAATGTAACATTCTCCTCACCTTCACGCAATGTAATCTTACCTTCAAAAACATCTATCATTGCCTTAGCAGTGCGTAGGAAAGGACGTCCCATAATGAGCGGGACTCGGTCATCGGCCTCCATGTCCAGAATGACAAAATCCGCGGGGAATACAAACTTATCAACCTTCATCAAAACATTCTCCACAATTCCCCGTGGATACTTGACCGATCGATCGGCCAAAGTGATGCTCATGCGCGTCGGCAATGGGTCTCCAAGGTCTAGCTTCTGATAAGTTGAATATGGCATCAAGTTAATGCTAGCACCCAAGTCAGCCAACGCGTGGTTCACAGAAGAACTGACAAATAAACAAGGGATGGTGAAAACCCCTGGATCATCAAGCTTCTCGGGCAGTTTGTTCTGGACCAACGCAGAACATCGAGCTCCTAATGTGACTGTAGAAAGTGACTCCAGCTTCTTCTTGTTAGACAGAAGATCCTTCAAGAATTTAGCATATTTGGGCATATGCTGGAGTGCTTCTACAAACGGGAGGTTAATCTTAAGCTGTTTAAACATCTCTAAGAAATGTCCATACTCTTGTGCATACTTCTGCTGCAATGCACGTGCCGGATATGGTAGCCTGCTTATATCAACCTCGGGAGTCCTCTTCTCTTCCATCTTCTTCTTTTCTGCCTCAACTCCCTTCTTCTCAACTGAAGACTCTCCTACTGGTGTTGTACTTGCTGGGCCTAGCCTCTGGTGCACCCCATCAGGAGTCTCCATCTCTATCTCCTCGTCAACCGGTTCCTCTACATCGACATCCGGTGACTTCTCCACCTCCTTCTCACCTCCACGACCACTCCTAGTCGTCACAGCCTTCACATGACCTTTCGGGTTTGCCTCAGTATTCCCCGAGAAGGATCCACCCTGCCTCTCATCCAACCTCTTCGCAATGTCACCTACCGATCGCTGTAGGTCCAGAAATGCTGACTGTTGATTCCTCAGCAATGTATCATGCTCCTGAAGCTTCACCTGTGTGTGTTGATCCTGGGCAATCAACTGCTGTAACATCTGCATCTGCTGCTTGAGCATGTCCTTCACTTCTGGGTCACCACTGCTGCTTGGACCCGCTCCTGAATTCTCATTCGATGCCTGATTGTGACGTGGTTGATAGGAGTTGTTACCACGCCAGTTGTTGTTCGAGTTTCGCCAGTTTGAGTTAGGATTCCAATTAGGATTGGGATTGGAATTGAAGTTGGAAGTGAAAGGCTTATTCCAACCAGAATTAATGGAATCTAACTGCTCCTGATCAGTAATGGGGCACTCGGCAGTCGCATGTCCTCCTCGACATATCTCACACTTCTTCAGCTGTGTCTTCAGTTCCTTCATATCTCTCGCTAAATACTCAATGGTAGCAGCAAGGCTAGTGTCAGGAGTGACCTGATGAACACCTCGAGCAATGGATGAGGTGTTGGTAGCCCTAGTGGTTGAGGATCTAGTGGATGGTTTCTGCTGCTGCTCAGCTCTAGCAAAACTCTCAAACATGTCAATACACTCATCTGTATCCTTCATCTCCATGATATGCCCTCCTGCAGCTGTATTGAACATGATTTTCTTCTCAAGTGTCAATCCATTGTAGAATTTCTCTACAAGTGCCCATTCAGAAAGTCCATGTTGTGGACATTTGCTAAGCAAAGTGTGGAATCTCTCCCAAGCTGCAGAGTAAGACTCATCGGGCTCCATGTGAAAGGAATGGATCTGGTCCCTAAGACGAGCAGCTTTGGAAGGTGGAAAATATTTCTTCAGAAATTTCTTTCGAAGATCATCCCACGTGGTGATGGAGTTCTCAGGAAGGCTGTCGAACCAGGTGGATGCACGAGTAGCAAGAGAGAATGGGAAAAGCTGCAAGCAAATGTTATCCTCAGAAACTCCATGTAGATTGAAGGTGTTGCAGATCCTAGAAAAACGGGACAGATGTCCGGGAGCATCCTCATCATCAAGACCATTAAACTGAATGGAATTGGTGATAGCAGTCATGATGTAAGAAGGGAATTGCCAAGTAGCATCATTGGCAAACACCCCCGAGTGACCGGGTTGCGAACTCCGGTGAATCCATCGCAAGCTCGGTCGTGAACGGTGCGTCTCACTGGTGGTGGTTCCTCGGCCATGTCGAAGCAAAAAGGTGGGATCAGGAAAGGTGAAGTGGGTGTGTGTGAAGGTGAACTAGGTGTAGAACTAGAAGGAGAAAACAAAATCGGGGCAAGAACAAGTGGGTGTGTGTGTGAAGGTGAACTAGGTGTAGAACTAAGGTTCGTGTGAAACTCTTGCTCCGGCTCTTCGAAAGCTAAAACTGGCGGTGGTCCTTGTGATCGAGTATGTGGCATGCACTGTAAACGATTACAAGTAAAGGATTTTAACAAACAAAACAAAGAAAAACCTAAAAATAATAAAAACCTAGCAACTAAAAGACAAGAACAATTAAGGCAAATAAGAAAGAAAAGAAAAGACTAAAAACCTAAAATACTAAAAACAAATAAAAATTAGACCTACTAATTTTTACAATCACAATCTAAGCTAATTTCGCTATTGCCAAGTGTCCCCGGCAACGGCGCCAAAAACTTGATGTCCTCGAAAGCGGTCTAAGAAAATAACTACAAACACTAACCTAGACTCAACTTAATTACAACGAGTTAAAACCGAAAATCCTAAACTAAACCACTTTGACAGGCAAGTGTACCTATCAATTGTAGAATAGCTAACAAAAGTCCGGATATCGAACCCACGAGACACTGACTTAACAAAATAAGATTAGAAAATGATTAAAACAAATAGGGGGGTTTTGAATAAAAATGACAATTCAATTAAACTAATTACCCTAATTAAATTAGAAAAGGCAGATTCAACTAATAATTAAATCCTAAAACAAATTAATGATTTTAATTAAAAGAAATGGTTTATAATTTTAGAAAAACCTAAATGAATGAGAAAAACTCTACTTAGGTAGAATTCCTGTTTGTGATTATTGACACTATTGACTTTGTTTGATATGATGGAACTAGGATCTTAAACAGCAAAATATGGGTAATCTAATGGATTCTGGATCAATTACCAAATATAACCAATTAAGAAAACCTAATTTTGCAATATACACACTAGTTAATTGAATCACCTCCCGGATTTTTCCAATAACACTTATGTACTCAAATGAACAAGTCACATTCCTGATTTTCTTATTCCAATACACCAAAGATGCAAGGAGTAATCTTAAAATGTCTAATTTGACACGAAATGACAATAACACTAAGTCTTTCAATTAACCAACCCTCCCGGGTTATTATTATGAAAACCCTAATGCTAAAGATCACCCGACAAGTCTATCACCTTCCGGATTTCTAAACTTAGATACACAAAGAACCCTAAAAACATCAATTATATCTTTTCCTATGGCTAGTGATATCAAACAAGCCACAAACTAGTCATAACACCAAGTCGATGACCTAATACGTGTCTAACACCGAAAGACATTCAATAAACACGTATGGAACATGATATAAACTGATATAATCAAGATTAGATATGCAAAACTCATCAAAATGACACAATAAAATCTGTTACAAAAGTGTTTTCCATCATAAACTAAAACAATAGTCAATAGTCATCAATAATCATTCAAACAATCATTCTAACCTAAGTAGAATCAAACAACTAGCCTAATAACATCATCATCAGTCAAGAATATTCAGAATCAACAGAATAAAATGAAATAAAATACTGAAAATTAAGAACAAATGAGAACAAAGAGTAACCAAGATGATTTCACATGTAAACAAGGTCTTCTAGCCCTCCAATGCTTCCCAAATGCTTCCTCAAGCTCCTGGAAAGCTCTCCTGCTCCAAAAATGGTCGAGAATGGTCAATGAAACGGCTGGGGAGCGTTTCCTATTTAATCTCGCTTGAATCTTGACTTTTTTCAAATTTTAAAACCTTTCGCGTACCGCGGAGCTCCATTCAAAAATATATCGCGTACCGCGATAGACAAAACAAGCGGGGAACCCCCGAAATCCTTCGCGTACCGCGAAGGTGTTATTTCTCCTCATCGCGTACCGCGATGACGTCATAATCATTAAAACTTGTCTTTTTCTCTTGATTTCAACCGGGGCTCGACTCCTTCGGGTTTCGAACTCGATTTCCGCTCATTTCATTCGACAAGCCTGTAAAAACAATAAACATGTAAAAAGAATCTAAAAATAAACAAAATCGACATATTTACAACTTAAAATCAACTAAAAACTATTTAAAAACCGGATGTGTTTTACAACCCATCAAAAATACCCACACTTGAACATTTTTCGTCCTCGAAAAAGAATTGCAATGGAATCACAATCAGAAATTAATCTTTAAACTCAAAATTTTAAAAACATACGGATTAACCACGATTGTTAGTATTTGTATCCACTTAAACCAACAACTGATATAAATGTTCCCTAATCTTAATTCATTATCTTTAATTGATTCAATCAACTATAGGTATTACACTCAAGTCATATAGATCAACCTAATCTTGATAAAAGTTTTCAAGTTACCATTACATTCAAACAACCTAAATGAATTTAAAAATCAAACCTTAGATGGAATGGATGAAGTTATGGGCATTTTGCTTCTAATCACTATTAAACAGTTTCAGAATCCCCATATTTCCCAAGGCAAAACCTATTAGCATCATGAAAATTAAATAAATTATATCAATACTAAAGAACCTTTTTATCAGTTAGGCCTACTAACATATCCCAAATTAGATGCGTACGTTTAAACTTTTAAGAAATCATAAATTCCTGATTATACTATCATTTTCCATTTTAAATGCAAAACCTAATTCAAAGACTTTTACAAAATTATATATAATATTTACAATCTAACCTAGAAAATTTTAAAATTAGACTCAATTTACAATTAAACAACTAAAAACCTAAAAAAAAACGAAAAAGACAAAAATAAAGAAAATAAAACAAAAATTTGGAAAAGACTTAGCTGGTTTTAGGACATTTGTTATTTATGTAAAGTTTACCCCTTTTTTTAAACATTCATAACTTTTTTATACTATATTATTTTTTTTAAAAATTGCACCATTATACTCGTCTCATTTTTCATTTTAATTTTGTTATAGTCTCGACTAGTTTTTTTTTTATTTTTTTTGATGTCATGTATTTACATCATTGTAACGAGCTTAACGATAGCAAATTAATTAGAAATTTTTTCTAACAATGGTAAATTACAATAATGTGACACAAAATGAAGTAATTTACAATGACATAATTAACGGTGACGTAACACATTATTTACAGTGATGTAATTTTCTCTTTAATTCCCGTTATAATGTTGACTAGTTTTTTTAATTTTTTTTTCTCATTGTACATTATTTACATCGATATAACGAGGATAAATATAGCACAATATTTTGAATTTTTTGCTAACAATGATAAATTACAGTGATGTAATATAACAAATTATTTTATTTTTTCTCTAACAATGATAATTACAATGATAAATTACATTGATGTAATATAACACATTATTTTGATTTTTTTCTCTAACAATAATAATTATAGTGATGTAATTTATCATTGTTCGAAAAAAATTCAAAATAATTTGTTGTATTTAGACTCGTTACAAATTAGGGATGAGCAAAAAGCCAAAAAAAAACCGAACCGAAACCGAATTAACCAAAAGAAACCGAAACCGAATTTTACATCAATGTAAATTACATCACGGTAAATTACATCAATGTAAATTGCATCACTGTAATTTATTATTGTTAGAAAAAATTTCAAATAAATTTGTTATATTTAAGTTCGTTACAATGATGTAAATATAGGGCATCTAAAAAAAGTAAAAAAAATTAGTCAAGACTATAACGGAATTAAAGAGAAAAATGAGATGAATATAATGGTGCAATTATTTTTTAAAAATAATATATTATAAAAAAATTATTAATGTTTAAAAAAGAGGGAGGGAAAACTTATAAATGTAAAATGACTATGATGGCCTTTTTAATATTTTAATGAAAAGCTTATGTGTAAGTTTATTATTGGTTGAAATGGGTTATGTAGTTGTACCAAAAAAAGAGGGTTATTTTTGATACCTTTCCCTATATATATATATATATATATATATATATATATATATATATATATATATATATATATATAGGATTTGAATCCAATGAAAACCCGATCTTAAAGAGAAAACCCTTAAACTCTTTGTGAACCATTGATCAAACTTTAATTAGATTTTTCTTTATTTAATTACAATGGGTATATTGGTAAAAATACCACTCTCTCTCTATCTTTATAAATCACATCATCATTTTCAATCTATTTCAAATCATTTTATTTATCTTTCACACACTTCTTTCTATTTTAATTTTTTTAATATTACTGAAAAATAATTAAACATGTTTAATATTATTAAGTTTTTTTTAAATTAGTAAAAAATTGATAGGTTTACACGTGTAGATTTTTAAGCAAATCTTGAATGCAAAATATTATTTTTTATATTAGTTTTAAACATTAAACAACGAGATTTTATAATCATTTAATGATCTCATAAGATATATTAGATATATAAAAAATTAAATATATTTTAATCTGTAAACTTCATATTTTGGCTGTTAAAAAAAAAAAAGAAAAGTAAACTTCATATTTTACACAAAAAATAAAAAATAAAAAATTACTAGCATCTTATAATCACACGAATATGTATACGCAACTCATATTTTAACACATAATTAAGCATATTTTCTATACAAGTCATTGTTACATATATAGTTATTAATAAATCAATACGTATCACAATATATGTCCTACAGGTTCATCTAAAACTCATAAACAATACATATGCTGCATAGAATACATGCAAAAACAATAGTGTTATTAACTTCAAAATATAGTAACTCGAAATATTTTTTTATAATTTTTTAATCTTTACTAGTAAATATATAAAATTACTTGAATTCAACCTCAACCTGCATAATACGCCTGTTTATTATTAATAATAATAACAATATAATAATAATAATAAACGAGAAAAGAAACATTTTGTGTATGACGGGTGGGTTTGTCCCAAACAATGAGTTGAGAATGTAAACAACGGTTGAACACGCAATGATTCCATAAGAACTTCATTCAAACTCAGGTTTACTAACAGGTCTTTAGATCAACATAACTTGTGTCACGGGTTTCTATATATAACTAGATCAACCAATATAAGTCTCTTTCGATATATTTTTTCCAAAAAGAAAATAATTTCCTTTCAATTTTGACTTATTGGGAGTCATCTCCTATAAAATATCCTAGTCTAATTGTCCATTTATTTCTAACAACTCGTATAAAAATTTACAAGTTTCTTGCAATTTATGCCTGCAAAATATCTATAATAAAAATGTTTTCACCCGTTGTAATTAATTATAAACTCTTCAAAATTTCTTTTTCGTGCTTTACTTTATTTTTAATATATTATTTTATTATTTTAAATATCATTTTATAATTACTATTTATTTATATGCAATAATGAATGTTTAATCCATTTATAAATGACTCAGATAGGGTTTAAGGGCTTTCTATTTAAAATCGGGGTTTCACAGGATACAAACCTGTATATAGAGAGTGTATCATGTGAAAACTCGATCTTAAAGAGAAACCTTTAAACCATATCTGCGACATTAATTTGGAATCTCGAAAATAAATATGTGGTCAAAATTAAACCATATTTTTTTTATTGAAACCCAATTTTTTATTCATGTTTAATGTGTACCACATTTTTAAGATTTAAAATCAATGGATCATATATGGTTTAAGGATTTTATTTATAAGATCGGGTGAGGGAAACAACAAAGAGTTTTTCCTCTTAATTTTGTAAAATATGTTCATGTTTGAAATAAGATAGAATATTGAAAAACAATTATACACAAAGTTAGTTATATCATTTTTATCTTGTATAGAGGTAGAAAAGATTATGACATCTGTCTACATATTTTTTCTAGCATTTATGTTCTCATTAACAGTTTTCTTTGTAACCAAAAGGCATTTGTTCTAATACTATTAACGTGATTTTAATGTGTTCTATTTCTAAAAGTAGGTTGAATGTTTAAGTATCAGGAACAAAAATTAAATGTTAAAAGAAATTGCTGTTAAAAAATATGTTTTCTTAGCACTAATCAAATTATTAAAGTAATATAATAATTAGAGAACAATAAGAAGAAATTAGTTTAAAAGGAGACATTTCAACGGAGGGAAGGATACGTGATGGTCATCCTCGTTCAACACGAGCCAACGGCCGTATTACCCAGCTTCACCACGTCACCAACAAGTTATTTTCACGTTCGCCACGCTACCACCTACTTAATCAACAACTAAGTGCTTTTAAGAGTTTCAGCCACACTTCTTAATTATATTTCTCTACTTACATTTGTCCTACGTTATAGTTTGTCCTAATTAAGACCCAACACGAGACATCCTCCACAAGGCCTACACATGTAGTGGGACGCGACTCCCACCCTGTGACCACCTTCAAGCCCCCGTCACATCTCCATCTCATTATAAAAGCCCTATGACCAGAGCGTGACATTTGTCTCGAGTGACCTTGGTCACAAGCATGACTAGAGATGTGATCATTTTTTTCTTCTAAACAAATAAAAAACAGTCACAACACCTCTATCAAGCTTCTTAGCTATTACTCAAATATAAAGCCCCATCAACTGGTCAAGCCTCAAGCAGGCCCTCTATTACACATATCATAATAATTTAATATCATTTATATGTCTCATATACATCTATATGAAGTGTACATATGACCAATCACCAATCTATAATTGTAGCGTTTATAATTGATTTTATACACATCTCGTATGAAGCAATACAAGGCTTATAAGATGTCAAGTATTGTCGAAACAACATATGTTAGAGGGCATGACCTCTTCGTATTGATTTATAGGAGACATATAATATCACATGGTGTTAAAGATTAAAAAAAAATGGGTATAAGAATGTCTACACAAAAAGTGTGCAATAACTCTTGTATTATATGATTTATATACACATAAAATAATGATATGCGGTATCTATTTTAATAAGAAAGAAAACCAAAAAAACATGATATAATTTATAAAAAAAAAAGTAAAATATGAATAACGGAATAAGGTGATAATATTTTTTATCAGCAACATATTCAAAGTTTTTAACACATTGATCTATGATATTAAAATTAACATGTGACAATAGTTAGATATGGAATAGTTCCCTCTTTTACATAACTATAAAGCATGCCGTTCAAGAAAAAGAATAAAAACATAACTATAAAGTTTTTTTCATGCATCTCATTTACTCGTTATTATACACAATATTAGAAACTCCTATGTTAAATGGTTCAATAGAATAAATCTAACTTGTTAAAATTGTTGGATTTTCTCTTTTATTACATGAGTTGAATATAAATATATATATATATATATGTATATAGCTTATTTAAGTTTTTGTTTCGTTTTTTTATTAATATTAACCTTCTTTTTTAGTTTTTTTAATTTTCATTATTGTTTTTCTGTTTTTTTTACTTTAACATGCTTTTATATGCAACATTCTCTCTTAAAAAATTTTAATAAAACTCTTAAAAATTAAGAATATATATATACATATCACTGATATATATTATGAAGGAACACAAAAAAATATGATATCACTACTTTATTTAAATTATTTGATTACTTGGAGATATTAAGTGTGAAATTTAAAAAAAAAATATAATAATTATTATTAATTTGTCTTTTTGATTTTTAAAACAACTTAACATTGAACAAATGAATCTAATTTTCCAAAGCAAAATAAATTAACTTCTAATATTTATCTAAAGAATAAAATGTTAAATAAGTAAATTATTATATTATTTGTTAACATAATTGTTTATTATTTAATAAAAGAGAGATGAAAAAAATCATAAGTTGGATTTTATAAAAAAAAAAAAAAGAACGATATGTGATAGATAAAAGTATTTATTTACTATAAAAAGGATAAAGATTGGGTTCTAATAATATATCTATTTCTCGTCTTATATGATTAAAATAAGACCGTTACCCGAATCTAATATTAAACCAACAATAGAAACCAAGTTTCTATATAAAATTTGGAATTACAGTGTAAGTCATCGGTGTTGCCGTTACATCAACCGTCGTTTTAAAAGAATATAAATTTTGGAATTGCATTATAGCAAATTTATAATTCAAGTGGCTCATAATGTTACAAGCCAAACAGGAGAACTGAACCCAAATGACTAGTCTGATGGGTAAGAGAACCCATTAGACTTATAAATCCCACATCAATTGCACATACAGCAGTGGTGAAACAAGTCACATACCTTGAAATGATTTCGATCCGCAACAATCGACCCTCCTTAAGGGCCAACGTCCTCGTTAGTCAAGGCCATATTGGTCACGGCTGGCTCCTCCTGCAGGCCACCACTTCGAGTTGGCTATGATACCACTGTTACAAGTCAAACATGAGGACTCAACCCAAAAGACTAGTCTGATGGGTGAGCGAACTCATTTGGCTTATAAACCACATATCAATTGCACATACAATTGATATGAGACAACTCTCATACCTTGCAATTATTTCGATCCGTAATAAATAACTTAATATTTATTATATTTTTTGACTTGTATTATATATTTATATATAAATATATTTGTTTTCAATGCGTGTAAATAAATCAGTAATCAGATAAGTATCGTCTACCTTTATGCTGTAACAATGTACAACATGTAGCTAGATATACAAGTTTTACCAATTTGACACACGTCTATAAACTTCTTGTTTAGAGCAATTTTGGCAGTAAAGATTATATATGAATTAATTAATTGGAGTTATATACAAATCATATAATTTCTTATATTTGTAACATTCATATATAAATAATGATTTTTACTGTGAGTTTTCTTGCTTAACAGGGAGGACTAAAGAAGTTTACAAATAATATTGTGCTTCCTTTAAAAGAAAGGACCCCGTAACTTTTTTTAAAATTCTAAATATTTATATATTTTTTATGTTATTTAATTCAATATAACAAAGAACTAGCTTTTTATGATTTTGTTTCTTTATTAATCTGTTTTTCATTTAGTTTATGCTAAGTTCTTTCTAGTAAGCTATATGAATTTCTAACGTATATAAAAATAATTGATGAACACTTTTCACGTATAGAATACTTTTCTAAAGATATTTTAATAAGAACACTAAAATATTGCTCATCAAAACCTTTAAATACATATTAACGTGATATTACTATATATAGTATAGTATTAAAAGGCATTAAAAAGAAATAGAAAAGTTTTTGTTTTTGTATTTTAGACACACGTCTATTGAAAACATCAAACACATTTTCTCTACAAATGCATGAAAAGAAAACAGACAAACTTACCCAGTATATTTCATAATTTTCAAATAGGGTCTAGAGGAGAAGGATGGAGACAAACCTTACCCTTATGAGATAAAGAGGATGCTCCGAAGGAGTCTCTGACTCAAATTTATCGTTTTAAATTAATCATTCCAACGCTTTTAAAGTTATTATCACAAAATAAGTAAAATAACATTAAAATTTGTGCAATTTTACTTTTATCTTTAAGGGCTCACATATATATATACACATTATATGCGTGCAACGCAAATAGAAGACTATTAATTGTTTTTGTCATTTAACACACCTGAGATTTGGGTTTTTTTTTAATTCAACCAATTGGTTGTCGGTGAGAAGGATTTTGTGAGTAATTTTATTTATTATTTTCGCAACATATTTGTATGATTTTATATTTTTATGAGAAATTTGTTAAAAGTTTGTGACGAGATTTGATTTTTCTATGTAATTTATGTTACTGCAAATGATATATAATACCAGTTATCGGAAGTGTACTACAATAACCCGCCATAACGCGTGGTAAGAAAAAACCTAGTTTTAAAATAATAATATATACATATTTTTTCAATGTGAAAGAAGATATGACGTTTGTTAACATGAATGAGATATTTGATCCTGTCAATTTTAAATACGGGGTTGCCATTATATATAATATGTTCTAATGATTATAGTTAAATACTTTTAGTTGATTATACATCGAATTAAATATGTCACAATGTGGATGGAAATATACGTGAAGACCAAGGTTAGGTCAAGGGTTATATGTCAAACTTTAGTCTTTCAAGACTTTCGAAACTTGTGAATTGGGGTAATGTAAATTTTATGATATGTTAGTTATTGGTACACTCGGGTAGAATAATACTATCTTTAATATTTTTTTAAAGTTAAAAAATATTAACAAAATATGTATAAATAAAAGTAATGTGTGTATGATTTGATTGGTTTATGGTTATTTACGAGTTGAACCGAACAACGCAAGAGTATGATCGTGCTCGACTTGTTTATAAACCAAGCGGCTTGCCTTCTTTTAAATTTGCAAAATAAAGCCAAATATTGTGCTCGTTGTTCAACTGTTTTTAAAACCAAGCTGTTCAGCTTGATTCGGTTTCGAAACAATTAAAATTTAATGCAAATTCAAAATATTTATATCAATTTCAAATTCAATAGTTAAAAGCTTAACAGGAAAATGAAATATATTTTGTTATATCATAGAAAATTATTTGATTTTTGCCTTTTAAAGAATTTTCATGATGCACAAGAAAAATCATTTTTTAGGATTTAATGATATTTAAAAGCGATTTACATTTCTTTTTTCTTTTACTTTTTTTTTTTAAAATGATATGGTGGTTTTTAGGTGTGACCATTTGAATTGGTAATTGTCACAAAAAAAATAACAAATAGGAAAGAATAGTAATAAGCAAGTACAAATCTAAAACAAAATGAAGTACATAAATTCAAATTTGTCATAACAAGTAAAAAGAAAGTTTAAAATGTTTGAATAATTCATCAACATCGTCATTTATCGTAAAAAACTTGTAAGTTGTTAGTTTTATTGAAAAAACAACACGTTAAAACCTTTAAATAGAGATAAAAACCACCAAAAAGAAGTATTTAATATCAATTAGTTGTTAAAACAAACATTTTAACTATCAAATGGAAGCATTGCACTAAATTAAACAACCAAGCGTTTCATATCGTTTACGTGGGTTTGCGTCTTTGTCAGATGTGCAGTTGTGATTTAATAAATGAGAATGAGGATGCTAATTTTGGGAATTAAGGCTTGATAGATATAAAAATAATATTGGTTTAAATATAAGAATATATAAATTATATTACTTTACACACATACACACACATATATAATTTAGTTATACTTAAACGAGTCAAAACGAGAAAGCCAAATAAGCGGCTATCTGAGCGAGCTTACCTTAGCTCGTGCTAGGCGTAGAAACCGAGCCAAGTTTGCTTGGCTCGTTTAAAACGAAAGAAATTGAGCGACGGACAATTTGGACAGCCATATACTGTTTCAACCAAAGTATGATGCATAAATAATACAAACTATGTATGAATATTAAGGGCAAGAATAATTTGAAAACTTTTTTGAATTGAGAAAAACAGGTAGAAATCCAACATGATATTCAATTTTTTTTATGTTTAAGTATGTAATATATGTTATAAGATAACAAAAAAATTATAAATTAAAAAAGTTATTTGCATTTGTTACTGATGTGATGAAAAACACATCTATTTATCCGGTAGATTTTGTTAGTTTTCGTACAGTTTTAGTTAGTTTTGTAATTGTTTTCGGCTGGTGCTTCACAATTTTATAAACGAATGCTTGCAGGTCATAAACATGCGTATTTGGCACAAAATTACAAAGAAACGAGCTCCCGGTAGGGCGAGGACGGACCTGGAAACAAAATAAATCAAAAACTGGAAATTGGCACCTGTCGCGCTATGCGACAGGGGGAAAGACCAAAATACCCTCACTTAATGATTGCGGTTTGACCAGACTAATTTTTCGGGTAGTGACACTCCTCGCGTAGCGCGACGGGTTACAAAGCAGCGGTCGCGGTACGCGACAAGTAGGATTTTTTAGAAAAACGAGTTTGACTAATTAAAACGGCTGGAGGCTTCACATCTAGGGTTAGAGACGATTTTTGGACGACATTTGAGGCGACCAAGAGGCTGGGAAAAGCAAGTGAGGCCAAGATCCATCATCGAAAAGCCCTAGGATTGCGATTCGAAGGGTGTACTACGATCGGTTTTATTTCTTTTCTTGTTTTATCCATTCGAATGATGTTTAGCTTTGGTTTTTGCATTAGATCTTTCTGTTTGTTCAGCATGGTTGTTGGCTAAACTATTAGAACTACCTAGGGTTTTAACAAACATGCATGTTTGATGTTTGTATCGATTGATTTTGGAACAACGTTTGTGATTATGAAATGACATAACGGTTTGGTTTTGATTCTTGGATGTGTATGAATATTTGGGATTGTTTATTAATTTGATTAATCTATTCCTCATGTGCTTTGATAAATGTCTTTCATAAAATAGGTGCATGTTAGATCAATTACTTTGTGTCTTTGGTTTTTGAATAAATTACTAGACGTAGTGGTTCATAGGAATGTTAATTAGATTATAAAAAGTCTAAATGTTTAACCAAATTCAAAAGCCGTGAGGTGAGAATTTTTTAGTTTGTCTTGGGTGTTTAGTTGCTAGTTAAAGTCTTTGTGAAAAGACAAAGACTAGTTAATTGGACATTTCCTTGCCTACTAAGTCCAAGTTGAGATTTTTTATTATCCCATGCGTGTTTTTATGAATTGAGGCTATCGTTTCCGTGAGGTAGATGGTCTTTAGGATATTTCAATGATGGTTTGGATAACTTGTGAAAGTAAATCACTAAAATCGGTAATTTAATAACTTGTAGACATCGTTGTTGATATCTTTGAGAAGAGTTGAAGATACTCTAGGTTGTTTATTAGTTAATAATCCAAGATCTCGGTTTCACAATGGTTCCATAATCAATCTAAAACTCGTTGAAAATGTATATAGTTAATCCCCAGGTAGTCACTTCATCATTTGTTACTTCTTGCTTCATCTCTATTATTTAGTCTTAAACTGGTATTTAGGTCAATTAATTATTTTAGTTTAATTAGCAAAACCCCCCCCCCCCCCAAACAATTCTTTTAACTAAATAAACATGTATAAATAAGTTATTGAGTCTAGTTAGCATTTTGTGTACAAGTCTGTGGGTTCGATATCCAGACTTACTTTTCTTTACTAGTTTCGATAGGTTCATTTGTCTGTTATTAGTTTAGTTTAGAGAGTCTAGAGTATTACTTAGTGCTTAGGTTAGTTGTGATTTTTGTTAATTTTAATTAAACTACTTTGCACACATCAGTTACACATATGTTACATATATAATATAAAAACGTAATTCTGTAACATATGTGTAACAAGTACTAATAATAATTATTATTTTTATTTCATTATAATATCATATATTGTATAGCTAAATAAAAAAAAAGAAAAAAAATCGAATTTTACACTAGGTTTTTCATGAGTTCTCTCAGCTTAGGTTAATTTTTAAATTATTCTTTATTTGAATATTAAAATTCATAATAAGGTTATTTTTGCATTTTGGTTTTATCTAAGAGAAAGTAATTGTGACACCCCATAAATTCCAAGTCAGCATTTATTTTATTTTAATAATAATGTGTATTATTATTTCATACGTGGCACTAGAATAATTATATTTAAGTGTGACAAGTGGCACAACGGACCAAACACGCCGATAATTCGAGAAATTATCGCACAGAACTTGCACGTGTCTTGAATGACGAACGTTGGTGAACGGATCGAACCACAGTACACATACACTGCACAACTAGGTTCCAGAGGACCTAATTTAGTAGAACAACGCTTAAGTGACGAGAAATGATGATCGTATTCGAGAAATACGCGAAAATCGGTTCGAAACAACAAAACTAAGCTTATTGGGCTACTCAGGAACCCATCGCGGTACGCGATGGCTCAACAGGAGTTCCTGTCGCGGTACGCGACAGACATCGCGAAGAGTTGACTCCCGGATTCCTTCGCGTAGCGCGAAGAATCTTTTTGGCCTCTCGTCGCGGTACGCGACGGGTGTCAGACGACAAATCTTTATAAAACCAAGACCATTATGCCTACTCTACCAATTCTCATCATTTCTTTCGACCCAACACGCCAACCCTCGGCTAATCTCCGCCATTTGCACCTGTAACCTTCATTTGGAAGCCATAGAAGCCATTCTTGGAGCTCAAGAACCACAAGGAAGCTTTGGGGGAAGGTTGGAAGACGTTGCTAGAGCGTTCACATCATCTTCCTCACCTTGTAGCTGCACAAGTTTGATAGTCCAGAAGCTCCAGGAGCTGTTGAGTCTCTATCTCGAACTTCTAGGACTTCCTAAGGTAGTTCCTATGGCTAAAACACTCTCTTACACATCAATACACACACATGCATGGGTAAAACCCACATGCAAGCACAAATCACCCACATGCACGAATTTATTTTCTGGGTTTGTTGATTTCACAATGTTTCTTGATGATCTAAGATGACTAGATTGAGTTTTGTGATGATCTATGATGATGGGTATTGTTAGAACTCATGATTGGTATGCAAAATATTGAAAAATGGCCATGCATGTATGATCCAAAAATGTTGGGATGATTTTGAGTTTGTTGGTATATTTATTGATGATATTGGGAGGTGATTTCATAGATAGATTTGATTAAAATGATGAAAATGATAAGTTTTGATGAACTTGCTATTAATAGAAACTTTTATCTACGAAATGGTGATTTGGTGACAATGATGATCATGCATGTATATGAGAATGTTGTTTTAATGTATTTAGAATGATATTGATGATTAGAATACGATTTAGAGGTTGACTATAGTCATTTTGACATAGTTACCATATTTAGTAACTTTTGTTGATGAAATATTGCTAAGTGACGAGTTAGGTTATGTTGACATGTTTAAATGATGTTAGATGGATTATTTTGATGATTTGTAACATGAAAATAAGTTTAGAAATGCTTAAATGGTTATTTTATGCTAAAACAACAAAGTTACTATTTATAGTAACTTTATTTTTACAAAAGCCAATTTATAAACATGTTGTATGATTTATGCATGCTAAGTGATTTAAAATGTTGTAATATGATGATTGGATGCTAAGTTAGATGGTTTCCGATATCACGTACGCTAAAATGGGAACTTTCCATTTTAGGAAACTTTTACGTGCTAACATGTTATCAACGACTTATGTGAATTCATATGATGATGCGCTATGTGTTAACATGATCACATAGGACAAATGAGCATGCTAGAACTATAAAATCAATATGCTTTGTGAACTTCCCATAAATGGAAACTTACTATAAATAGTAAGTTGTCCATAGACGAGACTTGCATGTTTTGCACCCGACGAGCACTTACACGAATGTTACACGATACACAACCGACACACGATTCACCAACGGGTCGTTAGGTCAAACACGATCAACACGACCAACACGATCAACCACGGTCAACGCGACCCACATAACAACCAGGAGTTGTTTAGACATGAATACGGTCCTGTGAGACCCACACAATTATGATCACAAACTTATAACACCTATGTGATATAGGTAACTACTAGCCAGCGAGCTACTCCGTTCTCGTAAGAACGCACTCAAGCAGACTCAGGTGAGTTTACAGCCCCACTTTTACTCATTGAATGTTTTACAAATCTTTTGGGGTGAGAATGCTATGCAACTGCTTTAGATATATGACTGGTATGTCACAAAATTATTTTGAGTGTACTATTATCGCATCAAGACCTCTCTACCCTTACCGTTAGTTGTGTACAAACGAGTCGTTATTACGTAGTACTACTGGGTTTGACCAACCCCACTCGGCAACAACGTTGACTGCGGTCATAACGAGTGTAATATCGATGTTGATTTCGGGTTCCGCGATGACCCGCAGAGGCAAATGGAAACAGTCGAGTTTCGGTAAGATGACATGACACACTCTACGGATCGTAGATCCAACAAAACTATTTAACATACCCAGTATATATGACTGTTTTACTACTTTCAAATACTTAAACCTGTGAACTCACCAACTTTATAGTTGACACTTTTCGCATGTATTCTCAGGTAACTAATGGAGCACACGCTAGGATGCGCACAAGGAAGCCTTAAGGAGTCTGGCTTGCATATAGACTCGTGTCCTAGGCATTGTGTGCATTAATAATGATTTGAAAACAATTAAATCATTTGTAGTGTTTATTTCAACAATTACTTTCCGCTGCTACTTATGTATTTGACGATTTACATTTTCCGCTGCATACTTATATAAACTTGTTTGGTTTTTGCAAACTGTGTGATTGTGTAACTCATATAGAAGTCGTTCTATATGACCAAGAGCTGTGATTCCTGGCCACGTCACACCCACGTGGACTGACACCACGAGTGGGAAATTGGGGGTGTGACAGACTGGTATCAGAGCCTTGGTTATAGAGAACTAGGTTTGCATGTAGTGAACTTAGACTATAGCCACTGCTCTACATTAGACACTACACTAGTTTCACACAACACATTATGTGCTTAACTTAACAACATGCTTTGTGATTTGATCTGACTCTTACGATCATGCCTCGGGCACCCTTAGTGGGCGTTAACACTCAACTACACATGCGACCTGTGCAAGGGGATTAGAGAAAAGGCGAACTCAAGACCGAAGGGAAACTCTTCTATGCTATGAAGAAGACCCCTATGGCACAATCCAACTCAAATCGAACGCCTTTTCCAACCTCTTTCTTGAGTGTAAACCCAGTCAAAAGACGCATGTTTATGGATTGTAGCCTTGGTATCGACACTCAGGAAGCAAAACTTCGAACCCGAGATTGTTAAGTAGCTCGAGATTGAATGAACTAGAATGACTGTGTAAGATAAATTGACGATTATGGTGGCCAACGTAATCGTGAATTTATAGGTACATACGAATTCTGGCAAGTTCAATTGATAAGCTACAACCAGCTGGGAAACTGTATAGTACACCTCTGGAAGTGGAGATTCGAGCTCCGCTGTTTCCACCGAGTAGTTTATTTCTTTACTATATGAAGTATTGTACTATTGTTAGAACCGAGATGAGCGAGTTGTGCTCATACAAATCATTTTGGTAGTAGTAATCTCGTCAAACCTATGATCCTACTTTTGAAATGGTACCTTAAACTTATGATATATTTGCTCCCTACACATGCTTACACGCAATAACTCTAACAGTGAGTAATACAATATCTGTTGTATATAGATACCAACAAATGGATGGTCAAGGAACGTATGTGCGCACCAACAACCCGTCAATCGATTCTGCGACTGTCGAGGCCATGGTAGAACAACTGGTTAACAAGGCCATTACGGATTACGAGGCTGCATGCTTAAACAGTGAGACAGGAAGTGAGACTCACAACAACAGCTCAAGAGGATGCACCTTCAAAACTTTCCTCAGCTACCATCCTCAACCATACACGGGATCAGAAGGAGCGGTAGGACTGCTCCAATGGGTTAAGAGGGTCGAATCAATCTTCCACATGTGCCAGTGTTCTGAAGAAGACAAAGTGAAATTTGCTACCGGGACTCTAGAAGGACAAGCCCTCACTTGGTGGAATTCGCATGTCCAGACACTGAGTCTGGGGACTGCTAACTCAATTCCCTGGGAAAACTTCGTCAAAATGTTGAAGGAAGAATACCATCCACAGAACGAAACCAAGGAACTGGAGCGGTTTTGGAATCACAAAATGGAAGGATCTGAAATCGAACAATACACCACTCGATTTCACGAATGGTGTAAACAATACCCAGAAATGGTGACTCCGGACTACAGAAAGATCGATCCATACGTTAGTGGATTACCTAAACAAATCCGAAGCCTGATTACCGCAACAGACCCCACACTCATTCAATCCACTATTTGTTTGGCTTATCATCTGACTAACCAAGCGGTAGCAGAGGGTAAGCTACCCAAAAGGGTGAACACCTGAAGCCTCAGGATCGCAAGCGCAAGTGGGAGCCTAGTCACAACCAAACTCCCTCTTCCCAACAAATGCAACTCCATAACCGGTCAGCGACAACTAGCGACTGTACTGCTACGCCATCCAGTACCAAGGGCAAGAATGCCTACCAAGGGAAATACCCTAAGTGCAAAAGATGCCCATATCATCACAACGGCCAGTGTGAACGCTATCGATGTCGGAAATGCGGAAGAAACGGTCACATGGCCAAGGAGTGTAGAAGCAATCCAGTTGGTAGCAAAGACAACCAGAAAGTCGTTAAAGGATGTTATAAGTGTGGCAAGCCTGGGCATTGGCGCAGGGATTGCCCACAGCTGAAGGAAAAAGAAAGCGTGACAATGACTCCTGCAATTGTAAATGACTCCAAAGAAGCAAAAGATGATCCTATCATTGTGACTGGTACGTTCCTTTTTACATAATGCCTATGCTAGTATGTAATGTGATATTGGTGCTAAGAGTAGCCTGATGCTTAGCGAATTTAGTAAAATGCTTAACACTACCCCAACATCCTTAGACTGTAAGAGTTAGCCGACTGTAAGCTGATTGAGACACAACCCATTTTCAAAGGATACGCCTTGGTGTTGACGGGTCACGAATTTGAGGTCGACCAAATTTCAGTAAGTCCCGAAAACTTTGATGCAGTGGTGGGGACAGACTAGTAACTACAGACCAAGCAGAGAGTGTGTGCAATAAGAAGATAGATCAATGTTACGTTGTCAAAGGGTAATCAGATCCCTATTCAGAGAGAACGACGGAGAATAACGCGAAACACCACGTCATAGGCTAGCAAGTACCTACAGAAAGGATACTCAACGATATTAGTTCGTATCACGAGACAAACATAGAAGGAAAGAAAAATGGTAGATATTGAAGTTGTTTGTAATTTTCTAGAAGATCTACCTGGACTACCCCAAAGAGACAAGTGGAGTTTCGGATAGAACTCACACCGTGAGCCGCACTAACCGTCAAAGCGCCATACCAATTGGTCCAACTAAGATGCAAGAAACTGACTAATCAATTGCAAGAGTTGTTAGACGAAGAATTAACCAGACCAAGATTATCAACACGAGGAGCACCAGTCCTGCTTGTGAGAAAGAAAGACAGGTCTTCCCAAATGTGTATCGACTACCGAGAGTCAAGCAAGGTGACAAACAGGAATTGATACTATTACCACGAATGGACGATTTGTTAGACTAGTTGTAAGGGTCAAGCTATTACCCGAAGATCGTTTTGAGTTCCGATTACCATCAAACGAGGATACAAGAAAAAGGACATTCCTAAGACGATCCTTAGGACGCAAGATTGACATTACGAATGTTTGGTCATGCCCTTCGGACTGACCAACGCACCGGCAGTATTCATGGATCTCATGAATCGGGTGTGTAAGCCGTATCTGGACAAATTCGTAATCATGTTCCTAGATGATACCCTGATGTACTCCAAGACCCAAGAAGAAACATGCCGACCACTTAAAAGCGTGTCTTGGAACTACTGAAGAGGGAACAACAATACGCAAAGTTTCCAAATGCGATATTTGGATTCGCGAAGTCCATGTTTCTTGGACACGTAGTAAACGCAAAAGGAATACACGTAGATCCAGCCAAGGTCGAGGCCATTAAGAACTGGACAGCACCAAAGACTTCGACTGAGGTGCGACAGTTTCTGGGATTGGCCGGGTACTGCAGGCGATCTATTGAGGGATCCTCGAAGATCGCACAATCATTGACTTCCCTTACGCACAAAGACAAGAAATCCGAATGGGGAGAGAAACAAGAAGCTGCTTTCGACTTGTTGAAGCAGAAATTGTGCAATGCACCTATTCTATCACTACCGAACGGGTGCGAAGACTTTGTAGTTTATTGCGACGCGTCAAAACAAGGACTCGGTTGTGTATTGAAGCAACGCGAGAAGGTGATAGCTTATGCGTCACGACAATTGAAAGTGCACGAAAAGAACTACACGTCTCATAACTTGGAATTGGGAGCCGTAGTGTTCGCACGGAGGATCTAGTGACACTACCTATCCGACACGACATGCACGATATTCATCAATCATAAGAGACTGCAACACACCTTCGACCAGAAGGGACTGAACATGAGACAACTCAGATGGGACTAGTTGATAGGCAATTGTGATTGTGCTATCAAATACCACACTGGAAAAACTAACGTAGTAGCCGACGCGATGAGCCGGAAAGAAACAACCCAAAAACGTACGTGCACTACAACTTACGATTCACTCAAAGCTACCCAATCAGAATCCGAACCGCACAACAGGAAGCTCTGAAGGTCGAGGACCTCACTCATTTATCCCTGCGTGACACGGATAAACAGATGGAGGCGAAGGCCGACGTAACCTACTATCTTATGGATCGGAACTGGATTCCACACTACGGAGGACTGAGGGGCTTAGTGATTAATGAAGCCCGAAGGAGCCGACATTCTTTACATCCGGTCTCTGACAGAATGTACCATGACCTAAAGACGACCCATCGGTGGCCGAGCGTGAAGGCAGAATTAACAACTTACGTGGGTAAGTGTTTAACGTGCCCAAAGGTTAAGATTGAATACCAGAATCCATCAAGGCTATTTCAACAACCCAAGATACCAACGTGGAAATGGGAGTAAATTCCTATGGACTTAATAACTAAACTGCCAAGGACGGGAAGTGGTTGCGATACTATTTGAATAATCGTTGAACGACTAACGAAGCCTGCACACTCACTACCCATCAAGGAGACCGACTAACTAGAAGAACAGGATCGAATTTACCTGAAGGAAGTGGCCACTCGACGTGAAGTGCCAATCTTGATCATCTCTAACCGCGACAACGGATTTACGTCACATTTCTGGAAATCCTATCATCAGACATTGGGCACAAGATTTGGGTATGAGAACCGTTAACATCCGCAAACTGATGGGCAGAGCGAACGAACTTTACAAAGATTGGAAAACGCACTTCGAGCATGTGTCAATGACTATGACAATAGCTGGAAGACTCGCTTACCGTTAGTTAAGTCCTCGTACAACAATACTTATCACACGAGTATGCAAGCTGCAACGTTCAAAGCACTCTAGAGACGTAAGTTTCGATCATTCGTTGTTGGGCGGAAGTTGTGAAAGCCAACTGACAAGCCTCGAACTTGTGTACAAAACGACCAAGAAAATCGCGCAATTACGTAACAAAATGGCAGCAGCTCGAGACCGACAAAAGAGCTATGCCGACAAGAGACGCAAACCTTTGGAATTCCAAATGGGAGACCGAGTACTTCTTAAAGTCTCGCTTTGGAAGGGGGTGATTCGATTCGGGAAACTGGGAAAGCTAAACCCTCGTTACATTTGTCCATTCGAGATCACAAAACGAATAGGCCCCGTGACCTACGAACTACAGCTACCGCAAGAATTGAATAGTGTACACAACGTGTTTCACGTTTCACATCTCAAGAAATGTTTATCAAACGAAACGCTCGCAATTCCTTCAGAGGAAATACAGATTGACGAACAACTGCACTACGTTGAGGAACCGGGGGAAATCATGGACCGGGAAATCAAGAAGTTGAAACTTATTAAGATACCCATTGTGAAAGTCCAATGGAACTCACGGCAAGGGCCTGAATACACATGGAAACGATAGGACCAAATGATGGGAAATATCTTCACTTGTTCACAAACTAGCCAAACACCGACAACACGAACTGAATTTCGGGACGAAATTCCTATTAACTGGGGGATGATGTGACACCCCATAAATTCCAAGTCAGCATTTATTTTATTTTAATAATAATGTGTATTATTATTTCATACGTGGCATTAGAATAATTATATTTAAGTGTGACAAGTGGCACAACGGACCAAACACGCCGATAATTCGAGAAATTATCGCACAGAACTTGCACGTGTCTTGAATGACGAACGTTGGTGAACGGATCGAACCACAGTACACATACACTGCACAACTAGGTTCCAGAGGACCTAATTTAGTAGAACAACGCTTAAGTGACGAGAAATGATGATCGTATTCGAGAAATACGCGAAAATCGGTTCGAAACAACAAAACTAAGCTTATTGGGCTACTCAGGAACCCATCGCGGTACGCGATGGCTCAACAGGAGTTCCTGTCGCGGTACGCGACAGACATCGCGAAGAGTTGACTCCCGGATTCCTTCGCGTAGCGCGAAGAATCTTTTTGGCCTCTCGTCGCGGTACGCGACGGGTGTCAGACGACAAATCTTTATAAAACCAAGACCATTATGCCTACTCTACCAATTCTCATCATTTCTTTCGACCCAACACGCCAACCCTCGGCTAATCTCCGCCATTTGCACCTGTAACCTTCATTTGGAAGCCATAGAAGCCATTCTTGGAGCTCAAGAACCACAAGGAAGCTTTGGGGAAGGTTGGAAGACGTTGCTAGAGCGTTCACATCATCTTCCTCACCTTGTAGCTGCACAAGTTTGATAGTCCAGAAGCTCCAGGAGCTGTTGAGTCTCTATCTCGAACTTCTAGGACTTCCTAAGGTAGTTCCTATGGCTAAAACACTCTCTTACACATCAATACACACACATGCATGGGTAAAACCCACATGCAAGCACAAATCACCCACATGCACGAATTTATTTTCTGGGTTTGTTGATTTCACAATGTTTCTTGATGATCTAAGATGACTAGATTGAGTTTTGTGATGATCTATGATGATGGGTATTGTTAGAACTCATGATTGGTATGCAAAATATTGAAAAATGGCCATGCATGTATGATCCAAAAATGTTGGGATGATTTTGAGTTTGTTGGTATATTTATTGATGATATTGGGAGGTGATTTCATAGATAGATTTGATTAAAATGATGAAAATGATAAGTTTTGATGAACTTGCTATTAATAGAAACTTTTATCTACGAAATGGTGATTTGGTGACAATGATGATCATGCATGTATATGAGAATGTTGTTTTAATGTATTTAGAATGATATTGATGATTAGAATACGATTTAGAGGTTGACTATAGTCATTTTGACATAGTTACCATATTTAGTAACTTTTGTTGATGAAATATTGCTAAGTGACGAGTTAGGTTATGTTGACATGTTTAAATGATGTTAGATGGATTATTTTGATGATTTGTAACATGAAAATAAGTTTAGAAATGCTTAAATGGTTATTTTATGCTAAAACAACAAAGTTACTATTTATAGTAACTTTATTTTTACAAAAGCCAATTTATAAACATGTTGTATGATTTATGCATGCTAAGTGATTTAAAATGTTGTAATATGATGATTGGATGCTAAGTTAGATGGTTTCCGATATCACGTACGCTAAAATGGGAACTTTCCATTTTAGGAAACTTTTACGTGCTAACATGTTATCAACGACTTATGTGAATTCATATGATGATGCGCTATGTGTTAACATGATCACATAGGACAAATGAGCATGCTAGAACTATAAAATCAATATGCTTTGTGAACTTCCCATAAATGGAAACTTACTATAAATAGTAAGTTGTCCATAGACGAGACTTGCATGTTTTGCACCCGACGAGCACTTACACGAATGTTACACGATACACAACCGACACACGATTCACCAACGGGTCGTTAGGTCAAACACGATCAACACGACCAACACGATCAACCACGGTCAACGCGACCCACATAACAACCAGGAGTTGTTTAGACATGAATACGGTCCTGTGAGACCCACACAATTATGATCACAAACTTATAACACCTATGTGATATAGGTAACTACTAGCCAGCGAGCTACTCCGTTCTCGTAAGAACGCACTCAAGCAGACTCAGGTGAGTTTACAGCCCCACTTTTACTCATTGAATGTTTTACAAATCTTTTGGGGTGAGAATGCTATGCAACTGCTTTAGATATATGACTGGTATGTCACAAAATTATTTTGAGTGTACTATTATCGCATCAAGACCTCTCTACCCTTACCGTTAGTTGTGTACAAACGAGTCGTTATTACGTAGTACTACTGGGTTTGACCAACCCCACTCGGCAACAACGTTGACTGCGGTCATAACGAGTGTAATATCGATGTTGATTTCGGGTTCCGCGATGACCCGCAGAGGCAAATGGAAACAGTCGAGTTTCGGTAAGATGACATGACACACTCTACGGATCGTAGATCCAACAAAACTATTTAACATACCCAGTATATATGACTGTTTTACTACTTTCAAATACTTAAACCTGTGAACTCACCAACTTTATAGTTGACACTTTTCGCATGTATTCTCAGGTAACTAATGGAGCACACGCTAGGATGCGCACAAGGAAGCCTTAAGGAGTCTGGCTTGCATATAGACTCGTGTCCTAGGCATTGTGTGCATTAATAATGATTTGAAAACAATTAAATCATTTGTAGTGTTTATTTCAACAATTACTTTCCGCTGCTACTTATGTATTTGACGATTTACATTTTCCGCTGCATACTTATATAAACTTGTTTGGTTTTTGCAAACTGTGTGATTGTGTAACTCATATAGAAGTCGTTCTATATGACCAAGAGCTGTGATTCCTGGCCACGTCACACCCACGTGGACTGACACCACGAGTGGGAAATTGGGGGTGTGACAGTAATAACCATAAATGCTCCTTTATTGTGACAGTTGCATACGAGAATTACGTCATCAATGACGTGAGCACATTTGGTCGTTCTAGAAATCCACGTTGATTTAACAATCGTGTTTATTACAGGTAGATAGTAGGTGAGAAATGATGAACGTAGGCGAAAACCGTGCTCAAAACGAAGTCCTGGATTGCCCGAAATTGAAAAACGAAGAAAAATTTCTAAGTATTGGTCGAATGGGCTTGTCGCGGTACGCGGAGGTGGGCTTGAGGGTCCTCCGCAGTAGGCGATGAATGTAAGTATCTGAAAAATCCCGAAAAGCTTCGCGGTATGCGAAGCCCAAATTGGCTCCTCGCCGCGGTACGCGACGGGTATGGCGGTGCAGTGATCTGATCCTTTTATCATATTTTCATGCAGAATATGATTATTCTTCTTCTTCTCGAATTTCTTCGACCATCAGACGAAAATTCCGGCCAAACAACCTTCAAATCATCATTTTGGAACCTTCTGAATACAAGGAACGCACCAGGGATCATCTCTACAAGATCTGATCGTTGTTTTGAAGTCAGAAATCCGTCAGATTAGGTAATGATCCATTTAAACCTTCTAGTTTGATTTTGATTGATTATATCTTGATTTTGAACGTAATGACATAGTTAGGATTCTTGATTATTGCCTAGATGATGGCTATGATTGATTATAAACAAAGAACACGAAGTTTTAACGGTTAAATCCTTGTTTTGATCCGTTGTAATGCCCGATTTGCATGAAACCATACCCATGATTATAATGGTTTAATCCATTTGATTATAACAATGTAGGTGATTAGTTGGGTTAATCCTTGAAATGCAAGGTTAAATCCAAGTGTTTCAAACTAATCACGATCGTTAACATACTCATTGAAACGATTATCTGATGTTTATAATAACAGTCAGATCATTCCTAAGCCATTAAATTATCTAGAAACTGTTACAGTATCATAATCAACAACATTAACTATTTGATTAATCTGAGATTATTCTGATTAATCAAGAATGTCATCAACCTTGTATTAGGAATCTAATGCAATGTAGGTTCCTACATTATCATACATTGTATGATATAATACTAAAATAATCAATTAAATATTTAATATCGGTTTGATGACTTGCAAAGTCTCGTTCGAAGCAGCCTCTCTACCACATCTGGGGTAGGGGTAAGGTTTGTTTTCATCTCACCCTCCCCAGACCCCACGCAGTGGGAACATACTGGGTTTGTTTGTTTGTTTGTTTTGATGACTTGCAAAGCAATGTCTTTGACATTGAACGTTCAAAAGGATCTAATCAGTAAACTAGAACATAAATAATTCATAAAATATAACTAAATGCAGAATCATCATATTATTACCAGCTTGTGTGATATTCTGCTACCACTGAATCATTAGGTGAGTCTCGTACAACCCCCTTTTTTTTTACTATCTTACAAACATCGGGGTAATTCTGCAAACTGTTTTCTGAACATATGATATGCATCACTGATATCTGTGTGATTTCATGTGACTTTTGTGTGATTTCATGGGATTTTGCTGTTAGTAACTCTATCACTGTATCAAAAGTCCTCATCTCTTGAACTGTATCTAGTGAACCCATGTGGGGCCGAACAGGAACCATTGATAGTACTATTGGCTGACAACCCATTTGCTGGGAGGATTGCATCTCCCCTTGTGTGAATGTTTGGTACCTGTTTCCAAAAACACTTTCTTAATGTTAGTGATAGACATTAAGATCACGAGGCACTAAGATATTTACCGACGGGTAGTATCTTCATGAACGTACAACTGTCCGAAAGGAACTAGATACGGGTCCCATGGTTATCCGTAACTGAACTTTTGAGAACGTGCTTATCATATCATATTGTTTTAAATAAACTGTCGAACTCACCAGCTTTGTGCTGACGTTTTCAAATCCAACATTTTTGCAGGTCAACAGTGACGACACGGTAAGGATGCACATCACACTTTTGTAATTAAGGAGTATTAGATTGTGTACTAAACTAAGCTGTAATGTTGATGTATTTACAAAACCCTTGTAATATATTTATTTTAAGTGAATCTGTGTGCTGTGATATCGGTTCAAGTAAGTCACACTTCATCTCTGAGACATCACCACTATGCTTCCACAACCTTCTCAGAGTGACGAATGACATCATCTCAGGTGACGAGAGATGGGGGTGTGACATTTATTGAGTGTACTCTAGCTATATTTAAAATGGTGGTAATATTCATATACCAATTCTATCATCTATATATTATACTCGGATAAATCAATCACATTACACATGTTACTTTATTTATACATATTTCTTGCTTTATTTAACTTTTTTAAAAAGATTATTTAGGTCTTTTTGGTTTTTCATAGAGAGAATGAAGATCCAAAATTGCACCTTTGAGCGTACTCTAGTTTTTTATTTAAATGTCTTGGTGTTTACGAGGATTTTTGATTGATTGTTTAGTTTCAACATGCGTATGATGTTTATTTTTTGGGAAAATTACCAATTTGATCAAAGATGACCAAAGAATTACCAAACTAATCAATCAAAAAAGTGCCCCTAAGACGCCCATTTAAAGTACTTTAGACGCCCCTTTAGATACCCTTTTTCGGTACTTTTGAAACCATGTGGGCCCACATGTTGGCGGTTTTGTCGGGGTCTATATGGGTGTCTTAAGACCCCTTTTCTACCGGCGTTTTAAGACGCCTTTAGACGCAACTTTAGACGCCATTTTCGGTACTTTTTGAAAACATGCGGGTCCACATGTCGCGGCTTTGTCGGGGTCTAAATGGATGTCTTAAGACCCCTTTTCTACCGGCGTCTCAAGACGCCTTTAGACGCCCAATTTAGACACCTTTAGACGCCCAATGTGCGATTTAAGCCGGTATCTAAATTGGGCGTCTAAAGGCGTCTTAAGACGCCGGTAGAAAAGGAGTCTTAAGACACCCATTTAGACCCCGACAAAGCCGCCGACATTTGGGCCCGCATGTTTTCAAAAAGTACCGAAAAAGGACATCTAAAGGGGCGTCTAAAGTACTTTAAAGGGACGTCTTAGGGGCCCTTTTTTGATTGATTAGTTTGGTAATTCTTTGGTCAATTTTGATTAAATTGGTAATTTTCCCTTATTTTTTACTTCAATTTTAAGTTAGTTAAGCGTTGTATTATTTAATTTTTTATATTACCTAAACATGTTAATCTTTTAAACTTGTATAATATAATAGTTTTACTGAAGGTAACAAAATAAACAGTTGACCATTGTTATAGAGGGATAAAAACATGTTTGAGTTGGGTTGATATCCATAAACACATACCTTTTTTTTTTAATTTCTTTGATTTTATAATCAGTTAAATTAAGTGATGTTCTAAATCTGTATCATTGGTTTGAAAATCAGGACATTTGAATAAAGCAACTTGACCACTTTTAAAACAGTAAGAATTGACTCCCTTAATGCATGTTACTTTTAACACGTTTTTTCTTTAATATTTTATTAATAAGTAGGTTAGTATCCCGTTCATTACACGTGTTAAATAAATAAATATAACGAATAATTATCAATAAAAATTTAGAGAAATTAGGATAATTTTTTGATATAAAATATGAATATATATAATTTCATATGATTTAATATTTTAAGTATATAAATAATATTATTATTTCTTTAAACTAACTTTTTTATAGTTTGTTTTTCTTTAAACATTGTGATTTAAATAATTGTTTTTGAAAATTTTATAATTTATAATATTTTTTTATAGTGAGTTTTTTAATATTAATATATTTTAATATATTAAAAAAATTATTTTAAAAATGTATAAAAACTATATTTAATATTTTATATTATTATTTAATATTTGATGTATTTAATATGAGAGAGACAAAAAATCAATGTTAAAAGATCGACATGTGACATTAAAACGTTTTATTTATTAGAATAGATAGATTATAACTTAAATGAAATAATGTACACAAACTCACATATTGTGCTTTTGTTAAAATCTTGAACAACCTTTACCTAGTTGCACCAAACCACATTTTCGTATGAATTTCACATAAAAGATTTAATTTTTTTTGAACGACAACTTCTATTAAATCTACCAAGGTGAGCCAACACGATGCTAAACTCCCATAAATGCCAAATACAATTACCAAATGCAATAACCAGACGTACAAACAATAATTATGAAAAGTTAGATGGAGAAACTACACGAATCCTTCAAGTCAATGATCTTCATCTTGCTTGACGATTAACCCAAAGAAAACTAAAGGACTTCACCTTCTCAAATATACGATGATATGAACCCCTCTTACTATTCAAAACCATATCGTTTCTAGCCTTCCAAACGCAGGACAATTGCATGAAATGCATTTTTTTTTCTTTTGCACCATCTTCAAACCTACATAACTACAGCAAGTCATTTATTAAATCCATTGTCATATCATTGAGCCCACAAAACACGATGAGTATAAATGACATACCACTTCATTGTGATTATCACATTATTGTATGAGGCAATATATTATCTAATAGAGGAGTTTGATCACATTACTGTATAATTATAAATTTTAATTTAATGTGTTTTTTCTATTTTATTTCTTGAACTTAATTTTCTTAAACTAATTTGTAAGTTACAAAAAAATTAAAGAACAAAAGAGGCCACATTAATAATTAATATTAAATTGTTACTAATTATATTTTCCATAATCTTTTTCTTTGTTTTCTCGGTCATTTCATGTGTGTGGCCAGGTCACGTTTTCGGTTGAAGTCCATAACGGTTTCATGTTGATGTACCTTTGTGTTCTTGTATGTCCACATCTTTTTTTATCAACTCGCGCGAATATGCTCTTGTTTCTCTTCGATGGACATATTGATTCTTAGATCACATTGATCTTCTTCCTCAGTAACTCTTCTATCCAATTTAAATCTATTTGACATCGATGAGTGGTATCAGTTTGACCGGAAGTGCAATTGTTTGACGACAACTCCTTGCTCAATTTTGAAGTATTAAATTTTAAGACTGGATGTCACTTTGTTGGGTGTATCATAATTTGTCCAGTTGTGTTTATGAGGGAAATGAACCCTTTCATCTAGCATACTCTATTAATGCCTTATTCCTCATTAATTTCTCTTTTTGGTGTTAGCTTAACATCTTGTTAAATTTTGCCACTTTTCGTTGTAAATCTCACTGTTTGCCCGAAATCATATCATATCATTAGGGTGTTGGGATTAGTTGAAACCGATAACAATTGAAGAATGGATTGATGAAAGTGTTATTTTGGTTGTTTATACCCATAGAGTTGACAAAATTTGAATTATAAAAAGCTTTTAAGTTGTATTGTAGAACGTTAAAAAAATTTCTAGGTGAAAAGTTCATAAAATGATTTATATTTATAAAGTAAAACATTTTTTTGTTTATTCTAAAAATGAACGACTATATTACTATATTTCCTTCGCGTTCCATTTGGTTTCCTAAGACAACAACGGTTAGTTCTTCTATTGTGATCACGGTCACAACCAACTCATCATGTCATCATCACTCCTCTTGTACGTGTAATGGGTCAATAGAGTGACCGGGGTGCAACCAAGACTTCTCATACTTGGGTCACATACATTACAAATAACCTTGTATTATTTTTCCAACTTGATGGTTTCCATTTTCTCCGAGTTCTCACCTTGAGCGAATCTTCCAAATTATCGGTGAACCCCTTAAAGGTGAAACTAGATTGTTTTCTTCGGCCCCAATCTTCCCAAAAATAAGCCCCAACTCTCACTCTGTATCATAGAATAAAAATAATTCTAGTCTTCTTTGATTTTCATTCCATATTTTTCTTATTTTATATAAATTACTTCAATTACTTATTTTTTTTTTTATTATTTTGCTAGCGACACTTGTCATATCTTAGTTTTAGATGCAGTTCTTTGATTATTAAGTACTCATAATTACTTACTGTACATTTAACCCTCATCGATCTTAATTTATATTTTTAGATCTTTATGGTACTTATCAAAATTACATTATTTTCAAAAGGAAAAATGTTATAGAAACATAATCAATTTTTGATTTTGTTCCAATTAAATTATTGGGATTTTGTATTGTTTAAAGTTTATTTATGTTTAAATACTAGATAAAAAACTTGGATAACATATAATTTTGATTCGTTTAGGCTTTATAACTAAATTTTTAGATGAATTTAAGATTCGTTTGAATATTTAGACGTATTTTAAACCTATTTGGGCATTTTGTGTTTTTTTCTTTCCAATCAACTAAATAATTTTTACAATTGTTTTACAATTTTTTTTAAAATTTTCACAAATTTTGAATTTTTTTAAAACTTTTGCAATTTTAAAAATATTTTGAGTTTTTTTTTTTTAAATCGATGTTATTTTCATGTTATCATACAATAAAAATAAAAATAAAAAAATTATAATTACAAGTTATATAGATCACATATCTAAGATTGAAACATAAAAATAAACTTATGTTACCATATTAGAACAAAACAAAGTTTGAGTGACTTAATTGAAATAAAATTAAAACTTGGTTATATTTTTGTAAAATTACCCTTTTAAAAATTCTCATAAATTAAATTCAAACATACTCACCTTATTTAGTCCTTATAATCTATTTACAAAACCATTTCGCTTTGGTCAATAAATTTATTTTCTCATCTTCTTGTTTTTGTTTTTTATAATCTTCTAATTTAAACATACATAAATGAAAAATATTTATTTTTATGGTTAAGTGGTCTCCTATCAAAGACTCAAATCCCGACAGATTTATAATTAAGTATGCTTTTTAGAAGGTTGAGTGTTTGGTGTTCTAAAAAATGGATGAAAACATACGGTTTTTGGTTTTAATAAATGTAACCAACTTTCAACTTTGTTCCAATTAGGTCACTCATGCTTTTTTTGTTCCGATTAAGTCACTAATACTTTTTTTTGTTCCGATTAGGTCACTTTACTTTTAATTTTGTTTCAATTAGGTCACTCATATTGTAAGTAACATGTTTGTGATTAGAACACTATTTTAAAGTAAAGTGACCTAATCGGAACAAAAAAAAAGTATGAGTGACTTAATCGAAACAAAAAAAAGTATGAGTGACTTAATCGGAATAAAAAAAAGTACGAGTGACCTAAGTGGAATAAAGCTGAAAGTTAGTTACATTTGTATGACATTTTCCCTTTCTAAAGTATCCAAATTTATAGATACCTTTATACAATTCTATAAAGCGAAGTTGGTGAATTGAAGATGCGAAATTGTAAATGAAGTCGGTACGTAATAGGTATATAGATGGGCAATAACTATGAAAAGTATACTATTATAATTACTTAGCTATTGAGATTGGTGGATTATTTATTTTGGAACAAATTAAAGTAGCTAGTTCATATTTTTCAAATGGCGGCTCTTGTTCATCTTACGCGTGTGTTATCCAACAAAATCCCGATCTTTTCGTAAATCATGTTTTTTTTTGAACGGCGAAGGTCTCAATCGTGTGAACCCACTGTTTCCAGGCCATGTCACCAAGGTCTAGTTACATGTACTTCCCATGAGCCACCACAACCACCTCAGGAGGAAACCCTACTGGGAAAACCTCCTGACCTCCCTCAGACCACCGTTTCGCTGCGGGAAGGATTTGAACCCAAGACCTCCAATTTGAAAGATTCTTGTGGTACCATTGAGGCAATTGTCTCATTGGTATGTAATTAATTAGTAGAAGAGTTTGATCCATTTTAATCACATGCCATAGCGGCATAATAATTATTTAATTAACATATATTTAGATTCTTAATACTAATATTTATCACTCTTATCATTTATCAATATTTATACATAATACACAGGTCAAATTAATCAAATCACAAACACATTACATTAATAATATATATTTTCAAATACTTTTTAACAGTAAATATAACCCTATATTTATCTATTTTGTTTCTCCATATCGATAGAGACAAGGGGCCAGAGTTGACCTTTTATAATTTATGTTTTGAGAGGCTAATTATTGCCTAATTTACCTGCCAAAGTTTGCACTGTTGTTTCGGTTATATGAATGTGAAGCTCACTTTCATCTTTTGCATTTCCATTTGAGTTTGTAGGAGATTAAAACGATGATTAAGAAATTATTTAATATTTTTTAGAACCACAAATTAATACGCATGAGAAGTTGAAATGATTTTGTTTTCTTGTTTACTTTAAAAAGATTGGAAATAATAATATACCATGAGGAAAATCGTGAAGCATTTTTATTTATTTGTTTTCATTTAGCTTAACTCCTTCATTCATTTTCATATTGTATGGTTTTTGAAACTATAAACATAACCATTCTCGATCTAAACTTACTCTTATATTTACATCTTTTGTTTATTATTATACTTATACCCTTAACATATTCAGAAGAAATAACAACAGACGATAGATATCATTGGGACAAATACCTTCTTATACTTGTATATTACTAAATCCACATCAATTTAATATATTTTATAATCATATTATTATACTATAATATGTTTAAGGTGTCATAACATGCATGTATGTAAATGACACCGATCAAGCTCATACGAAAGTAGGCGTGGCTAGTATTGATAAAGGATTTGAATTAGCTTTACCCTAAAGATACTAAAGTGAGATAACTCACATGACTGGTTTGTGCATCCACACGTGATTGTCTTTCTGCCACTCCCTATATACTTGGCCAATTTCAAGAAAGTTTCTCATGTGATTTATAGTTTTCCATGAAAATAATATTTGCAAACTTAAGAACGTCTTTGCTAAAAATCGTTAGAACGAAAATAACAAAAAATACTTTTGCATTTGTAAAATCTAACGTAAAGAAACACGAACACATATAGGGTTGACAAATGAAATGAAGAAAGCATTGTTTACTTATTTATATTATTTATTACTATTAATATTAATTAATATCACCAGTTACTTATTTCTATTATTTAACTATTATAGAGCCAAGAATCAAACCTACGACCCTTGGTCCCAAACGCAATCTCTTTACTACTACGGAAAATGGACAAGCAAGCAAAGAACTTTGAAAAGTATAAACATTTATTTAACAATAGTTAATATTAAATAATTGAATACTATTCTAACCATCATTGTACTTGATGTTTGTATATATAGGAGTTTTTTTTCCTCAAAAGGGTGTTAGAAGAAAAAATATTACCAAAACGAGAGATTTGCAAAATATTTATCAAAATGAGAGTTTTTCACTTATTTATTTATTTTAAACTAATTTATTATACCATATTACCATTTTCCTATTTGTTTTAATCAATTCACTTTAGTTTCTTTAGTTTTTCTATTTTGATTGAATCAAAAAATTATAATAAACTAGTTAAAAATAAAGAAACAAATTAAAACACCTATTTTGATAAATATTTTTCAAATTACCCATTTTATTAATAATTTTTCTACCAACACCCTTTTAGAAAAAAACTCGCTCGTATGTATAGTAATAATAATAAAAGTGGATATATCAAATTGTTAAAATGAAAAGCTTCTTGAAATGATGGACCCATTATCAGATTCGTTTTATTTTCTTAAGACTATCCACAGCGGTCACCCCACTGAAAATCCTTCCCCACTGAAATTTCATGCCACGTCATCACCCCACTGAAAACCTTAATCACCCACAATGGTCACCCCACTGAAAACCCTTCCCCACTATTCCACGTCATCAACATTTTTTAAATTTAATTGATTTATTTAATTTTTTTTTTTTGCAAACAAAAATAATAAACTTAGAATTTAATTAAACAATTCAAATAAAGACACAAATAAAATAAAAATTACATTGCAAATTTAAATAAAAAAACCATACAAAAAAAACTAACAATTCAAATAAAATTTAACGATATTTATCCAAGAGTTTCTTTTTCATTTTTTGCATTATTTCACGATCTTCGTCGTCGAGCATGTCGGGAGGCAAAGACTCAAGTGCTCTGAGGTCGGATCGGAGAGTTTTCTCTTCGTGCATTTTTTTCCTTTCTTCGTGTTTTAGTTTTTGAAAAGTTGTGAAAGCTTGGAGTTGATCAGCGAGTTCGGTTGTTGATGTGTTAGAGGATACGGTTTGACGACTCGAAGAGGACGCCCGTTTTGTTGTATCTCGACCCGTCGGTCTAACCGGTTCCGGTGGGGTGTCGAACTCGGCTTCTTCTTCGTCATCCTCTAGGTTAACCGCGTAATTTGTATGTGCGGTCGAACCCCCCGGCGAATACTCATTCGATTCGGAATTTTTGGTTCTTTTTGAAGAACCTTGGACCTCGTTACCTTCTTGGCAAAGAACACGGAATTTTGGCGAGTCTTTTATCGCCACCCAAACGTGGTAGTGGTTAAACGTTTGGCCGTTACTCTTTAGTTGGTATTCCTTTTCGGCCCATTTCAAAACGTTCTCGTCGCTCATCCCGCTTTTTCGGTTGTTTGCGCAGTTGCTATAGATCCCACTAAACTTTGTTAACTTGGTGCACATATCCTTCCACTTTGAATTTAGTTGATGATATGAGCGGTATTCGGCATCGAATCCCATCACATTGTGCCAACTAACGGTTACTTTTTTCCAAAAATTTTCCCGTTTTTGCGAGTTACCTACAAAAAAAATTTTCAAAAGTAAGTTAAAAAATTAAACCCTTTAAAATAATATATAACAAAACTAAGTAATAAACTTTTTACCTTTTGTTTTGTTCTCGGATTCGTCCATGTAACATCTTCCGAGAGCGATTTCTTCATCCATTGCTTCGGTGCCATTGGACCACTACTCGGCCCTGTTCCAGCCGGCTGTTTGTTTTTCTTACCTTTTTTGCGTTTCTGAGTGTCTTGTGTCTCCGGCACGACCTCGTTATCATGTTGGCTCGGTGACACAAAATCAGATTCGAACGTAGGTTGAGAGTAGGGAGCAAAACCGGGTTGAAAGTTTGAAGGAGATTGGAAGTTTGGTGGATGTTGAAAGTGTTGGATGTTTGGGTTTTGTTGTAGTTGAACCAATAAATTTCTAAGCGATTCGGGATCGTATGAGAACGGGTTGAATTCGGGATTGAGATTGTTAGGCCTTGGATTCATGTTTGTGATTTTTTTTAAAAAAATATAGAGAGAAAGTTGAAAGATGAAGAGATTTGGGTGGTTTTTTGGGTATAAAAGGTTGGGTATTTATTTAGTTTAAAAAAGTTGTTTTTTTTTTGTTTTTGTTTTATTACCGTTCAATAACGGTCAAATAGGTTGGACCAATCACAACACACTAAACTCGACGGGGAGCGGGAGCCGTTGGGGCGATTTGAGCGGGGCACCGCTGGCAGGGGGGCGGTGTTCCCGCTGGACACCGCGGCGGGGAGCGATCCCGCGTGCCCAACGGGGTGCCCATTGTGGCAAGTCTAATGAGAGACGAGTTGTATATATAATAACCGCCAATATGAGACTAGCCCACTTGGTAGAGGCTTTGCCTCTTAAAATGGGAGGTCATGGCCGGGTTTTAACCCATGCAATGGTATAATTAGTTTGGAGTAGTTTAGGGGGAGATAATCTTTGCCGTTCAAAAAATATATATATAATAACCTAATTTCCATTAATATATTAGAAGGAAAATAATAATAGCGAAAGTTAACATTTTTAATAGAAAATTGTTAAGATTGTCCATGTTGTTTGATAATATTTTAGTCTTGGTCTCTGTTTCTTAAATTACACATACGATTCAAACACTTTAAATATTTGTAACATATGTACTCCTTATATATGTCACAAAATTAATTTCACATGTTTGACTAAATTACCATTATATAAGAAATATATGTGTTACAAATGTTTAAAATTTATGATAATATAAATAATTTACGCAACCTAGAGATTAATAGTGAAACAATAGCAAACTATAGAAACCATCTTGGTAATTTACTCTAATTATAATGTACTGACAAAAAAGAGTGAAAAATCGGAACGATATTTAAAAAAATTATAATGGGTCAATCAACCCGAACGTTATTTTATACTATTATTTTTACAAGGTTAAACAAGAATAAAAAAATTTTATACAATACCAATGATAAAACCAAATAATCATTTAACTAATGCTTTTAAATTTAATAGTTTTATTGACATATATTTAAAAAAAAAAACTTGATACAACCCAATCAATCAAAGTTATATTAATATTACTTTTAAAACGTCAAACAAGAATAAAATACTTATTTAATACAAATGATAAAAAACCAAAATTATAAACAACAAAATTATAATAAGCATTCTAATTTTACGCATAATACAACATTCAAATTTTATCAAAGAATTTTGAACGTCCAAAACGATAATAAACAACAAAATTGTAATCTACTAATTTTAAAGCTTATACAAGTTGTATATGTCTTAACGGACTATATAGAGTTTTAAATGCCAACATAATGAGTTAAATGTCCCGTAATTATGTATATGAGATGTAACGAGATAAGATGTAACGAGAAGTGTTAAAATATGTTTTTTTGGATATATTTTGTTAAATAAGCTGTGGAAATGCTTTGTAGACTTGATGCACAGAGACATGTCGTGCAAATTCCAACATAGCTTACGTCATTTCCAACATAGCTGACGTCACTTCTAATGGTAGAGACGAGACCTCGTTACGGTCTATATATATTCTACACATTCTTTTGCAACTTCATCCGACTCCCTCATAATTCTTTAGCTTTTGGCAAACACTTCTCCTCCCTGAAAATGGAATATTCCGGTGATAGAACTACCGGCGCCACCTCACCCATGGCCATCCCCACTGCCACACCTAAAAGTTTCTCGTCTCCAAAAAGCTCATCATCTGATCAGCTTAGTCCCACTAGTGTTCTCGCCCATCCTCCACCCTCATCCGCCACATCGTCGCCACCACATCCGGTGGTTGTCAGCCCTTGCGCCGCCTGCAAGATTCTCCGGCGCCGGTGTGTTGAGAAATGTGTGTTGGCACCGTACTTCCCGCCGACCGAACCGCTCAAGTTCACCATTGCACACCGTGTGTTCGGAGCTAGCAACATCATTAAGCTGTTGCAGGTAAATTAGGCCAAAAGTGAAAATTAACATAACCACTGTCTTTATAAATTAAATTAATAATAGTAATTATAAGTACTTGCAGTATTCCCATGTCTTTTTGTTTGAAACTAGCTGAATTTTCCACACGCGTTGCGATGTGTTAATACTTAATTCGTGTGAAATTTGCATGCTCAAAACATATAACATAAAACCTTCAAAAAAAGTTTGGCTTATTTAGCATGAAAGTGTAATGTATTTATTTGGTTATAATCATTTTATGGTCAAAACATAAAATCTTCTAAAGTTTGAGACCTAATTCATAAGACAAATATATATACTATTCCTTTTTAATGTCATTTAATATATATATATATATATATAATAATAATAATAATAATAATAATAATAATAATAATAATAATAATAATAATAATAATAATAATAATATTCTTTTCACGCTCTCTGTACTCACCAACGGAAAATAGCTATTATTCGAGGAACAAAAATTTTTTAATTTTTAATGTGAAATCAAGACTTTTGTGGTTTCTTTTTTTCCTCCCAACAATTTTATTATTATTATTATTATTTTGGAAAAAGAAAGAAAGAAAAAAAAATGAGTTGATCACCCGGACATTTGTTAGAGAAGATGCCTTAATTTGTGGTGCGTTCCTAACTAATAAATTATGTTTCCACCATTGCGTATATGATTAAAAAAAAGCTTTAAAACATTAAAGTAGATATATACTATGGCCGGGGTGTTCGTATTATAATTTGTAAATATGGAGTTGTATATATAATTTTATAATTTTAAATTACATTTACAAGATTTTACGAATGCATTTTCAATACAATAGTTTTTAAAAGCAAATATGAGTTCTTAGTAAAACAATATATGATACATATGTATTTGGTTAAATATGTTTTAGACGTACACTTTATAGGTTAAATGTAATTTTCGTTAAGCCAACTGGTTTACAACTCTTGGTACCCCGTTGACTTTTCTATATGATAGGTTGTGCGTTAAATAATTGAGCAAATTAGGAGAACCAAATAAAAAGAAAGTAACTTTCCTAAAGTAACTTTCCTTGATAAGAATTCCAAAGGTTATATTTCCGAAGACTAAATATTAAAAGTAAATGTACTAATTTCTAAGGGGTGTCCTACTATCTCGGACCGTTCCAAACGGTTTCGGAAGTTGACCTTTGTTAGTATAATGTTAAGAAAATAAAGAGAGTCGTTAAGGGTAAAATAGTAATATCTAAAGAAAAATGAATTAGGATCACTATTTCAATTGTTTGAGTTGAATTGATCTCTTTGCATTCATACTAGAAGTTTTAAATTATGTATGCAACAAGTACTCATGTGTGTAAATTGCAATGGTTGTGTCATTTAGGAACTTCCCGAATCTCAAAGAGCAGATGCAGTTAGCAGTATGGTATATGAAGCTAACGCGAGGCTTCGGGATCCTGTTTATGGATGTGCTGGAGCAATTTGTCAACTTCAAAAGCAAGTGAGTGAGCTCCAAGCAGAGTTAGCAAAGACGCAAGCTGAGGTGCTCAACATGCAATGCCAACATTCAACTTTACTATCAATGATTTGTATGGAGATGGATCAAGAACTCGTGTCTCCATCAACACTACAACAACAAACACCTTATGAGAACCTAAACTTCTTCCCCGATGATGTCAATTTGGGCGGGGTATTCGAGCCGCTTTGGACATGAAACTAAAGACCCTTTTAGGTGGAGTTGATCAATCAAGTTTGATAGAAAAAAAAGAAATGAAATACTTGTTAACAAAGATCGAATACTGTAGTTTGTGAAATTCTATTATACTTCAATTTACTGATCATATAAAGGTATAAACAATAAAAGAGAAAAATAGATGGAGAGGGAGAGGGAGAAAAGTGTCATTTCATATGTCAAATCTTGATTTATAATTAATCATGTTATGGGTGACCTAATTTTATCTAGTCCAATTACTAAATTCTCCATTTGGCTTATTTTGTCAATCTTTTTGTTGACTTAAGTTTCCTAATTTTGACTCTTTTGAATGTTAGACTTTTATATGCATGTTTAAAGTCTCTTTGCATGTGGAGCTTCAATTCTATTTGAACAGGGAACAAAAGCCTCAAAATTGGTGTGTGTCATATCATTCTATTAGTCTAAAAAGCATATCACTATACATAATAAGAAAATTTGATTAGATCTAGATGCATAAATGTCAAAATCTTAACCATTAAAAAAGGAATATATATATACAAAGTACCAGAGCTTATTTGGATAAGCTTATCTGGTGGTGTGATTGGGACCTAACAAGCATATCAAATACATTCGGCAATGTGTGTTTGGTATAGTGGCTGCTTGTGTGTGATGACATAATCACTAAACCACATACGTTGACAGGGTCGGTTTAACCGACTTGAGTGCCTAACACAGAATTAAAATCTGGGACCCTTCGTCTTCTCAAGACTGACATTCTAACCTTAGTTTCTTCATACTTTTGCTCCCTTGCTAGCTTATGTGATCATTTATGACGACTTCGTTTCCTAGATCCCTTTCCCATGCATAACTTGTTTATTCCATATTAGAAATAAGAGATTTTTTGGTTTTGAGTTTCCACTATTTGCCAATCAAACAAATAGTAATAAGATTTAAAAAATTAAGCCCAAAATCAAATTAAAGTACTTCAAAAATCGTTTTAAAATAATGCCCTAACAATATGGGGCCTAGGCAAGCTATGCACAAACCATCGAATAAAATCGTTTTTAAAAGACTAGGTGAAACTGGACAAAGCAAGCTACGCCCAAACCATTGAAGCACGGTCGTATGTCGAAATGCTTCAGAACATCAATAAGAGTGATTTGACAAAATAAGATCATCTTATAATTAATTACGGTAAATAAGAGTGGTTTGTTCTAATAGTAGCCTTCCACCTCTTTAGGGACGAAGCTTGAAAATTTTGGGTAGGGGGGCCGACCCTTAATATAAAATTTTTTGGAAGAAAAACCAAGGGGAACAGACTCTATTAATATAAAAGTTTTCGACCAAATCCTACTACATACCTGTTTCTGAGCCGAAAAACAGCAGGGGCCGGGGCCCCCCAGGCCCTCACTATCCTTCGTCCCTGCACCTCTTACACTATAACAACAAAGTTTGTACGTACATCACTCTCTCTATCCATACACCACCGTATCTTTATAATGTTCGTATAGTTCTATACGTGATATATAAATTAAACGTGGTCATATAAACCTATACGATTGGTGTGAATTTTCTTTACTTATTATTTATTTATCAAAAGTTATAAACACTTTTTTGCAAGTAATTCATTTTGTAAATAACTAGCATAGAATCCCGTGTATTATACGGGTCGAATAATACAAAAATATAATTCATTAATATTAAATAATAATAAATATTTAATAATTATAAAATTGTATTTAGGATAAGATATAATTGAATATTCAAATTAGTTATTAAATTTTAATAAATAGTTAATTATTGGAATAAGAAAAATTATATTAATTAACATTAATTATATATAAGATATAATTGAATATTCTTAATGGTTATTAAATTTTAATAAATAGTTAATTGTTGGAATAAGGAATATGATATTAATTATATAATTTAATTACTAAAGATAAAATGTATTTATTATGAGAGAAAGACGATAAAAACACTTTCAGATTTAACCAAAACGTGAAATGTGTCTCTTAAAAATACTTATTTATTAGAGTAGGTAGATTAGATTCTTAGAAAGAAAGATTTATTGTTTTATTTATAAAATATTTATAAACACTTTTTTTTCAAATAAACAATTAAGTCTTATGATCAAATTTACAATTAATTTTTTTTTTAGAAAAAAAATAAATTTTATGTTTAATAATTTAATGTAATGACTATCTTGTTAACAAATATGATTGATTATTGTAATGTTTTAAAATACTTTAATTATGATTTTATAATAGTTTGGTGATAAACAATTAACTTAATAACTGATTATACAAACTAACAAAAGATAAAAATAACCACATGATTAAATGGTTATACAAACAATCACATTACCAAAGAAATATATATTAAGTAGGAAACAGTTTTTATAATAAAAAAGATTAAAAAAAAAAAACTACATACTAAAGATCGTGACAAACAAAATGACCAACATCAAGGTCTTATCAAGGCGGCGGGGGCTATAATACCAAATTGTGTCGCAAGAGCGGTCATGACATTAGTGTGCTGATGTGCATTATATATGATTCTAAGCATAGACACGTTTTTAAGGTTTTGTTCCCGTAACGATCGTATTATGCCACAAGGCTTCATGTTGTGCCTTGACAGCTGGTCAACCATACATTTTTCATTATTGGTTAAGCTCATTGCAAATTGATGCCCCTTATTTGTGCAACAAGTTTGTGGTCATGTTCAGCACATATAACCCGTGACCTGCAACATCCAACCACTATATTTTGGAAAGTATTGTGCAACCAATTGAAATGACAATTAGTCATTTTTGTTTCAGAACGTTTTAATGTAGTTGTTCCTTTGTACTCATCATTGTGATCACATTTTAGAAAAACTTTTATTATATAACCATTAACGTTTTTCATGGATCGTTGTTTGACTAAGAACGCGTCGTTGACATGTCCGGTTTTATGCACCCAGCTTAACGAATCCTCAAAAGTCATGAACGTCTGAAATAATCAAACATTTTGTTAAAATCTTCAAACTTTATATTATACAAACATTTTGTATACCTTATCAGCATCAAAAACTGACTTGTAGCCAGAAGATTAATCGGCCAAAATAGTTGTCGTCTCAAATTGTTAAATATGAATGGATAGAATTCTTTCAAATGAAACGAATAACTAAATTCCTCTTTATATATAATTTTCTAGCATGCATATCAAGGATTCTTGTTTTACGTTAAATAATTTGTTCGAATAGAGATCTTGAGACGTGTCAAATAATTAACACGTATCAAATAACCAAGAAAATGTTCAATTATTCGGTCTACTATACGGGCAAGGCTATACGCCACATATAGAATTAAACTATATATAAAAACCGTATATGTCTATACATCAGTGTAAAAACAAATCACCTGGCACATCAGCTGTCACAACGTTTCAGTTTGAGTGACTTTATACGAACCGTGTATCCCTATACAGGCATAGATGACTTTGAGATGGTGTCCCGCAATAAGGGTGGTGTATAATTTATTTGAAATTTTAGATCAAACTTTCTAGCTTTATAAAGTTTATGATTTTTTTTTTCAGATTATTAAATTAAATTCCATAGAAAAGTATCAACATATATAGTATATGTTCTAATCTTACAATTTTGTCTCTTTTATCATGGATGCTTCTTTGATTTTTCAACAAGTCTTATAGTAACATCAGTTTGGCAAGCATGTTTGAAAAAGAAAAATAAAAGTAAAAAAAAATAAAAATTCGCATGTGGTTATTATAATTAGTCCCATATTCATAATATTGATATATAATTAAAATTTGACTTGTTTTCAAATTAAGTAGGAAGTATGGCTGCGTGAGCAACTGTAAACATTTTTAATCACACTTTAAACACAATAGTTGCATATTTTTGTCTTCAGAGAAAATTCACAAATCTTACTAGTATTTTGTTAATTAAGAGCGTTTACACTGATAATGTTCTCATCAATTTGTCTTAAAAGTGGATTAACTAAATTATTAAAAACACAAAAGTTTCACTCAAGTAAATTAGTAACATACACATAAGAGGTTAATAGTGAACCGCTCACAAAATAAAATAAGATGGAACATAATAGTTATAGTTTTGTATATAAAGAAAACTAATCATTTCTCTCTGTGTGTTATGGCGTTAAATTCTTGTGAGCATGCCATTTTTAATAAAAACAAGGGTATACTAGATACATTTTTTGTTTATAAAGAACACTAGGAGCTTCCCTTCGTGTTTCAGCAGAAAACTCTGCTTGTGTGTCGTTTTTAATAAAAAAAATTGTTTATTAGTGACACTTACGACGACTCCCAACATGGTTTTAAATGCATAAATGCCTATTAAAAAACGTTGTAGCATTTGTCACTGTCTCAAATCCTGAATCAACAACGTAATATTTCTCAAATGCGTGGGAATTATATTGAATCCACATAAGATTTCTTTAATTTTTGGACGAAATTTTTGCATGACGGAAGTTTTCTTGATTTATGCATCATTTATTGACACAATATTGATTTCTTCATAACTTGCTTTGTAAACTTGTGTATTATATATATATTTTTTTCATTTAATTTCTCTTGACTTCTTTTGTTTTTAAAAAATATCATAATTTAAAAAACTTTAACGACATTATTTTGGAACAAATGAAATCAATGAATTTTATTTTTCATGTACCGTAATCAAATAATTTTATTTACCATACCGAAGAAACGATCTCACTGATGTCATGGATCGAATTTTATTTATATATCAAACATTATACAACATATGATGTGAATTTTGGGCATGTTTTGATAATAAACACAACCTTTAAAATAAACAAGTAAAACCTAACATTTGGCAACCAGAAGAGGCGGAGAACGGGACCCCTCGAGCAGCCATGACACCGTGTTTTTTTTGAGACATGTGAGGCTCCATCCACGAAATGTAGAGACGTAACAATATCATACTAGTGGCTTAGACTGGGTGGAAGACACTTGCATCGATTGAACAGTTAAATGTGTCCAAATTCTCAGGGTCTAATATTTAATTTAATATATATAATATAATATAATATTAGGCTTACAAATGGTTACAGGAAAGAAGTGATCAAACGTGGGACCCTACTTGTCATCAAAGGTCCAACCGTTCTCGATTCACAAAATGTGCCATACAACTTACAACGCAAATTAGAAACCGCGTTAACAACTTTCCATCACGTGCATATCTCTAGACAAAAGCCCCACGTCACGTGAAATACCAATTTACTATTTATATTATTAGTTTAACTATATACCATTTCAAGGTTTAAAGGTTGAAATTAGCCATTATATTATAAATAAATATCTATTACATTGAGTATTTTGACATCTACAGTAAATTCTTTTATTAGTTGAATTTTTTAATTATAATCAATTTTTTTGTATTGTTAAAGTTGATAAAACCTCTGATATGTTTTTGTTTCACTTTTTTTTTCTTAATCCAAGTGAAATTACCATTTTTAAGGTGTTATATGTAGTTATACATTTTTTACCATGGTTGTAGAATTAGCTAAGCGCTAGTCGGGCGGTGAGGTACCGCTTAGGGATTAATCGGGATTAATCGGCGCTAGACGGATTGGAATTTTTATATGTAATTTTACAAATATATATTATATACACACATTAATATCAATAATTTAATATAATACTTCAAATAATTTAATAAATTAACTTAAATATACTAAATAAAGATTTTAAAGTGCAAACTTAAACACTGAGTTCAAAGTTTAGAGATGAATTTCGATGTTAACTGGCTGGATTCGATGTTTCAGAGACATATTAATGATTTTTGGTTGAGAATTGTCTAAATAATCATGAAATTAGTCACTTTTTACAAGAAAAAAGTCAAAAAAATAAAAAACTGCCTAAGCCGCCTAGACCCGCCTAGCGCCTAGGCACCGCCTAGACCAAAATCGAGGCAGTTCTCGGGCGCCTAGACGGCCGCCTAGGCCGATTTTTACAACCATGTTTTTTACATTCACAAGTCATCACTACAGAGTGCAACTCTACGTTTTCATTTAAGCTTTACGAAAATTTGTTATGTATCCCATCGCAAAATTAACACTAGTTTAACCCTGATTTATATACATTTAGAATGTAAACAAAACTATAAGTTTTGCTTTATTGGATTTAACTGATAATCACAATAAATAAGTCATATGTTACATAATAAAACACTCATTTTCAAAGTATCAAAAACAAACCCAATAATAAAACCCAAAAACATGGTTACATCATTGCTATCTTTTTATTTATAACCAACCACTTATTTTGAAAGTAAGTACATTAATGGGTACGGCCATCTCAATCCAATTTTCCCTGTTTCTTATAGTTAAGAACAACACTCTAATTAATTAAATTAAACTTATATCACAATTGTGCAAATTAGGAAAAACCACCATGTCACCTTCCAAAAAATGAAAATCTTATTATTATGGATCCTTAATTTAAGAGTAAATTACCGAAATGGTGTATGTGGTTTGATATATTTTACTCTTCGTCTCTATGTTTATTTATTATACATATGGTTACGAACTTTAAACAATTATAACACATATAGTCCTTATATAAGGGTAATTTGATCAAGTATGTGAGAGTAATTTGGTGACCTAAAGAATAGATGAGTTACAAATGTCTAAAACTTGGTACCATCCATATGAGTAATTCATGAAACATAGAGAACAAGAGTTAAATAATAACAAACCACAGGGACTTGAAGACAATATGAGTTACATATGTCTAAAGATGTCTTACTTATAAAAATCTTAAGAATTGACCAATGTTTTAAATTCTTCTAAAGATCGACAGGTTAATTATGGTGTGTATATTTAGGACCATATACGATTAGCGTTAGATCGAAAAGGAAAATATATAATATGGAGAAGATGAAGGAAAATATTCAAGTTCCAATACTCTCTGATTATCAGCAATTAAAATTTTTTTTTTTGAACGGCGACGATCCTACATACCACGTATGTTGTCTTAACAGGGCCCACCGGGCAGAGGTAAGACGCGGCCACACCAGATGCGCGGGAACCCCGTGGAATAGGTAAACCCTCGCCCCCCATTGGTCCAGAACCCGAGATTAAGCTCAAGATTCCTTCCCTCACCTGGATGTCCTTTAAATTGCCTCTGGCAGGACTCGAACCCATGACCTCTCAGTCACAAGGTAAAGCCCTAACCAGTAGGCTAGCTTTGCAGTACATCAGCAATTAAATAGGTGTGTTACTTTTTACTGTTTTAAAAATAAATAACTTAATTCCATTTGAAACACTTCCATACATTCGAGTTCATAAGTTCCAAATTAACTCATCAATTTAACTATATATAAACACCAGTAGCATACAGGTCATATATATATATATATATATATATGTGTATATATATATGTATATATATATGTATATATATGTGTATATATATATGTATATATATCTATATATATATGTATATATATATATATATAGAGTGAGGTTATTGTACAAAACACTAGTTTTGTAAAAAGTGTGAGAAACAATCTGGGCCATTGATGTGCTATAATCAAGGGTTAAAAATTAAAAATGGCAAAAGTCTTTATTTAATAGGTGTTGACAGTTAATATAAGGGTAAATTAGGGATTTAGGTTTTTTTAACTTGCTATTAATACGGCTAATTCGAAATAAATGGGATTCAGTTACTCAAATTAATTTTCAATCCCAAGTCAACCTTATTCAACAGATGCGATTACTACAAAATCATGTGTTACAATGTTTTGTTACCAAATTATACAATGTGTTGTTAGCTAAATGTAACCGTTATGGAAATATCATGTGCTATTATGTATTGTTATGTTAACATTAGGCTTTGTGTAAATCATTGTGCTACATCGTGTTGTTAGTAGGTTATACGTACATTGGCTATGATTTTGTTATTAGGGATGTGCTATCTTGTGCTATTATGTGTTTTTATGTAGTGTGTTAACAAACACAACTGTGATGTTAGTTATGCTATTTTTGTGTGTTGTTAATCATATTGTGCCGATATGTGCTATTATGTTATCACTAAAATTGTTATAGTGTTGTGTGTGCTGATATGTGCGATTATGTTAGCACTAATGTTTATATGTGACAGTGTGCTAGTGTACCACTGATATATTGTGCTGGTATATTTACTGGCATTGAGTGCTCGTATGTTTAATCAGGAAACTAATTAACCACCTCCCTATTTTAATGCACATTTAAAATACAATTGCCTATATTACCCTTTTCTATTAATTAATAAAAATGTCATATGTCAACACATTATTGGTTCCTACCATTTTTACAAAAAATTCTATTTGTATGTGAACCTACCCCTATATATATATATATATATATATATATATGAGAAACCAGAATCATTTGTTACAGTTGATCGTTAATTAATTAAGAGTATATATCTATTCGTAATAACATATAATTTCATTCCAAAATTAGCATTTTTTTTAAAACACAATTTGTTTCTTAGTATAGATTCATTTACATGTGAATGAAGATAATTAATACGTGTGATGATGCTCACATATGAATAAATCATATTACATTTGAATGAAAATGATATACATATATATATATATATATATATATATATGGCAAGGATAAAATAAAAAGTCTATTTTGCCTAATAAGGCTAAAAAGGATTTTTAAAATCTTTTAAACCGACCCAAACGAACTTTGATTGAACTCATTTCGATAGTATTGGAACCGTCTTATCGAACCTTACAATATTTGTTTTTTGGTTTTAGCTTTAACAACTAGTTTTAAAGTTTTGATTTTAGGGCATGTTTTTTTGAGCTTTTAGTTTTATCTTTATGTCTAGGACTTTTTATAATTTTGGTTTTATTATTAGTGTTTATTGTTTATGATTTAAGGTTTAGGTTTTAGGGAATTACAAGCCGTTTCCAATGATGTAAAAATGAATTCAATTGGAGTTTGTTTGAATCAGTTTTTGAGTTTTTAAAAATCATTCTTACCTTCTTAGGTAAAAAAGAGTTTTTAGGGGAACCTTCCTCTATATATAAAAGTGGGCGACGGCTACGGGGCTGGCCTTATTTGGAGCTTTAAATTTAAAAAAAAATTATGTTATATTATTACGTTTTTATATATAAATTAATAAATCAATTTTTTTTTCTTTACAGAGCCTGATTATTTTTTTCTTTCCTCAGGCTTCAGAATTTTTTTCAATCTTGGGGCCGACTCTGATATGTATGTAAACTTAATCATATGAATTAACATGTAATTTTATGTTCTCGTCTTTTAGGCGGTTCTTATTATACCTGGCAATCTTGACTAATAAAAATACAAATTGGTATATTTAGATAAAGAATTATTATATTTTGGGTTTAAATGAGTAAACTTATGGCTTATAATAGGTTGATATAGGTAACACTTTAACATAATACAAGTCAAGACGGGTAACTTAAAAACTATATGAATATAAATGGATTCAAACAAATAAGAATGATCGATAATATATATATATATATAATGAGAAAAATCATTTAAAATTATTCAAATAAAGTATTTGTTTCATTACAACTTATTTTAACTTGAATTAAATACATGTTGTTTAAAAGGAACCCATTTTGACCTAAACTGATTTTTCTTAAAATTTATCTTGACCCGCACCATCCTAACTAGCACCCTTTCTGACCTGTTACCTAACCCAACCCGCCCAATCTGCCGGGCATATTTCTTATTAGGTTCATTAACATGCCTAATTGGTAAAGTAAATTGATAAAACAGTAATTTTATATTTTTATGTTGTACCGAATTAAACGATCTTTTGGTTCAACCAATTACCGAGAGGTGTCATTCAGTTATCCTAAACTTCGGTACGGTTTCAACATTTTTCAGTCTTGAAACATTTTGAATACTCCAAATCATACATGCATATGAACGAATAAATGCATCTTTAGCCTCCAAGTACCATTATGTACGTATGTATATCCATACATAATTATACATCTATGCATACGTGTACATTTGTATATAAATAAATATCTAGCCATCAAGGTGATTTGTAGAAATGCATAAGTTTGTACATATGATTCAACAAAAGACAGTAACTTAATTATCCACAAATCACCATCATGGAAAAAAAAAAAAAAGTAAATTAAAACCAAAATTGGTCATATGTATAGAAAAATGTGTTTCCTACAATTCAAAGTCCTCTTGCATGACCCTTAGCTAGGAGAGAAGAAAAATGTGATTCCTATCATTAACATCACTTCTATAAATAAGTTTAATATTTACCAAACACGGTATAGTTGCCAGATAATACAAAATCAAATGTTACTAGAAAGTTTGACCTAACCAGTAACTCAACCTGACTGTTATGTACGTTAGGCTCAATTACAAACGAACTTGATCAACAGATGTTGCCTTCTACACACAAACGATACGTATATTGACGGAGCTTCAAAAAAGAACTCCGAGGGAGCCGACTTTCAGTGAATTATGTATTTAGGTCAATGAATCAGGTCGGGTCAAATATTTATTAACTTAAAAAATATAATTTACTTACACTCAAAAAAGTAAATATATTTTTAACAAACAAGACATCAAATGTTTAGGATGAAAGAAAGAGTGTCAGAAAGAAGAGTTATAGCTCATCCTGACGATCTTTAATTAAAATCTTACATATTACCCTCTAAAACTTAACATTTTTATAAATTAAACTTTATAGTCAATAGTTTCATTAATATACTTATTAGAATTTTTAAAATAAGTTTAAACCGTAAACCATTAAGCGTATTGTTAAAACACTGGTTTAACTTTATTTTTTTAAAAAAACCGAGAGGGCCCAAGGAATTCAATAAGAAAAACAGCGCAGGGCGAATTCAACATCAAAACAATTTTCTGACAAAAAAATTATTAAATCAATCATTATAAGCGAAAAAACGGCGGGGGCTAGGGCACCCTGGCCCCTTCTAACCTCCGTCCTGGGACACGTACATAATCAATCACAATGAGCTGACTTGTCTTAACTTCATCTTGATAGACAAGAAAGAAAGTTTTTGACTGAAAATTTTAGTATATATAAAGGTATGATAAATGAAAATATATAAAGGAAATTATAAAATTTTATAAATTACATGCACAAACGTAATTCTAATCTTTGTAAAATATTTATTTTCTTTCTTTGAAAAAACATAAAGAAAATATGCAAAGTATAGTCTCAATCAAACTAATCAAACTAGTAAAATATAAGACAATATTCCAATTTGCAACATGTCCAGCATTCCTAATTCTATTCATCATTGATCTTTCAACAACACGTACGGTTTCTCAAACAAGTTTTCATTTTTTTTAATCAAACAATAACCAAGAACAATTTACTTTTATCACACATTTCAGTTTGTATAATTGCACTACGTGAAACTATGGGAGCTCATCAGAAAGAGGCTGTCCATTCTTAAGAGCAACTCACCATGGGTGGACATGACTCAGGTTCAGCCAGTTGTGTGGGTCCTTGTTGTTCTTAAATGGTCAATAGCCAACTTGTGAGTGTGACATTCCATTTTAAATGGTAATCTAAAGTATGAACCCACCCTTTTAGAGTTGTATTGAACACATAAGAGATGACTAGATGCACATAGTTTTAAGGATTTATTATTTGTTTATACCATTTTCAAACACATTTTCTTAGTAACAGAAGCATGTGTTTATTTTATAAATTAGATGATGAGACCGGACCCAAATTTTCTAATACTGTTGCATTGAAAGATGTCTAGAGTATAATCATGATTTATTGTTCATAATTGACATTGGCTAGAAATACAAAGAAATTAGGTATAATTAGCCTTGACTACATCAGATTCCCTTATTTTAAAATAATTAAAAACACTATACATTCTGACTACCAATATTTTTTTTTCCACTACTTTTCTTCATACATTTTATTATAAAATAAAAATCAAGCTCTTCGTAATTGAAAACTGTTCAAGGCATGAAAACATATCTTAGATTTATTTTGTTCAAATTTTCTTTTGTTGACTATTCAACTAAAAAAAATTGGTTAAAAATGGATAAAAAACTTTATAGTCGTCACACCACAGGTAATTAATTATTCAGTTAAACAAGGTTAGATCTAAATAAGTGGGCGTGCCATTGGATCAACTATTTCTTTGTTCTTGAGACCAGCCCAAATCATGGAGGAATCTTGAATTATTGCAAGAGAATCTTATGTTTCACATTTAATTATCAAGTAGTCAGATTTTTACTGGGTCAGGGTGATAAAAGTTTGTAACGTGATGCCACTTGTTTGTCATAATCCTTTACGATGTCAATTAGTCCTTCTATAAATTTGGTGAAAGTACCATGGACTTAAAGTATGTCATTTCACATGTACTTTCCATAAGCTAACAAAGTTGTTTCTTTGACTTGATCCTCATCATACTTTATATATTATTATATAACATCCTATTAATTAGGGTCTTAGAACGGCCCAATGGGTTTAACCCAGTTTTAGAGCCCATTTTATAAAAATAATAATAATAGGTTTTTTTTTCCTCGCATGAGGCTTTGAAAATGACTGAGCAAAGAGATCAAGGAAGCTATACAATTGAAGTTTAAGTATGATTATCAAGTGAAGCATCAGAAACATGTAAAAAATCCTCGTTTTTAGTCAAATATTTAGCATCATCAAGTTTCATTTTCTACAAATTTGTTCCTAAAACATAACATTACACATAGAACATTTTGATCCCACAAAGTGCCATTTTGGATAGTATAACCGATTGCTTCTCTATAAATAAAACTGGATTTTTAAATCAATCTTTTGCATGATTTGATATAGTTTTTCATATTTTTTGGGAGAAATGTCCTAATGACATATTTTTACGTTATGTTCTTGAGATTATCTAAGAAGAGAAAATAAAAGGAAAGAAGAAGCTTCATTTAACGAAAGAAACAAAAGAAAAATAAAACATGTTTAAATTTTTTTTCATTTTCTCTCGTTTAATAAACTCGGTATTTTTGGGAGTAAATATTTTCGAGTAAAGCGAGAGTGTTATACGACTCATCTGACAATACATCATATCATGTGTGACTGTGTGAGATCCAACTCAGTTCGTTGATAAATTTTCAATTAAAATCGGTTTTTAGATCCTGAATTCAGAGATGGAAGCGAGAGTGGTGAAACTGAAGGCTGTGGAAGCAACACCGGAGAATTTTAAAGAGTTTGGACAGCTAATTCAGGGATCTACCGACGGAGGAGACAAGTACGGTCCTAACGATGCTCAACTCGACCTCTCACAAGGCACTCCTAGGTCTGCTGCGTCTCTCAATTCTAGGGTTTCATTGATTCAAAATTAGGAAATGATTTTAATTTTTTTATTTTTAATTAACGTATCCGATCAGATTTCATATCATGCCCCTTCAAGATCAATCCCTCAAGTTTTCCAGAGTGGCACATCATGCAAGTGTGACCCAATGCCTTGGCTCGATTGGCGGGGATACTTGGTATATTGGGGTTGCAAAGCCATCTATTGTTCTGGAACAAAATGGTGATAACATTATGAAATCACGCTGTGGTCATTTTTTTGTTCCTCCTGCTGTTGAGGGTGTGCAAGTTTTTAAAATCAGTGGTTCAAAATTTGTGAAGCTGGAAAGGGGGACTTGGCATGCTGGGCCGTTGTTCAAACCACACACCATGGATTTCTACAATCTTGAACTCAGTGATACTAATGTAAGTATCACTTGACTAACATTTAACATTTCATGTTGGATTCTTTTGTGTGTGTGATCACTTTAATCTCTTGGTTATTATTTTTTTCTGGTCATTTAATTGCAACAAGATATGATTTTTGTTTGTGCAGGTGGTAGATTTCACACCCTATGATTTCAAGAAGGGCAATGCAACTGTGTTCTTGATAGATGATTAGTTGGTTGGTTAATGATCACGTTGTACTTGGCATGTAACATTATGCTTGTAACCAACAAAATTAATGGTATGAATGTGTTTGCGTGTGTACCTTTGTAATTTATATGACATGATCAAAACAACAGATGAGTAGTGATTGTCTATTTTACAAATGGGATTGTCATGTTACTCAACAAATGGAAATGGAGTAGATACAAATTACAGGTATTCTTGCATAATTTTGCAAACAAATACAACAATCTCCCAAATTTGACAGCAACTATAAAACAAAATAACTCATCAAAACAAGAAAGAAACAACCCAATCATAACCAAGAGAATCGCCCTCAGCTTTTTTCTATCACTGTTAAAGCAAACTCGTTTATTGAATCTTCTCCTCCGCAGGAGATTCAACTTCTTCTACTAATTTTGCTTCTAAATTCCCACTAAAAGTATCTGTATTTCCCTTAGCATCTGCTGCTGCATCATTTGTAGTCGCACTGTCGTTTTGGATTTCAACCAATTGGCTCGATGAGGCTAAAACACCCGACCCTTTTGCAAGACTAACATACATCATCACAAGTTGCTTATAACTATTTAGCAAATCTTCCACATCACCCATGGTTAAATCACCTGCTTCGGAGTACAAATACGGAAAGTTCCTAAATTCTTTGATCAACGTTTCATCTTTAAGGATCATATCCGCTCCTTTATTCTCCAAATCTGAAACTGATGGGATTTTGCTCACTGGTTGATCTTTCATGTTTGACTCTTCATTTGTTGATTCAACGGCAACAGCACTGTTTTCCTCCCTAATTTCTTTAGGTTCTGATTTGTTTTGACTTTGACCACTATCATAATCACCAGATAATCCATATATAAGAGCTTGAGCAGTATCCATATTCTTCTGAAACTCGGTTTCATCCATTGAAAGAGATTCCCCATTTATATTCATAACAAACGACTCAGCAGATAGCATGTTTGTAAAGAAATAAGCTGCTTCACCAACTAGTCTAGATTCCCGCCTATATCTCTGAATGTACAGCAAATTTGAGTGCAATTGAGGCGGGTTTGCTTTAATGGTAACATATATAAGAACCGGAAGAAACTCATCAGCACCAGGCAGACTTTCATTTGCATCAGTAGAAGCATTATACAGCAAGTTACTGATGACTTTACAGCAACTTAGGATACACACGAGCTTGTCTCGTGGTGCTTTGTAGAGGTTGATTTTTTGTAGCTCCTTTTGAGCAAGTAACCATGATGTTTCATTTTGATATGCGGGTTTAATATCTAGATGTTCGGGTCGGATGAATTGCTGGACTAAAGCCAATTTTTCGTAGAGTTCATCGTCTACTTTTACATCATCAGAATGTGTAGCAAAGACACGCGTAAATAACTTTGTCATGATGTATTTCTCGAGCCCTTCACCTGCACTATCTAACTCTTCTTCAGACCGGCCAGCCCAAAGAGGATGAGCCCGGAAAGAAGATTCCATATTGCTAAGGAATTCTTGTACAGATGCACTGTCCTTTTCAGGATCTGGAGGTTTATTTGAGAAAGATACAATGAAAGTTTTAATGGATTTAACAAATTCTGATGCGGATGGATGCCGCATACGTTCCAAGAAATCATGCCATGTCAGCGGTGCTGTTGAGGCACTGAAAGGTTCAGCATTGTCCATAGTGCTTATCGGATCAGGTTTGATCTGTACTGCCTAAGCTTTGAAGATTTTTTGTCCTCTTGAAATAGGCAAAAGGTTATTACGCTGTTACAACACTTGAATCAGACTCGATGATTACAGCTTGTGCAGCAATGAAAATTCACCCTGCACCAAAAGGTGATTAACTGAACATAAATAGATTATTAGCAGTGATGCAGTTCTTAGTTGGATATGCTAATTGATTTCTTATCCCTAATTCAAAAATATGGCCCGGTAGGAAAGAGTTTATGAGTTGCCAAACTTTTTTCGATATAGTGTTCACTGACCATACAAGGATGATTGATATTATTAATTTGTTTATTACATTAATGAAAAATGTGTATTAATAGAAAAAAATGTAACATTACAAATTTACAAGTAGATAAAAGGGGATATACAGCAGGCAGCAGGGATTAAACATGTGTCATTAATATGGAAGTTTACGGTTAAATAGCAAGTTATTACTCTAGTGTTATATAATTCAAAATTGACATGAAACTTGAATTCATTTGGCTCCACTATGCAGGACTGATATATGCTAAAGTTAGACTTAAAACGATGTAGGATCATTATCATTTTTATAATAAAAACAGTCTCATGTTATCACACTGCAAACAGGTAAAAGCATGAAAAAAATATGATAATGACAATTGAGGAAGACAAGAAGATGCACACCAAATATGTTTTTTTCCCCTATGCCATCATACTCCTTTTTTTAAGCATGTCTATGAAGCATTGATATCAAGATTCAAGAAATTGCAAAACATCGATTTGAAGAAGCCAATGTTTCCACATGGCAAACTGTCTTCAGATTCTGAACCAAATCACGCCAGATAAGCTGCCTAACAATTGAATTGATTAATGAGAATAAAACTTGAGGCGAAAAGGAAAACTTTCAAAATCCAGAATTCATATGAATTCCATCAATTTCCATTAAAGTTTTAGCATCTAGAATAAACCTAATAGCACCAGTCATTTCTCTAACATGATACATGAAATAGTTAATTTGACCTATGAATTTCATACTCGTTAACTTCAACATTAATAGAGTTCAGATTAAACAACCTAATCATCCTTATTCCGGCAACCAACCATATCGATTGGATTTGATATTCAACAAACAGAACACCAATTATAAAAATCAAACTACATATTCAACGAATTACACTATGTGTATGACCAATTTGTGAAGTTCAAACAACGGATGTATATATTTAATTGTACATTAAAATTGGATCAGATCAATGTCGAAGATAAAGATAGTCCATACCTGATAATTGTGGAGTAAAGACGCATCTAATTATATGATTTAGATTCAAAATTCAAAACTCTAATAAACGATTAGCACCAAGAAAGAGTAGACCATACCAAACTAGAATCCAAACACTCGCAGATGTTAACGAATGTAAATATTTTCAACAGGTTAGACGGTAACTTCACATTAAATAAGACACAAATATTTTCAGTCATTGAGTCCCAATCAACAAACAAATCAAGCTTATATAATTAACAAGAGCAATTAACAAGCCATGTTTAAAGAATTAAACAAAACAAATTAACAGGAACACTAGAACAGAAGCAATGGATACCAATAAATGAATACAAAATTACCAACTCGGGAGGGTCAAACAATCAGTAGATTTGAAACATATGATATCACATACCTGAACAGTCGCTCGGAGACCACCCGCCGGAGACCTATGAACAGCCGCTCGACGCTTGGAGACCTCCCGCCGGAGACTTATGAACAGCCGCTCGGATATCACCTGATCGGAGACTTATGAACAGCCGTCGAACGTCGAGAGTGTGACTAGCTTCTGGCTTCCGAAGAGAGTCGACGGAGACCTTTCGTCTCCAGCGTCTGATCCGATGGAGACCTCCTGGCTTCCGGCTTCCTGGTCTCCAGTGAGATTTTTTTTTTAACCCTGCCTTCTGAGTTTCCTAGAATGATGAGCAGTCCTCTGTTCCTTTTCAATTTTTGGGCCTCAAGTATTTCTTTTGGGCCTCTGATTTTACTTACATGTTTTATTACTTTTATATAATGTAGGCCCACACACACATAAATAAAGAAATAAATAAATAAATATATATAGGAAAGTGTTCAAATGAAAGCTCATGGATAAAGATATAACCCAATAACTATCATCCAATGATGCCAATATGGGACTAGCCCACTTGGTAGAGACATTGGCTCTTAAAAAGAAGGTTTTGGGTTCAAATCCAAGCAAGATGTATTTCGATGTAATTTAGGAGTATGACTATTGTTATTCAAATAAAAACTATCATCTAATTGTTAATCAAAAAGTCAAGTGAATAAGATAATGCATGTATCATTTTTCTTTTTTTAAGATGTAAGGTCATATTAGAGATTTTGTTATTATTAAAATGTTTTGTTTAATATGTTGACGATATTTGTCACATTTTTATTATATTTTAATTAATGTATTTTTTTAATAAAAGTTTATCCACTCCTTTTTTTAAACTTTCATAATTTTGTATGATAAACTGGCAGTACGCTGAAACCTTATTTGAATTCAAATAAAAACTATCATCTAATTGTTAATCAAAATCAATCCTACTAATAACATTATTGCAAAACCCCCCCTTCCACATCTGTAGGCTTAATTTAAGGTTTAGAAAGAACTCTTTTCTAGAAATTAACTTTCTGCAAAATATAATACTTCCCCTGTATCAATTATTATATACACAATTAATATAAAATAATATAGAATATATGTTAGATTGAGTTCATGTATTTCATATGTAACATATTAATGCAAAACAAACTAGACTCCCATACGACGAATTGTAGTAGTTTTGCATTGTGATATAAATTTTGGCATATGGTTGCGTGTATTTTAATTCAGTATTTTATTTACTTATTTATTTTTATTTAGACAAAAAGACATAAATGCTTTCTCATATTATCATAAAATATTTGGCATATAAACAAACAATGCAACAGAAATTACATTGAAAACCTTCGATCACAAGTACACTACACGGTTTCGAACAACAAAAGCAATAAAAAAAAAAATAAAAAAAATAAAAAAAATAAAAAAACACCAGTGATTAACATATTCCCATGTTTCTACACAACCAAAACATAGATTGCGTATATTATCCCCGGAAGATATCCCAATATCGTCAGCAATAAGCAAATCCAGAACTCCATCTGCATTTATATAAATATATTTCCATTTCAAATTTCAATCCAAACACGTCATTAATTTCATTTTTAATTTAATTTCTATGTTGCTTCTTCCAAACCAAAAATTAAACAACAATCGACACAAAAACAATCAAAAAACCGATCAAAACGTACAAAAGAATTACTTACGCCACATCCGTATCGAAGAAAAACGCCAACAGGAGGCAAGATGATTGCAAGTATGATCTCCACAAATGTTTCAGTACCCATGATCGCTTGATGAATCTTTCAATTTTTCACTTCTAAATAAATCAAAGACTACGTGGGAGAAAAATATATGTTTGTTTCCTGCAGTTTGATCCAATCTAATTAATTAACCGATCTAAGGGAGAGTGTGTGGGAAAGAAAAATGAATACGTGTCCTACTAGGTTGCCACGTGGATGTTTCACTGATTTACACGTGGATTAGCAGGGACAGGTGGGTACGTGTTTTCCTTTTGACCCGGCTGGATAGGCATGCTACCAGTCTAGTTACTTAACTGTCGAATTTTATTTTAAGAAAACGTAGCATATATTTATGAACAGAGGAACAAAATGCTAAAAAGATTGAAAACGATGATAGTTTTATGTTTTTCTTTTTTATTGCGTTTATTACATATATATTTAGCATCCAACAACAAGAAAACAACAATTCATAGAGATAAAAATGTACTCTTTTTAAAACCATGTACTCTAAGCATTTATAACATGAAACTTATGATTTTTTATCCAATTTATCAATTATTTATCTAATTTATCAATTATTTAAATGCTCATTTACATACGTTATTACTTGATGAACGTAATTATCCTTACTATCTTAATTATGGTTTCCTCTTTGTTGTATATAAAGGAGATTAAGGGTTCTAATGCCAACATCATCATTCACGAATTCCTCACTCTAGAATTCGTAACTCTCTCTAAACCTCTCCATAATCCATCTTAACTATACACTCTAAACAGGAATTGATCGGATCAGTTGCTGTCAGAAATCAATAACATGTTTAAATAAAATCAAAAGAATCGATCGACATCAACTCCATTGCATTCTATTATATATTGCATCTCTGAAATAAATACCTCATTCCCAAAATCACCCCCTCAATCGTCGTTGCAACCATCGTTTTCTTCCCTGGTTTTTTTCTTCCACCTGATTACCGACCTAAGAAGAAGCATCGCAATCTTCTTCTCCGATGGCCCATACGCTATAATTGCAAGTGGAGATCGAGACAAAATATGTGACAGGTTCGTTCCCAATCACTGATTTCCTAATCATTCAAGAATTGATCCGGCTGAACCCGAACGTTGGGCTCATGATTATTTATAAGTATATTGAATCTTTATAATTCAATATCAAATCTTTCAATAAGTAATTTATACTAGCTAGCACATGTTACTGTTTTAATTCACAAAGAGTTTTTTCTATTTATTTTCATTCATCAATTAAAATAAAAACATCATTTTACTATATATAAATCTTTGTTACTTATCACTTAATTTTTTATTTTATTCAACTCATCTACCTATTATAATAAAAGAGTATTTTTATGAGACACATGTCGCGTTCTGGTGCAATCTGAAAAATATTTTCCCGCCTCTCTCTCCTAATATGTTTATTATTTTTTAAAAACTTAAATTAAATAATTAAATATTAAAAAATTAAATCTTCTTATTCTAATATTTTACTAATTTATTATAATTTATAAATTATAAAAAATATTTCAATTATACTTTATCTTAAAATATAATTTTATTAATATTAAAAATTTATTATTATTTTATATTAATAAATTATATTTGTTAATTATCTAACTCGTGTAATACATGGGGTTTTAGGCTAGTATATTATATATATAATATACAAAAAAAATTATTTAGGTGTGTGCCATACATATATTTAACTTAGTTTAATTCCTAACACTAAATCCCTATTTTAATGATAAATTCTATTACCAGTATATCATTGTAAATGTCATATAAATATAAGATCAGATTTTAATTGGTGTTCATTACCAACATAATTCATGTTTAAAAAGTGTTTGAGAAATGCAAGTTAGATGGAGAATGAGAATGACAACAAACGAATAAATTTAATTAGATCTGAGAATCAAAAAAATAATGTAAATCAGAAAAAATTTAAATTTTAAATAAATTAATAAAAAAAATTAAAAAAAAGAGCTGGTAATTGCTGATAGATGAAATAATGTTGGTCCGAAAGCCAGTCTACCCCCTCTTCTTTTGTTATTTGCCACTTTTAACCACCTTTTACTAAAGCTTCATTCTCTTCACCCAATTGTATCTAATCAACTGCAAAACAAACTTCCGTAGTTCTCAATCACGTACTCTTTTGATACAACTATCAAAACACGTGTTACCAACAAAATAATTTCACTTTAAAGTAATTAGCCTTTATTATTAATTTGTAGTGATCAATAACTAGTTTAGTCTCAACCAATTTCAAAGCGAACCCAAAATTGTTAATATTTGTAGTGACAAATGAGTGGTGTACCAATCCCCTTAAGTTCCTCTTAAATTGAGTGACTAAGATTTAACATTAGACATATGATAGCGACCATTGATGAAACTTATAAAAGACGAGGATTTATAAAATTAGATAGCCCCATTTGTCATGTGTGTGTAAGTGATGGGTGAGCATGCAAGAACCTACTTGTATCATGTTTGACAGGTTGTAACAAATAAGCATTATCACCTTTGGAACCATGTGATTCTGCCACATCCTACTGGCAAAATGGTCAAAAACATTATGCAAAAAGAGCATATTTGCATGTGAAATTATTTTAACACAATTTTATAAAACTTTATAAAATGGATATTTAATTTGCTTAAGATTTAGAAGCGTTTATTTGAGCATCAGAGCTTGTATATAAAAAGGTAATTGGGCTATAAACATATCCCTGGAGTTGGAGCATTTTGTCCATAATAGCGATATAAATCATATTAACTTAATAACTTTCAGATTTGAATAGTAACACACAAAATCAGTCGAGTAGTATTAGGAATAGAAATAAATATATACCTGGAGTTGGAGCAATTTGTGTGGGCTTTGAGTAAATAGTAGGGCCCGCAGATGTTGGGGCATAAAGGAATTGGGCCGGTAAGCCCATTGCCTGAGATTGATGGTGTTGATACATTGGGTACATTGGCATCAATGTGTGCGCACTTACCGCCGCCTGACCAGGATACATAAGCGAGTAGTGCCCTCCACTCATGTAGGCCCCTCCAGTATATCCTAGTTTCTGTGCGATGCAAAATTTATACGATAGATAATTTTGCACACTGTTTTTATAAAACAATAAAATATCTTATATTATATAATCAAATTGGCAAATTATGATAATAACTTCTAATTATATGTATACTAATACGTACTACGCCCATGAAAAATAAGGCATGGCGGTCTGGTGGTGGTGATTATAAGGTGACGCCGGTGTAGGAGTTGATGAATGATACCACTGAACGTGGCTCAAAGGAGGTGTGATGGCTCCGGCATATCTCGGACCCACGATCACATTTTGTCCTACCATAATCAAATCCAAAAGGATCCACTGTTTAATTTAGACAAAAAAAAAAAAACAGCATAACAATGATTAAATAACAAATCGTATAGTCTGCAAATGAAGGTTCTTTTTTAATTTATTTAGAACCAACTCATTTGTATTCCTAATCTAAATCTACATTTATCTACAGATGAAACTTAATGAACATATTTCCAGCACACCTATGTTACATATACGGCCTTTGATCGATAACCTTAATTAACCGATTTATAAAAAAAAAAAAAAGGCAAAATAAACATACCAGTTTGCGGGTGCGGTGGCGGCGATGGTGACGGCACTGCGGTTAACATTCTCCGACGACGTGCTCCGAGAGAAGCCAGATTGCAATTAGCACGACGGCCACTAATCACCGGCGTTGGATCCTCGCACGCCTTCTCAGCCGATTCCGGGTCCTTAAAGGTAACCTAACGCGCACGATAGTAAAAACGGTAATAATCAACTTAATTCGAAAGTAATCGTAAGTAAGAAGATGCTTACAAAGCCATATCCTTTGGATCGACCGGTTGTTTTGTCGGAGATAATAACAGCTTCTAGAATATCACCGTATTTCCGGAAGTGATCGCTAATGGCGTCCTTAGGAGTCTCCCAGGCTAATCCTCCGATGAAGACCTTGGTCAACCTAGTGTCGCCGAACGGCCGTACTACTCCGGCATTGTTATTGTTGCTCATCATTGTCATTCGATGTCTCCTTGTTTTCTCAGACGATCGCCGGCGATGATTCTAGGAAAACAATCGATCGTTGATTCAAAGTCTTAAAACAATTGATGGTAAATCGAATTATGGAAGAGATCAGAGGAGTGAATTGAGAGTTATATGTGTGTGTGAAGGATGGGAATTGGAATGGAGTATGTGGTAACTGTGTGAAAGAGAGAAGACAGGTAGACGAAGATGGCGTTACCCATGACACACGGGAAAAAGCTTGGCATGATTCGGATTTGATTCAAACGTGCAACTTAGGCCCTCGCTTCGCGGCGGGTAACATACTAATTTTATAAAATTTAAACAGATGTGGCGTTTACGTAAACTTTGTTAAGCATAAAAAGAGGTTTACAAAATTGCAATGGCTCGGTTCTTCATACTTCACATGTGTGTCGTATACATGATCTAATATTGAAACTATGAACTTGTAAAAAAGTTAGTAACAAATCTAAACAAATGCATCTTTGAAGTAAATGTAGTTAAACACAAAATAAAACATATCTTTCATATCTCACACGCGTGACATAAAGCGTAAGGAATCTAAAAAATTCTGTGACATAAGAAATTAAAAAAAAATGAATTTAACATAAAAATTAAAAATATTAGAAAATTTAAAGTGAAAATGAGCCTATACCTACTTTACTTTGAACTCATTATTGTTGATTTAATCTTTTCGATCGGCCCCCTTTGTCGGTGGCCCACTGTCCACCACAAGCACATTTGGTTCACCAACACCATCCCATCCCAATTCCCAACCCCAGCAATAGCCAATAATCACACCACCATCTCCCGGCCAGAGAAGAGTGGCGACATACATCTAGCCATATTAAGAGCTAAACACCACAAGCCACTAGATGAATACTCACAAACACCGTCATCAGGCGTAAGGGATCGAGCTTCACTGAGGGTCTCTTGCGTTTGATGATTTAATCATGGTTTAAACAGTAGGGAATGTGGTTGATTGCAGTGGTTGTGGGTTGCGATGGTTAATTAATGGTGGTAAAGACTTGGAAACCAATGTGTTGTGATTGATGATTTGTTTTATGAATAGACTTAGAACGAACGCAGTTGATTGATAACGACAGGATTACTTGTATAAACCCTAACATTGATGTATGTTATAATGATGCTTACGATTATGTTGATGGAAAATTATTATATAATTTTTTACCTATCAATTTGCGACAGAAAATAAAAGGTGGTAAAATTTCTCACCATTTAGCGACTATTATTAAATACTATTATTTGCATTTGGTGAGAAATTGTTTGCAGAATTTGCTATTGTTTATTTTGGTGATAAATTTTGGTGACAATTGCCTAGTTTTGTAGTCGGATCTGAAGAATGCCGGATAAGAATAGACAGTGGTGTTCGAAGGGTCATTTTCCATCTTTTAGAAACTGGTTTTTCATTGGCTTGAAAATTTAATTTTTAACTTAGGTACCAAACACAAAATAAAGAAGATAAGTTATGCATTGTATTTACGAATGATTATTCACGAATATAGCCTAAATAATAACTTTTCTTGACTTTTATAACTACTGAGTTACACTTATGTTGTTTATGCATAGTTACGTTAGTATTTTAAAATCGACATTTTACATTTATGATTTTCCTTTTCAAATTTGGGTGTATAATTATAGTAGTTGGGACATTAGATGTTTTTCCTGGGTGTACTAACATCAAATTCGATGGAACAACTAAGACTTTCATCATGATGTTTTTATTTCACAGTACCGTTCAAAAAAACTAAAATACAATAAAATAATTTAAATTTAGTCATGTCTTTTAGGAAAATGAATCATTTCTCAAGTAATAAACGAGTAAGATACTTAGAAAAACGTTACGAATGTCATTTGGTTAGCAATTCTTCAATAATTTTTGTGATCTATTCCAACAAATTTATCCGCGCTATCACTGATAATGGAATAACACAACCACCCAAAAGTATGAAGAATAGAGTAATATGTTCTTGCATCGAAGAGGGGGGTAATGATGAAGAACATGCTAAGTTAATCGGGTAATTTGAAGGTCTGTGGTAGAATAAGCATCACTGAAAAGTGACAGATCGATTTTGCTCTCTGCAATCAGATGTGTGATCATATAGCATATTAAAAGCTAAGCCACAAACAAAAACTTTCATGACAAGAATAATATGATGGCCACTAGATCATGCATCCACGATAGAGGTGGCCAAACCGGGTTTTTTTGGAACCGGAACCGGTTACGGTTCCAAATGGTTCCGGTTCCGGTCAACAAAGTCAAGAACCGGTTCCGGTTCCGGTTCCGGTTTCAACCGGTTTTTGCCGGTTCCGGTTCGGGTTTGAATTTCTCTGAAAACCCGGAACCACACGTACCCACCGGTTTGGGTACGACCGGTTCCGGTTCCGGGTACGTTGGCCACCTCTAATCCACGAGACCAAGATTATATGTTTATATTTGCCGACATATACCCAATAAACCTGCAACAAGCCCATATCATATTGAGGTATGGACTATGGACCAAGTCGAGAAATGTGAAAGCCCATACACATTATAATGGAAAGGTGTAATGGTGGGAAACTTGGTTTTTTTAACGAACCGGTTATGGCATGGTTCGGTTTTGGTCAAACTCAAGATCAGGTAAAGACGGAAGCAATATCAGTTAGGTTCGGGGTTTTAACCAATTTCATTATGCTTTTGGTAAGGAAGAGTTAGAACATGTTATAGTAATTCCGGTTCAGTTCTAATTCTTGTTAGAATTTCACTAAGCAACTGAAACCGTTTATAACACCAATTCAAGTAGGATCTGTTATGTTTCTAGGTAGGGTAGTTGGGTCCATTTCTAAAATCGGGTTTTTTTGCCCACCTCTGTATTTTAAATGTATTCAGGTTTTTGTCAACAACGTCAAGAATCGAGTAGATATGGAACCATTTCTTGTCAGGTTAAAGGTTTTGACAGGGTTTTAAAATGCTTTTACCGATTTTTGGCCTGTTCGGTTCCAATTTTTGGTCGGCGAAATTGGTTTCAATAATTCCGGTTTTGATTATGTTTCTTTAAAACCGCTTGTATCTACTGGTTTGAATGAGATTGGTTCTGATTCCTGGTAGGATATTTGGGTATGATTCTGCAACTGGTAGTCTTGCCTCTCGTATTATTATATTAATATCATTGTGCCCAGAAGAGTAAAAAGAATTTCTATGATAATGGGCGAGTTTACAAAGAGTATAGGCCATATTACTATATATATATATTTCTAAATTAAAATGTCATATGCTACACGATTTGAATAAACTCATGTATATATATGTTACATGAAATATAATATATATTTTTAATATATACAGATGTTCAAATATATCTTTCAACGAATAAACTATAATATGACAATTACAAATTCTATTAAAATCATTTTTAAAACATTTTTTTTTCAAGTTGGTGTTAATTTTGTTTATGTGACTAACAAATGTTAATCTATTTAAAATATGCTTGGTTTTTAATTTTTAAATATCCTTTTAGAACAATTAATTAAATTAATTTCAATTTCAATTTAACATGTAAAAAATTAAGAACTAAAACTTAAACTTTTTTATATCACTTTTTTTATTATTACATATATTGTATTTTTATTATTTAAATCATCCAACCACATAAAATATTTGAAATTTTTTGAAAATCACTCAAAAAAATTTGCATCATTTTTCTTCCTTTTTATAAAATAATATTCTAATAAACATAATTCTGGTATTTAAAAATTTAAATAAAAACAAATTAAGTTTATTTAGAAACTTAATAATTAATTTCATCGAAAATTCATTTAGTTAAAAATATATTAGTTTTATTTATTCATAATATATATTCAAATTATAAGACTATATATAATCATCACTCATCTTCATTTTATATATGCAACATGTAACCGTCACATATAATGTCACTTTTATCGTTCACTTTATCACCCCATATGTATTATCATCATATTGTACACTTCCCTTTCATCCTCTCTAGATCATGTTTTTTCCTCATGTGACCACCCTCATGTTAAGTGTGTAACCGAGACACAGATGCGACGGGGCGTGACCACTTCTTCACACGGTCTATAAAGACTCATAACACATTGTCTAAGTATTAATAATTAAATAAGAGAGAAGATAGACAATACAATAAAATAGTTAGTGACCTACAACTGTAAAAAGTGTCTAAAAATTTGTATTTATTAATTTTAATGTTAAGAAATGAAATGAATTAATATATTTTAATTTTGTTTATTATATACATTATTAGGATTGAGGAAAATACAATGTTCCCTACTTCCCTTGCTGTGGCCAATCACGTGCCTCCTCTCAGAATGCCCAACAATCACCCATTTGTATCCAGTATCATAACATGAACATATAGAGGCGTCCGTATATGGATGGTGATCAAACATAACTTAGAGTATATAACTATCATTATTCTGTTAATTTAAAAACGAAATTCATTGCGAAGATTAGAGGTGTAAACAAGCCAAAAAGAGCTTGAACTCACAAAGATTTGAGATCGGCTCATTTCGACTTAAGAAAGCTTGATCTTGGTCTCGGCTCGTAAGTAATTTTCAAGATCAAGTTCGGTTCGTCTCGTTTATTATTAATTATTTAATTTATTCAATAGTTAAATGAGCCATGTTTCACAACTCGAGGCAGGCTCTTGCTCAGGCTAGATCTTTTAAACTCAACTTGTTCAAACTTTTCTCGGATAAATCTCTAGATTCCTAAGAGCTGGCTTAATTCATTATACCCCAACATAATAACATTAAAATAATCACTTAACATATATTGATTTCGGATTGATAACTTGTATGTGACATCATCATTGTTTTAGGCATTTTAGTTGATGATGTCGGTGGCATGTTTACACTTTGACATTTTAGTTAATGCATAGAGTTTTTTGTCAATGTGTTTAGAACCGGACTAGAAATCGAACCGGTCTTCTTACCGGTCAGAGGTCCAACTGGTCGGGACCGGTTTTAAGAACCGGATGACTTTATAAACATGTTATAAATATATATATATATATATAATCAAAAAAAATTAATAAAAAAAATAAATAAAAACATGTTCAACCGGCCAGTTCGCCCAAAACGTCCCAGAACCCCTAACCGGACCGGTTCACCCATCGGTTGCCGGTTTGACCAGTCCGGTTTTCAGAACAGTGTTTTTTTATTTACAGAAGAGATGTAACTAGCATTATATAAAAAAATATTGTTAAAAAAAACATGCATGGAAAATGAATAATGATGCCGGTATCAGTATCGATTGATACCGGTTCTATTAAAAATACCAAAAAATAACAAAATTGTTATGTGTTGATAATGAAAATATTAAAAACAAATATCAGTATCGGAACCAATAATGCTCTGTTGGTGTTGTTTGATATCAGTACCAAACTTAATCAGTACGATACATGGACTCGTAAAAAATGATAATCCTGCTTTATTTGAAGCCTGACCATTGATTTGGAAGTTTGCATGAGTATTTGTTTGAAATGGGCACATGTGTTAAATGAAAAAGATAACTTTGACTCTTTGATAAACCAAACTTTCCTCAATTTACGTTACGACCGTAGGTCATGTGCTTAATAATATTAATTAATATAAATAAAGGTCCGTATATTTAAACACCCCTATAATTATAATTTAACACCTATAATTTTAATTTAACACCTCATCCTTTTTAAGACACCTCTAATAATAAGAGGGGTATCGACATCATAAACCGTATAACTAAGGCCCAAACGACAAAGGATGCAACATATGGTAAAACTAATAGCATGATGCTGCTATATACTATTCACTCCATGAGCTTGTGGTGGGCATAAATGGGATTTGGAAAAGAACACAAGGGTGATCTTCATAAGCTGGGGCGGTCCTGAGATTTTTAGTGCCCCGGACGAGCTGTGATAAAAAGGCCACTTGTGAATTGAAAATTTTTGTTTTTTCAGTTTTATATTTTTAAATATAAATAATTATATATAATACATAAAAGATTTTTAAAATTTTTGTGCCCTTAAAAAATTAGGCCCTGGCGGAGGTCGGGTTTGCCCCCTTCCCATGTTCATAAGCCAGGAAACCACTGTCACACCCCGACCGGTGGCGGAATACGCCGGGGCATGATATGTGAAAGATTGTTCAAAGACTCATGATATAAAATCTAAAGTTCCATAATTCAAATTACAAAGATTTTAATGTCAACACAAACATTACATTACAACATCAAAGTCAAATACAAAATTTAAAACATAAATAACTTGATAAAATATCTAGGTCCATTCTTCCTAGTTTTGCAATATAGTCTTTCACTTAACCTGTCACACATGTAAAGTAAATGTCAACTAATTGAATAGTTGGTGAGTAGTCATATTTTTGATAACATAAGTATAAAAGTATGCAAACTTAAATAGCATTGAGTTTGAATATCATATAGTGAATGAAACAAGCATGTGTAAATGGTGTACCGTCCCTTTTTAACACTAAAAGCGAAGAGAGCGCGACTCTCTTAGGAACTAAGTACTAGAATACGTGCAAAAATGCATAAGAATAAAATGTGTATACAAATACAAGTCCAACACTTAATAATAATTCAACAACAAAGCATTTCATAGTTTGCGTAAGTTTCAAGAAGAATATATAGTTTAAGCATTTGAAATAGGACATGTGTGACACCCCAAAATAATTTAAAACTAAAAAGGGGATACGAAAACTCACATGTTTTGCTAAGCAATCCAATAATACAACTATAGGTAGTTGTGCAATATCAAGCACTTGTTAACCTGTTTTTCGAATATAATATGAATAAGAATATTGCAACCAGTTTTCGTAGTTTCTAAGTATTCTAAAATACTATGGCAATCTTAGGTTTATAAGAAATTAGGTTTTATTTGACTTATTTTCGCATAAACTTTTTGAAGTCATATAAAGTATTTTTTTTAAGTTCAAAATAATAACTTGAGAACTAAATATTTTTGTAAACTTATATAAATAATTGAATATATATATATATATATATATACATATATATGTACGTATTATAATGAAACGATTTAAAAAGAATTGCTTCCATAACGTCGTATTTGGGAATTACAAAAGTGGTAATCGAAAACTTGCAAATGTTACAGTCTCCCCTACTTTAGAAAATTTCGTCCCGAAATTAATCACGAGGAGTCTTGAGCAAAGAGATGCGGGTATTTTGTCTTCATTTGGTCTTCTCGCTCCCAAGTGAGCTCTGGTCCGCGTTTAGATTCCCAACGCACCAAAACTATCGGGATACGCTTGTTCTTCAACTTTTTGACGTCTCTATCCACTATCTTTGCCGGCCTTTCTACGAAATGCATCGATTCGTCATTACGAACTTCATCGAGGGGTATGTGTAAATTTTCATCGGCTAAGCACTTTTTGAGGTTTGACACATGAAATGTCGGATGCACGTTTGACAGTTCTTCAGGCAGTTCGAGTCGGTAAGCAACTTTACCGACCCTTTCCAAGACTTTGAATGGGCCTACGTATCGCGGAGCTAACTTTTCCTTTTTCCCAAAACGAGCAACTCCCTTCCAAGGAGATACTTAAGGAGGACGAGATCATCAACTTGAAACTCTAACGGCTTTCGCCGTTTGTCTGCATAACTCTTTTGCCGGCTTCGAGCGGTAGTAAGATTTTCACGAATACGAAGAATCTGGTTTGTAGTTTCTTGTATCAATTCAGGACCCGTAACTTGAGCTTCCCCAAGCTCATTCCAACAAACGGGAGATCGGCATTTCCGACCATAAAGTGCCTCAAAAGGTGCCATATTAATACTACTATGATAGCTGTTGTTGTATGAAAACTCGATAAGAGGTAAGTAAGAATCCCAATTCCCACCGAAGTCTATCACACAACACCGTAGCATGTCTTCCAAGGTTTGAATGGTTCTCTCGGACTGTCCGTCCGTTTGTGGGTGATAGGCGGTGCTAAGATTTAGTCGAGTTCCGAGAGCAGATTGCAATGATTGCCAGAAATGAGATATAAAACGACCATCCCGATCAGAGATGATGTTAAGAGGAATGCCATGTCTACACACGATTTCTTTGATGTAAATCCGAGCTAGTTCTTCCACTCGATAAGTTTCACGAATAGGAAGGAAATGAGCAGATTTCGTAAACCGGTCAACGATCACCCAAATACTATCGTAACCCTTGGTAGTGCGCGGGAGTTTGGTTATAAAATCCATTGCAATACCTTCCCATTTCCAAACGGGAATTTCCGGTTGTTCAAGTAATCCTGACGGTCGCTGATGTTCGGCTTTGACCTTGGAACACGTAAGGCACTTGGTTACAAAAAGAACAACATCGTTTTTCATTCCCGGCCACCAATACTGAACACGAAGGTCTTTGTACATTTTGTCGGCACCGGGGTGAATGGAATATCGAGACTTGTGGGCTTCTTGCATGATGAGTCCCCGTAACTCGTTTTGACTTGGAACCCACAAACGGTTGTGCAAGTAAATCAAGCCATTTGGCTTAGTCTCGAATTGAAGTTCAGCGCTATTTGGTACTTCCTCGTGCAATTTGCCCGAGGTGATTGTCAATTGTTGCGCTTCGAGGATACGGTTCTGAAGATCCGATGTGATTTGAATGCTATGTAGTACAATAGATTCATTATACGCCTTTCGACTAAGCGCATCCGCTACAACGTTAGCCTTTCCCGGATGGTAACTGATTTCGCAGTCGTAATCGTTTAACAGTTCAACCCAACGCCTTTGCCTCATGTTGAGCTCTTTTTGGTTTAGAATATGTTGGAGACTTTTGTGATCCGTGAACACCACACACTTGGTACCGTATAGGTAATGTCTCCATATTTTTAAGGCAAACACGACCGCACCGAGCTCGAGGTCGTGAGTCGTATAATTCTTTTCATGAATTTTCAATTGGCGGGACGCGTAAGCAATGACCTTTCCTCGTTGCATTAGAACACAACCAAGACCTTGATTCGAAGCATCGCAATAAACTACGAAGTCGTCGTTTCTGTCGGGAAGAGTAAGGATCGGTGCATTACATAGCTTGTTCTTTAGAGTCTGAAATGCTTGTTCTTGATCAGATTCCCACTTGTACGGTTTCCCTTTGTGAGTTAAGGCAGTAAGTGGTAAGGCTATCTTGGAGAAGTTTGAAATAAACCGACGATAATAACCAGCCAGACCGAGAAATGATCTAACTTCAGTAGGAGTTGTCGGTGCCTTCCAATTCTTCACGGTTTCAATCTTTGTGGGATCCACGTGAATCCCTTGCCGTTTACAATATGTCCCAAAAATTGAACCTCCTTAAGCCAGAATTCACATTTTGAGAATTTGGCATAAAGTTGCTCTTCCTTTAGGAGTTTCAGAATGGTTCGAAGGTGGTCTTCATGCTCGGTTTTGGACTTGGAGTAGATCAAGATGTCATCAATGAAGACGATGACAAACTTATCAAGATACGGTTTACAAACTCGGTTCATTAAGTCCATAAACACCGCGGGTGCATTAGTTAAGCCAAAAGGCATCACCATGAACTCGTAGTGTCCATACCTCGTACGAAACGCGGTTTTTGGTATGTCGTCTTCATGAACACGTAATTGATGATAGCCCGAACGAAGATCAATTTTTGAAAAACATTTTGCACCTTGAAGTTGATCGAAGAGGTCATCTATCCGAGGTAAGGGGTATCGGTTCTTAATCGTGAGCTTGTTGAGTTCACGATAGTCGATACACATTCTAAAAGAACCGTCTTTCTTCTTTACAAATAGAACGGGTGCACCCCAAGGAGAGAAACTGGGTCGAATGAATCCTTTATCAGATAATTCTTGCAGTTGACTTACAAGTTCTTGAAGTTCAGATGGTGCGAGACGGTAAGGGGATTTTGCAACGGGGTTTGCACCTGGAATAAGATCGATACGAAACTCGACTTGTCGAGTCGGAGGTAAACCGGCAACGTCTTCGGGGAATACTTCGGGGAACTCACGGACTACCGGTATGTCTTCAAGCTTTCGTTCGTCAGTCTTCGTTTCCACTATGTGAGCCAAGAAGGCTACATATCTCTTTCGTAAGTATCGTTGGGCTTGAGTGCAAGTCATAAGTTTAAGGCCGTTAGCCTTTCGTTCACCATAAACCTTGAGTTCTTGGCCTTGCATGAGCGGGATACGGATGAACTTTTCACCACAAATGATTTCGGCACGGTTCTTCGATAACCAATCCATGCCTACTATGACATCGAAACTACCCAATTGCATGGGTATCAAATCAATGGGAAAATCGTGCTCGTTTAGGTTCAACGTGCAATTAGAGATCACCGAGTCAAGTTTAATAAGTTTACCGTTAGCTACTTCAACCGTGAACGGATTTTCTAATCTAGTTCTAGGCAAAGCAAGTAAAGGTTCAAATTGCAAAGATATAAAACTTTTATCGGCACCTGTATCAAAAAGAATAGAAGCATAATGACCGTTAACAAGGAACGTACCGTTGACTACGTCATTGTTGGCTTGTGCCTGATCGGCATTGATGTTGAAAACTCTAGCTCGAGCACCCTGGTTTGCTTGGTTTGGCAGATTAGTAGGTATGTTATTCTGGTTGACCCTCAAGTTGCAGACATTAGCCATGTGGCCTGGATCACCACAGATATAGCAAACTCTAACCGTTGGGGGTGCATTCGGAGCTGTGATGCAAGGAATAGTAGCTTGATTCATGGTGGCTTTTGGTAACCGACAGGTGTTGAAGAAGTGGCCATAGCGTTTGCAGTTCGTGCAAACCCGAAATGGATACACGACCATATGATGGTAGTTACAAGTCGGACACAAAGGTGCGGTACCAGTGTAAACCTTTTTGACTTGAGAGGCGGGTGCAACTTGTTGTATTGGGGTGGCTTGAGTAGCTGCAAAGTTCATGTGGTTCGCCTTCCTTTTGTTGTTGTGCTTCTTGAAGGGGATGGAAGAACCGGTTTGAACTTCTTTGGATGGCTCATTTGAACTCTTCTTTTCTTCTTTCTTGGACCCTTTTCGAGTGAGAGTCCCGGCTTTAACATGGTTGTCGGTAAGTGTTGCCGACAGCCGAATGGCCTTCGCTATAGAAGCGGGTTTGCTGCTCCAAACTGAATCCTGAATTTGCATTGGCAGGCCGCCAATGTATTTTTCGATCCCTCTAGACAAAGGGGTCACCATTTCAGGAACTAGAGCACTTAGTTCATGAAAACGGTTATTGTAGGCCATATTTTCACCGCTATCTTGTTTCAGTAACCAAAACTCGTGTTCCAGTTTCATGATTTCATTTCGGGGGCAAAACTCCCGAGTCATAGCATCCTTCAGTTGTTCCCAAGTTAAGGCAGTTGTGGCTTCTTCACCGAGGGTTCGTTTCTCGGCATTCCACCAAGTAAGGGCCCTCTTTTGAAGGGTCGATGTGGCATACCGTACCTTGAGTTCGTTAGGACATTCACAGTTCAAGAAGACATTATCCATGCTCTCAAACCATTGAAGCATACCCGTGGCTCCCTCAGAACCATTGAACTTTGTCGGGTTGCATGAGTTGAAATCTTTGAAAGAACACCGAGGGGGATTGATCGGAACCTGGTTGATGGGTATAGGGTTCAATTGCTGTTGTAGTTGTTGCATTCGTACCACCATATTCGGTAGCACAGCTTCCATTTGACGGGCAATTTCAGTAGCCATCTTCCTGCTTGCAGATCCACCACGTCTATGACTCATTTTGATCAAGCTGAAATTATAAGTTTAGTTAGAATTTGGATAATAGAAATTTGAATGATATAAGGTTCAATAAGTGTGTGACATCAAAATTTTTGAACCTTAGTTCTAGAAGATCATAAGGATGATAGTTCATTTGAACTTGCTTGGAATTGTTTGAGGTCAAGGAGTGGCATCCAATTGGACCCTTTGACATATTAGAACTTATTGTTTGTTAGACGTTTGGTATAACATGCTTTGGCCTATAAGTGAAAATACTCTCATCGAGAGTCCCCAGGAAAGCTAAACTGGTCCCACAGTACATCGGGGATTTATACGAATAACTTTCCTAAACAGGAGTCTCAACTACCGGTATTTCACCCTTCCAGTTAATACATGTCCGTCTTTCAAACCTAGTTCTAACGGGAATAAGATCACAAAGATATTCATATGTACTATTGATGTTTAGAAGGTCGCGTATTTCCAAAGTCCACGTAGAGTCCACGAGCTTGCGAGAATGTAGAGGGTTTAGAATAGAAGTTTAACACAAGGTTCATATGGGAGTTCACTAAGGTTAAGGTTCAAAAGCAAAGATCATATGAAAGTTTTCTAAGGGTCAATATTGAAGGTTCATTAAGGAGGATCATTAAAAGTTCAATGATAGAGTTCATGATGTGGTTCACTAAGAGAAGGTTCTCCTAATGAGGATTCATAATTGAAGTTCAACATGTAAGGGTTCAAAATAGAAGTTCACCTAAGCAATAGTTCAAATTGAGAGTTCACTAAGCAAGAGTTCATGATATAAGTTCACTAAGTATAGGTTCATAATGGAAGTCCACTAAATGAGAGTTCATCATAGAAGTTCACTAAGCAAAGGTTCATATAAGGGTTCAAGCAACTTAGTTATAGTCTAGGTCACTATTTCTAATCACCTAATTCCCTATAACCATGGCTCTGATACCAATCTGTCACACCCCGACTGGTGGCGGAATACGCCGGGGCATGATATGTGAAAGATTGTTCAAAGACTCATGATATAAAATCTAAAGTTCCATAATTCAAATTACAAAGATTTTAATGTCAACACAAACATTACATTACAACATCAAAGTCAAATACAAAATTTAAAACATAAATAACTTGATAAAATATCTAGGTCCATTCTTCCTAGTTTTGCAATATAGTCTTTCACTTAACCTGTCACACATGTAAAGTAAATGTCAACTAATTGAATAGTTGGTGAGTAGTCATATTTTTGATAACATAAGTATAAAAGTATGCAAACTTAAATAGCATTGAGTTTGAATATCATATAGTGAATGAAACAAGCATGTGTAAATGGTGTACCGTCCCTTTTTAACACTAAAAGCGAAGAGAGCGCGACTCTCTTAGGAACTAAGTACTAGAATACGTGCAAAAATGCATAAGAATAAAATGTGTATACAAATACAAGTCCAACACTTAACAATAATTCAACAACAAAGCATTTCATAGTTTGCATAAGTTTCAAGAAGAATATATAGTTTAAGCATTTGAAATAGGACATGTGTGACACCCCAAAATAATTTAAAACTAAAAAGGGGATACGAAAACTCACATGTTTTGCTAAGCAATCCAATAATACAACTATAGGTAGTTGTGCAATATCAAGCACTTGTTAACCTGTTTTTCGAATATAATATGAATAAGAATATTGCAACCAGTTTTCGTAGTTTCTAAGTATTCTAAAATACTATAGCAATCTTAGGTTTATAAGAAATTAGGTTTTATTTGACTTATTTTCGCATAAACTTTTTGAAGTCATATAAAGTATTTTTTTTAAGTTCAAAATAATAACTTGAGAACTAAATATTTTTGTAAACTTAAAGGTTAAGTTAATATTAATATTTTACTTAAGATTCATTAAATAAATATACATAAACATTTTAAAGAATTATTTAGAATATACTTTTATATATATATATATATATATATATATATATATATATATAGTAAAACTTGAAATTTTAATGTAATTTAGTTAAAGATTAATAAGATGATTTTTTTAAAAAATGATAACAATGAGTTTTAGTTTTTATAAAACTATTTTAGAAAGTTTATAAAAGGTTTTATGGATTTCTACACCTTAATATATTGTATTTATAGATTAGAAATAAAGATTTATAAACCTTTGTTAATATCTAAATAATAAATATTATTAAAAATATAATTCAGAATTTATTCAAAATAATAAAAACTGTTTTAAAATAATTTTAAGAGTTTATACGTTTTTTTTATAATTTTATTATGTTTTTTTTTTTAAAAATGAGTATTTTAACATTTAAAATCATTTGAATAAAACAATAATAACAAAAATTCATATTCTGAAATTTACAGAATCTTTTATAACATTATTAAATATTTTTAGAATATTTTTATAACCTTTTTGTAGGTTTAAAATGGTAAAAAAAAAGGATGTGTTTTGAGCAAAACCCGGTTCATTTGGGATGCCCGGGATTCGAACTTGAGTCTCATCTCCCCAACCCGAGTGCTTTAACCACTCGGCTGGGTGAGGTATATTGAACATCAGCTGGAAACAATTAATCTTAATCAGATCACTATGCTCATCTATATAGCTCCGAAAACTCTAGTTTAAATCCTTCTCGAATTCGATCGAATGAGCTATTGTGAGACCCTGAATTCATAGGGCTTTTATTGTCGTCCTAATAATGAGTAGAATGAAGGTAAGAATTACCTGTAGAAGTAGAGTGAAGATGTGTTCGAGTTCGAAATAGCTTCTAGTGTTCTTGAGTTCGGATTCCGCAATCCAAGTATTCTGAGATCAATTTGAAGATACCGGATGTTTCAGAGGGTTGTCGCGATGCTTTGTGTAGTTTTAATTTGGATTTGGTGAACGAGAGCTACTGATTCGAGTTAAAGATGAAGCAACTGGTTCGGCCGAGAATAGTCATTGCGTTTAACGCGTGATTAGAGTGATTAATGCATTGATTAGGTTAGTTGAGAGTTGGATGATGTCGGCCGAGCATGGGGATCGCATTAAATCGGCAGAATTCGCGATTGGGGGTGGATTTGGTGGCTACGCAGGCCGACGGGGGTGAGGGGGGTTGGTTTGGGTCTCTTTGCTGAAACTTTCGGGAAATGGTAGAACAGGCCCCTCCTGTTCTGCCCCTTGTCACCCTTTGTCCGAAAACTACCACAATACTCACATACATAGTTTCGGGTATTGACAGGATTGGCCCTTGAAGTTACATAACCCAATAGTTTTAGATTTAAACCTTGGATAAAGTTTATAAAACATAAAATTTCACCAATTTAATAAACTTATTATTTAAATAAAATTTATAAAGTCTTATTAATGAATAAAGTTTATAAAGGCTTAAATATTAATTTTTATACAAGTGTTATATTTATAAAATCATAAACAATGCTTAAAAATATTTGTTTTGCTATTTATTATAATTATTACTATTACTAAAAAAAAGTTTATTAATCTTTAATGAATAAAATTTTAAGTTTAAAACACTTAAATAAATAATTGATAACACACTTAAATAAATAATTGAATATATATATATATACATGTATATGTACGTATTATAATGAAACGATTTAAAAAGAATTGCTTCCATAACGTCGTATTTGGGAATTACAAAAGTGGTAATCGAAAACTTGCAAATGTTACAACCACCTATCTCGAACAGACGCCAACATGGGGTATTACCCCTAACGATGACAGTCGTTTCATCTATGACGTCAAGCCTCACCAAAATCCTCAAGTTGTTGGTCCTCAACTAATCAATCTCCTTGTTAACATATATCATTAAAACTAAACGATGTGGGACATGTTGTTCTGGTGACATCCATAATGGAAAAATGTTACAGTAGCGTTATTGGTTAGAAAAATTACAATAACATCAAAGGCATTAGCAATCGAAATTCACGTATGTTGTAACAGCAAGTACCAGATCGTCCGGCAAGTCCGTACGGTACGTGTACTTTCTACAGTAACTATGTGTACTTATACGTTTGTGAAAAGTACTTGTATTAACAGAATCCTAAATACAAGAAATCGTTGTATGTATTTTCGTATAAACTTAAATACATTAAGTACAACGTACATTTGAAACATTAGTTGCGTTTATTAAGTGAAAACTTAATTACAGTTAACACAACAAATCATGAGAAACAACGATACTCAAACAATATTCAGAAACATATCGGTTGCGATCTGATGTCCACAAATGACAGGAATCAGATGACCGACAAGTCAGTACAAGAACAATGTGAAAACAGGAAGTTTAGTTGAGTCCGACAGTGAGGAAACACAATCCAAACACAATTACAGTGTTATTTCAGAATAACGAACTGACAGTGTGTTTGCGTGGGTGACGATTCACACAAACATATCTGTGAGTTTAGAGTTCTGAAATAATGACTGAAAAGTAGAAAACAAAAGTCAGAAAGCAAAACCATCGTCGTATTCGTTCGGGTGACGATTCGAACGAATTACGCGTGAAGGTGACGCGATCTGACGAAACGAAAACGAAAACACGACACGAACGAAAATAAGTTAATAAAATAAAATAAATAACATTTTACAATTTTGAAACTCATCAAAATAATTAAATTAAACTCTTTTAATTAAATTCCATTTAAATCACGCGCAATTTTCCGGAAACGTATCGAATTAACGAACCGAGCAACAAAAACGAACCCGAATACCCACCGGGTATTTAAAGCCCAAAAATGAGGCTTTTCCCTCATTTTCTTCTCTTCCTTCTTCCTAAAAACCCTAAATCCCGGTTTTGAGCCACCACACCATTTTCAAACTTCAAGAGCTTGTATCTCACTCAATTCTCAACGAAATTGAGTGATTCTTTCGCCCACGCGTAGCCCTCGACTTCCTCTACATGAAAGTACAGTGGATCTAAGCTTATCACCACTGAAAAACGAGGTATGAAGCTGTGAAAGTCACGAATATTAGGGTTTTCAAACCCTTTGGTCGGCCAACCCTACTAACCTAGTGCTACGTCATCATCCTTGAACCCAATCAACTCGAAACTGGTCCTAACACATCTGGAACAACATAGGGCTTGACCTAGGACGAAGTTGGCCATGGGAGGTGTGGCTGGAAACAGCCCACCGAATGTCAAAGAGTCGAATGACACATATGGCCGAAGGAGCACACTCGGCCTAGGCTCATTCGCCCAGTACCAAGCCCCATTCGACCTCACTCCTTCGTCACTCATACTCTCCTCACCTCATTCGGCCAACCCTAAGTTCATTCGACCATGGGCTCATTCGAGCCACCCTTGTTCGGCCAAGCAACCTACATTCGAGACTTCCTCATTCGACCATGCTTCCTTCGCCATCTTCTTCATTCGCTGGCAGCCAACCACTCGCCTCATGCAAGCCATTCGACCCAGGACACATTCGGCCATCACCCTTCGACCAAGGAACCTAGTGCGGCTGACCAGCTACCAGTGGACCATCCATGTCTAGGAAACCCTAACCGGCTGAGGGACATGAGGCATGAAACCTTCCTGGCCCAAAAAAAAAATGAATGAACAGGCCCAGCAACTCATTTGCGGCCCAACAGAAAGTAGTTGGCCCAATAGGCAACTAACAGGCCCAGCCGTGGATCTGGATCAGCCCATATTTACACACAGGTCCAATAGGCTATTTTGGCCTAACTACAAATATGATTTGTTCACTCGGCCCAATGCACCTGGCCAAGCCCAGCTTAGCTGCGGATGAGGCCCAACAGAAGCCATTATAAGGCCCAACAGTTTTGTACCTTGGCCCAACTCTCTCAATTCGGCCCAACAGCTAGCCCAACATCGTACTGTCCAGGCCCAGGTGTATCTTGGCCCAAATAAACTGTTCCAGCCCAGTAGCCCTAGTAGGCCCCAAGTATTTAACCAAAAACCTTGTTTTGGCCCATATCCATTAGGTAACCCAAGGACAAATTGGCCCACGATCGATTTCAGCCCAAAGGAACCAGGCCCAGGTTGGCCCTAGACCTATTTTACTTCAGGCCTTGATGGAACCCAAGGGGCCCAGCCAAATCAGCTCAAGGCCCACTGTTTTTTTGGCCCAAGGCCACGATTCTGGCCAACAGCCCAATTTTTAGGCCCACAGTTGTTTCAGCCCATGTAAGCAAGGCCCAGCTTGGCTTATGAACTATGTTAGTGAAGGCATGAGACAAAACTCATAGGGCCCAGCAAAATCAGCCCGAGGCCCACAGAAACTGATTCAAGGCCTATTTTGAGGCCCTTGTCCTCATTTTGGAGCCACTTTGCTACTAACTTGGCCAACAGCCTACTTCTGGCCCATTTCTGAATCCTACAGCCCATTCTAACTATAGGCCCAACAAATCTTGACTGGGCCCACCTTTGGCCCAACAATTTCCCTTGTGGCCCAATAGAGGCCCATAAGAACACTTGAATTCTAGGCCTTGTAACATTTGACCGGGCATTTGTATTCCATTAGTCCAAATCATTGTCCCACACTTTCAAATAAGCCTCACCATCCTCAATTGTTCAAGAACTATTTCAAGGCCCATGGATTTGGGCCCAAGGCCCAACTTATTACACAAAGGCCCAACAAGTAACTTGGTCACATTGTTCGGTCCATATGCTATGATTAGGCTCACATGGGTTCACTACATTTCATAAGATCAAAATAAGATATGTCAAAAGAATGTTTGCTTAATTAATTCATAATTATGCAATAATTGTTCAAAACGTACAAGATCAACGAAGACGAGTTGGAAACTAAGCACTAAGTCTTTCATCAAAGTAAATGGCATATAACTAATGACAAGATGATAACTTATAATGTCATTGACTTGAATCAAACATATGGGACCGAACAAGGATCCTGACCAAGTCTTACGCGTATTAGCCAACTTTAGGGCTAACACCTACATCTACACACACAAAACCCTACAAACTTATACTTATAAGTCTTAACAACGTGAAATCAATACAGGAACGTGAAAACAAACCCAATTACAATACAGAGCGCGTGCATTCTTTCGTTTAAGCTAAGTCAACCCAACAACTACAAGGTGAGTTCATTGCCCCTTTTCTAAACATTTTGTTTTTAAACGCGGGGCTGAGAGGCATGCGTAAACTGTTTTATGTAAATTGTTTACTTGAATGCTTTTATATGTTTACATGTATAACTGTTATCTTAGACTCCCGTTTAGGTAACTGTTATGTATCAAAGAACTATTTCAAAGAACTATTTTCAAAGAACTAACGATCTATTTTCAAAGAACTATTTCAAGAAGGTGTTGTCAAAGAACTAACGATCTATTTTCAAAGAACTATTTTCAAAGAACTAACGATCTATTTTCAAAGAACTATTTCAAGAAGGTGTTGTCAAAGAACTAACGATCTATTTTCAAAGAACTATTTCAAAGGTGTGTTGTCAAAGAACTAACGATCTATTTTCAAAGAACTATTTCAAGAAGGTGTTGTCAAAGAACTAACGATCTATTTCAAAGAACTAAGTACAAAGAACTATTTTGAGGAACATCTGGGAAATGCTCAAAGATAACATGTGCCAAAGAACTAAAGAACTATGGACGGTCTAAAGAACTATGAAAGCCTATATATCAAAAGATGTCCTAGCTAGACTGATTGATTATAGGTCACATGTTTGATGAGGTTTACAGATCTCCTTTACTACTAAGTACCTTGATTGACAGACTAGTCTACTCGAGTTGACCAAACGCCCCAATCGTTAGGACTTAGATTTTATTGAATGTTTATTTATTGATTTAATTAAGCATTTATAACAAATTCTACAATTGCTGTGATAATCATATTTGTATGATGAACATATGAAATCAAGAGAGATTTCAAATGATTGCAATTACAGGAACAGAGAACAGAGGGATCATGGGTGTTTAAAGGTGTATGGTAGGTAAAAACGCTTAATTATCATTAACAACAATGTCCTATGCGGATTAGTATGTGGTGGGACGTCGTCTGGGCGGGGTTGTAGCCTTGACCCAGGGGTATGCCCTATATATAAGCATACCGATCCGGATGATACATGTGGTGTTAATGAGGTTAGGGTCTTTACCGAAAGAAGGGTTCGAAACATTTTCAAATTTACAAAACTATATGAACTCACCAACCATGTGTTGACTTGATCTTTTTGCATGACTTCTCAGGTGACGAACAGGTCAATTAGGAAGTCATTACTTCTGGACTAGGACTTCAGATAGAAGACTTAGTATTTTGAACCTGCATATTTTGAAGACATCATTACACATATCATTTTGTATATCTTGTGTAAATACAAGATAGAAACTTATGATGTTAATAGTATATTTACATTGTTAAATTATAAACAATACTGATGTAATTTAACTTTGTAATTCTATCATATTTAGCATTTCTCATTTATGTATCATGTGCCATATAACAATCTGATCAATCCGATTATCACTCACGATATCGCGCCCCGAGAACCTTCCGCCCGACGGGACAACCGATCCTATCCCGCCGGCTCGGGGTGTGACATATGTGACATTTGCATCTAATAACGTGTTAGAGCAAATTCAAGTCCTGACCAATTTAAGGATTCATGATTGCAACATTTGCATCCAATGGTGTGTTGTGTAACAAAGAATTATAATTAAGAGAAATTGAATTAAGAAAGAAAATTAATGTTATACGCTTCTTTACATAGCAGTTATTCACACGCAAACCGATTAATCTAACATCATGTTAAATAATTGTTACGCAAATTGAGTCCTTGAATATTCATTCGATATAGGGTCATACACACGAGAATCAAAAAAAAAAATTCCGGGGCCTAGGGCAAGAAAAAAAAGGGTTCTTTTTTTTTAAAAAAATTAACTTGGCAATTTATATATAAAAAGTTAATAATATGAATATATTTGTTAAAAAAATTAACAAAACAAAAGTATTGTACCATAATAATATATTTTAAATGCTTAAGCAAACCGTGAGTCTCTTCGAGCAATTTTTGATGCAAAAGTCTCTTCATCTATTCGGTATCCACATTTTCTAAGATGCCGTTCTAAATAAAAATCATTGTCAATCTGTTAAGTCGGTCTTGTGATATCGACGATCGTAAATAAGATTTCAACAAATTCATCTTAGAAAAGCTTATTTCTGCCGATGTCAAGTTACCGGAATAGTCAACAAAACTCTATATTTAATTAATGAATTAGAAAAAAAAAAACTCCATATGCAATTGTTACATGTTTAATTTAAATAAATGGTTGTCATTTATTTATTTATATCTAAGAATATATAAAGTAATTATTAAGTAATAAATTAGATATGTAATAAATAATAAATAATTAAGGTGGTTTCAATGATAAGTAATAATTAATGATATGTAACAATTAATGAACAAAGGTTATTGGATAATTAAGTCAAAATAATTAATTTACAAGTTGTGCATTGAGTAAGTAGAGTTGATGTAATTACACTCACTCGAATTTTATTACACAAAAATGTCTCGAACAACTTCAACTACAAATAAAATTCATCTGCATCAATATCTGATTGTTAAAAATTCTTCAGTTTGTGGCTCGTTCGAGACTGCAATCGAGGTTGTGCTCGATGACTCGTGGCTGTACAATTGAAGCAGTGGAGGCTGAAGGGGATCCGCTTTGTTGAATTTTGAAGGTGGGACTGGAGGCTGGAGTTGGATGCTGGTCATGCTGCTGAAGCATGCTGTGAATTGGAAGAGTGGAAAGTAAAACCAATTTGGGCAATATTTTTCAAATACGTGGCTTTTTTTAGGAGTAATTAATTCTCAATTAAATTAGTTTCATTATATCAAATCTTGTTAGACCCTATGTTTTATAATTTTTTTTATAATATATATATATATATATATATATATATATATATATATTTAAATTTCGGACCCTTGAAGACTTTGGGCCCGGGGCAGTCGCCCACCTCACCCTCCCTCAAGACTGACCCTGGGTAATACGAGGCGTATAAGCACTCAGTATACCATTACAGGAGTATAAGGAATAAAAGTCTCGTGAAGATCACAAAGACAATTTACGTAAGAGTACGATAGCAGCCAAAGAGACGTGGCCAGCTGTATAAGGCAACGCAGGGCACGTTTGACCGACAACAAAACAAAGGGTTGATAAATCTTTGGAGCCTCAGAGATATTTTTATTTTTTTTAAATAAATGATCGTAAGATTAAACCCAATGAAAAGTAAATTAAAACTATATTGAGTAATTTAAAAGTATAATATATTTAAACAACAAAATTTTCAAAACCAATTGATTGAGACATCAATTTGACTTTGACCATAAACATCCTAAGCAATAAAACGTTTATAGTTTCTTTAATTTTTATATAATATTAAATACGACATCTAAAACAAATGCTTATTAATAAAACAATACGATGAATGCATGTGACATAGTCCTGCACTATATGTTACTAAAATGAGAAATTTTAAAAATAAAATGTTAAAATAATACAATTGTGTATTTATAAATTATAATATTGAAAACATATAAAATGATTAACAAATTTATTTAATATATAAAAAACAATAACAAAGAAAACCATGAAACAAGTTAAAATGTATAACACAATGATGTATACATATAACAAAATGATCTGAAAATAAAACACAATGATGAATATATTATACAATAACTTGAATGCAAAACACTATAAAAAGCATATTACACAATAATCTGAACGTAAAACACAATAAAGAGTATATTATACAATAACATGAATGTAAAACACAATAAAGAGCATATTACACAATGACTTGAATGTAAAACACGTTCACAGGTTGTACGTGTTTTTTTGAATGTAAAACACAATAATAACTTAAACGTAAAACACTATAAAGAGCATATTACACAATAACCTGAACGTAAAACACAATAAAGAATATATTACACAATGACCTGGATGTAAAACAAAATAATAAGTATATTACACATTAACCCTAAAACGTACCAGGACATAAAACATTATAAGATTATAGTACACAATAACTTAAACATAAAACACAACATCCAAAATGTATTTTTCAAAAATTTAAGATAATTTATGTTATTTTTTCTAATTATGAATTTTAAAAACACAATGGTGAAATATCACAAACTATTTACTTTTAAAAACCAATGCATTACGTGTAAACTTAAATAATATAAAGTTCATTATAATGTTTACAAATAAAACATAAAGAAAAGAGTAGGACACGTAAAGTAAAGACATCCGAAAAAATATTACTTTAATGATCTCTAATTTTTTTTTAGACTCGATTAAAACATAATTTTTCTTAGCCTGGTCTTTGTTTTTATTTTTTCAGAAGATGCAAAAGTACTTTTTAACCGCAAAAGTGATAGTTAGAGTTTACTTGGTATCTATATTTTGTACACAAAAGGGCCTTTGTCATAACGGTATCCATTGGGTTTTCAAATGAAAGTCCATGGGTTCAAATTCCTTCTAAGGCGAAATAGGAGTTTTTAAGAGGTCAGGGGGTTTTTTGGTACGGTTTCCTTCTGAGGTGGTGATGTGGTCTCAACGGAGGTCATGGTAACTAGACCTTGGTGACATGGCCTGAAAATCAGTGGTTCACACGTTGAGATCAAATGTCGTTAAAAAAAATCTATATCTTGTACATTAATTTTTAGAATGGTCATTTCCAAGAAATATATATTAGTAATGACAAGTAATGAAAACTTATTATTGTTTTTGTCCAAGTGGTTGTAAAAAATACAATTCCAGTCCCTTTATTAAGAAACCATTAGTTTGGCCATTTTGTCCGAGGTAAGATGGACCTTTCCCTATCATCTTTAGGGGTAAAATAGTCTTTTGTCACGCAAGACTTGTGCTGCCTCAAAAATTTTCTTTGATAAGATTCTTGAAATGCAAAAGTGTCCCCTCAAAACCCTCACCTCGGTTTGTGCTCTAGTTGTCTTCTTCACCCTCCTGTTCGCCCTCTCCACTTTTGAACCCCACAACACCTCTCACTACCATTGCCGGAATCTCGCTCAATCCAACATGAACAAAAACGGATCGAATTCTTTGGCATTGTTGAGATTGGACACATTATATTCACGCAAAACCAGACGCATGAACGAAAATATCATATAATCATTTTTACGAGCATTTCACCGATAGGGTTTGCTTTCAAAATCCGATCTTCTGTTCGCCTTCAATTCATTTACCACACCAGAAATTTTCAATGATGTTATTCAAGAAGAGAATTGGTCATCTTTGAAGGTTATTCGTCAATCCAAAACGGAATTGAGCAATGAGAGGGTGATCTTTGTACAAGATGCTTTTGGGTTGGGTTTATCGGAATTTCAAGCACGTTGTATGTATGCATGCATGCTTTTGGGAGGAATCCTCTTAGGGATGATAATGAAATTTTATGTAAACCATAGTGATGTTATTAGATACAACTTTTAAGGACACTTGTATTTTCAACCACTGTGTTAAACATAACTGATGAAAGGATTAAAATTAATTTTTTTCAACTACTATAGTATTTTTATTATTTAATAGTTATTATTATTATTACTAAAAGTTTACTTTTCACATTAGAATGATTGCACATGTGAGACGTATATGTAACAGTAATAATATAGTTTTATTAGTTAATAGTTATTATTACTAATTAAGGGTTGTGTTATTCACACACCCACCCAACCCACCTCACACCCTCTATATGCCTCATATAGGTCTATACGAGGCGTATAAAGGGCAATCATTGGGTGTCAGAATTTGCCAGTGCCAATGATTGGGGACCTATACAAGATGTATAGACCTATACGCATCATATAGGTCCTAAGCGCGGCTCTATACGTGACCAATCATTGTGTCAATGCCAATGATTAGAGACCTATACAAGACATATAGGGTCAGTAAGGGTGTTGAATTAAAAAAGATGGATGTGTAAATAACCGGCCCCTTAATTAAATAGTTTGTTGTTTACACTTTAATTGCATTTGTAAAATGTATACAGAGTGGCTAGTTATGTAAGCTTTAGATACTTGAAGTGCCAGTTTTGTTTGAGAACAGAGTTTCAATGACCATGTTTATTTTGCAAGTTTTGTCAGACTTATGAAAAAGATAAATGTTTGATCCTTAATTGGACATGACACGGGCAGCCCTCCATGTCACAATGGCCAAGGATGACCTAATCCATCATCATAAAATGCGGGCACGAAATTATTACGAAATATCTCACCAGAAATGTCAAAACAATCACTAATTTTGCCAAAAAAAAAATTACAACACAACCATTAAACTGAAGACATAATATCAATCATCACATAACTTATTCCCGCCACAAGAAAAAACAACGGAAAAGAACAGCATTACATAGATATACATAATAATAAAAACTAATACAGAAATCTATATAATATTAAAAGCACCAATCATATTGAATATCTTTTTTTTACTGATGATTTAGTAAGTAGCAAACCCTTAAAGCAGTACAAGAAGCTCCAAAATCCAACCACCACTAGATCATGGCATGTCCCCTTAGCTGCAAAATATTCAATACAAAACGGTTAAAATCTAGCCATACCAATATAAACCGACAATTGGTTCAACAAACTAGAAAGCATGAACTGCATATCTTATTATATCGTACATAGCATACGCCAAACTTGAGTTTAATCTTTGCCGATAAGATTTAAAATATACCACCAACAAGAGGTTTAGATTTACACATCAGTTAAATGCAGAAATGATTAATCAAGGGAGAAAGAGAGATGTTACTTGAAAGTTCAGACGTGTGAGTTCAAATAATTCATGCCTTGTGCATAAGATCCTTGATGAGTATACTGCAAATTGGTATACCAATGCAATATCAAGAAAAGCGAAGAAGCAAAAACCAATCACAAGATAATAGGTCAATTGTGTGGGGTTGGAGAATAGAACTGATGAACCCAAACATGACATGTTTATTTATTTGTGTTAAAGAAAAATGTGTCACCCGAAGACAGCCCTTGTAATAGCTAAACATACAACAGGATTTGGCCAAATGAGTCTTGAAGCTTGTAAAAGGTTGGTGATTGTAAATGGGTTGTAATCAGCAAACAGGTTACATGTGCCAGAAACAGGTACCAAGTTGTCACATATGGGTTAAACAGGCTAACCTTATAAATTTTTTTTTTGTCTTTATCCTAATGTTTACAAGCTAACAGTCAGGCTGATTAATTAAACGCTTAAGCGGTCAATCAAACAGGTCAACCCACACACGTGTCATGTTTCAGGTTGTTAACCTGATAAGAATTGCCAGCCATAAAAAATATCTAATGAAGAAATACACCTGTAAAAACTGAAACAAAATAATGCATGCTTTTAGTCACCTGTGCATTTGGAACAATCTGAGATCCAACTGTATCTTTCTTGCCAGATACATCACCTCTGGCAGATCCCTTTGAATCACCCTAAGTAAAATACACCAAGTTAGCTATTTTATCACTTGAAAAACAGTATATCAAAGTTAGAAATATGTGATTTGATTTGTAAGTGTGTTAAATGAATCACCAACCTCTAACTGTGTAGATCGATATTCCATTACAGCATCAAATGTCAAAAAGAAGGAAGAAAATAGAATATTCATGTTAGAAAACAAATTTAAGAAACTGAGAAGCTGGTAACAACTGCAACATAACAAGGTAAAAGCAAACAATCATTGTAGCCATATTTAAACTGCATTCTTCTCATAACATTTGAGTTTTACAAGTTACAACCACAGCATAATAATTAAAGGTGTTTTTGTTGGTTTAATGTTTAGATTACTCCATAACACATCCTAAACCATTTTTCCCTCTGCAAATAATAAGATATAAAGTCTGAATCAATTTACAGTACATACTAGCATGCATTGAAATACACTGTTAAAACTAGCCAAGTTTATGACTTCAAACTCTTTTAAAAATCTTATGGTTTTTTTTTTTTTTTTTTGCAAAACAACTTATTTGAAATGGCAGAGGCAGAAAATTTCTAAATTAGGGATGCTAGAGATTGCTTACTAAAGTCGGTGATAATTTTTGAAAAACCAGACGCTGATAATCAGCTGTGACAAAAATTGCATGCGATGGTGTTCGTATTTGCTCATGTTGCAACAAAATGAAATAATCAGACAATCAGTTATTTAAGTGGTTGGCTATTTTCCTAGTCTAAGGATTTGCATACAATTGTACAAATTACTAGCCAATTTGAACATCAACTTGTAAATTGCTCCCTCAAACAAGCAAATGATCATAAGCAAATTTCGCCTATCCAAACACAACTTCTTATTGCTTATCAAATAAACACCTCCTTGAGCTCATAAGCAATCCTAAATACCCCCATAAATAATGCTTCAATCCTCGTCTTAAAACGCTAAACAATTCAATTAACATAAGCCCTATTTTAGCAATTCAAACACTATATTGTAATAACAGAAATCACAAACAAGTATTACCATTTTTTAAAAGCGATCTGTAAGAGAACAAGAAAACAATCTGCACTACAACATGATTTACCTCTCTGTATCGAGACAGATAAACCTTGAGGGGTTCAATATAATCTTCAAAGCCTAGTGTAGCCATTGCCCAAAGCAAATCATCACCGTTAATCGTCTTCCTCTTCTCTTTCTGACACTTATCACTGGCCCTAATCCGGAGTACAACCCAAAAACAAAGGATAAAGTTCAATTTCATGAAGTTGCATTCATAAAACTTCAATAAAAATAATGTTTGGCGTAAGGCATGTGCCAAGACACCCAGCACATGGAGCACAGGCGCAATAATCTGCAAAAGAAAACTGGCCAAAGTCTGGAGAAAACCATTCTGAGCCTGCCTAAATAAGCCAAATAAAAATCCAAAACATACAAAACTAGTCTAAAACGAACTAAACCAGCGTAAAACAACTAAAATTGGCCTTGGAAATACTCGTGAAATTCACCTATATGTGCAATTCACATAACTTTATTATTTACAGTATCTAGAAAACTTTGATAAAGTGCTATGGCTGACTGCACAAGTACGCATTCGAAAGCGTGCCCCAACGTGAAATTGTAATGAACATACGTACTCGCTAGTGACGAAACTGATGAACTCAGAAACGCATTCCTGAACGGTGTCTTTAGCGTCTTTCGCGATCTTCCCATTGGCAGGCAGCGCTTTTTTCATGATCCGGCTTATGTTAGCAATCGGCAGGAACCTATCCTGTTCCCGGAAGTTGGAATTCGAGTGAGGACTCTGTTCACCCCCGCTATCGTGACTTCCAGCGGCCGGACTCCCTGGAACATCCGCCATTTTCACCGACGGAAACCCTAAACCTTCCAACAATCATCAACACCAGCCAAATAACAAGCAAAACATGAAATTAAAGTAAGAAAAAACTATATAAATCATAAAGACGCCGACGGTGTGAGGATTCATCGCACGACTGTAGCATCGTGAAATTGGGGATTTTGACAAACCTGTGCTGTAGAGTGAGAAAATTGGATGGTGATTTGTATTTGGCGCGCAAAGATGGGGAGAGATCTGATTGGATTGATTTTTGTGTGAAGAGATCGGACGTTGGAGAAGAGAGATTTGTGCTTGGAGTGTGTAGAGATTTGACTTGAGAGCTTGAAAGATCTTTCTTTGTTTGAGCGTTAATGGTATCTCCACCTTTCTTTTTCCCCAAAACAATTTTCTTTACCTTATTATATTTTTTACTTTATATTCATTTGAGTAAATTACAAATTCGTGCCAATGTGGGACTCGTCTCTTTGCTAGAAGTATTATCTCTTCTAAAGAAGGTTATGGTTTCAAATTTAAACAGGTGAGTAATATTGAGTGTAGTTTAGAAGTAGGATAATACGACTATTCAAAAAAAAAAGTAAATTACGAATTGGTACATGTGGTTTGTTAATAATTCACTTTTTGTCCTTACATTTCATAAATTATCCATATGATCTCAAACTTAAACATTTATAACACATATAATCATTATGTGGGGGTAATTTGGTCAATTATGTAAGACTAATTTGGTGATTTAAGGAGTATATATGTTACAAATATTTAAAGTTTGAGACCATATGAGTAATTTATAAAACTTAAGAACCAAAAGTGAAATAATATCAAACCACATATGCCATATCGGTAATTTACTCTATTCATTTTTTATGCATCCCTTAAATATCTAATTATCTATCACATAATTTTTTCTTTATAAGAACTTCAACTCATTATTTTTGGAGCCTTTAGTCAAATTAGCTTTTAGAAAAATTATCAGTCATTATGTTTGGTTTTAATAATGTAATATATCTATTTTATCAAAACATACTGATTTTGCTTTGAAATATCACAAAAAAAAAAAAAAAAAAAAAAAAACAATATTCATCACCTTCTCTCCTTTGATAAATCACAACAACCCACTCACCTGTCATTGACAATTCAAGACACATATCGTTATTCTTGTATGATAATTTTAGTTGAAACATGTACTTATCGGCAATTTTAACATATTTGTATTACCATTACGACAAATTTAGAATACTCATGAGCCATTCGAGATGATTTAGTGATTCAAACGTTTTGTTGGCCTTTATGTTCTGTCGACAATTCCGTGTAACAATTTTAAGCATTCTTATGTTGTGTTATGTTTGATGGAATATAAATCTAATGGTTTTTTAAGTGTGCCTTCTTTGTCTAAGTATGGTACCAAAAGATGATTTATATGCAAAGTAATACCAAGCTCTATAATATGAGGACACATAAACACTTCGAGGTGGTTGACACACGTTCAACCACTTGAATATGTACATACTTCACTTACATTTAAGAGTATACTTAAAAGTAATTGTTTCTTAGCGGAGATCTGTATAGTTGACATCTTTATGCAAAACATGTACTTTAATTTAAGTCTAGCGCACCTTTTTTAAGATCTTTTAACCAAATTAGGGTTATAACTTAAAAAATAAGTATCTTCGAAGTAGTTATCTTGGACCATAGGACTTGCACATGTGTTAGGTGGGAGGTATTAACTTTCGGTAGATCACAACATTTTTACACATAGGCTTTTTCCTCTAGATTATGTATCTTCTTAATGTTCCTCTTATTCTCTCTATATGAAGTTTATTTTTAATTTTTAACTTTCACGTTAATTTTAAAATTATCATTATATCAAAATATTAAATAGTTGGTATAACCTTTTAATGCACATCTTACACCTTTATACGTCTTATATATGTATATATGTCTCGTATATATGATATATGAGGCGTATACTAAATCAACTATTGTTAAATTGATGGGGGGTCAAAGGGGGCTATACGCCTCGTATAGGCCTATATGAGACGTAAAGTGTCAGTGGTATGTTTTTTTGAACGGCCAAATAATCAACTGCCGGGTACTCCGTACGCGGCCCCCAATGGCTAAATGATGCCCATGCTGGCCACTAGCACAGACGAACGGGGCCCCTAGCCCACAAGCCACCATATCCTGGGAAAAACCCAACTCAATCACCCGTCTAAAGACACGACGATGGAATGCCGGTAAAGTGTCAGTGGTGTGTTGAAATAAAAAAGTTGAGTGTGTTTATAACCAAACATACACGGAAATAATGAAAACCCTATGTGTAGCTCGATAACAATTAGTAGCTCATTGAATGCAAGCTAAAGCTAAATCTACATATGATAGGTTAGATTCTATATATCCAATGCCATGTCCCTCCCTACTTGCACATAATTAATTAGAAAAAAAAACATCAACAATAAAATTTACCAAATACATATATTTATTATTTCGACCCAATTTTTTTTAACGCTCAACTAATCAACTGTCGGATAATTCGTACGTGGATTTCAATGGCTAAAGGATGGTCAAGTTGGGTACCTATCATATATTTATTATTTCGACGCAATTTATTTTTTTGAACGGCAATTTATTAATTTATTTTGCAGAAGCTACAAATCCAAAACATAAATACTTTAATCAAGCACCAAAACCATGACCCAACCGTATTTATTTATGAATGATGGTCGGAGTTGACAAGAACCGCCACCGGTCCCTACTCCCCCACCACCATCTAATATCTACACTTCATTTATTGCAAATTTGACCCTTTACCAAATACATGTGTTATCGCCAACAATCCCTCGTCGTTTTCATAACAATATCCTCGTACAATCATGTGTATGTTTGGAGATAAATTCATTCCACGTATTGTGATACACCAACAAATTAAATTTTTATAATTCTAACTATAGATTTTAATATTTACTTAATTACTTGTAATAGTTCATATTAGTAGGTTAATCAAATAATGCCTAAAATTTTTAGTTTTGTTACAACCATAAATATATGTATGCGTTGACGAAGCTTACATAGGGCCGGGGGGGCCACCCCCCTATTTTTTCGTCCGTAGTGTTAATTTTTTGGCCTAAAGGTTAATTTTTAGTTAAAAATAAAGGTTTCGCCCCCCTCGCGTAAAAAATTTACATGTATTCTAGCTTCGGTAATTTTTCGCCCCCCAATCTGAGCCTTCAAACTCTGTCACTGTATGTATGTGTATATACACACAAAGTTAATATCATGTGTATTACATATGTTAAATAAAAAAAAATTCTAAATAGATAACAATGTTATGTATTCCATATTAATTACTCCTCTTTCTCTTCATCTTTCCCATTTAATTCCATACTAATTACTCTTCTTTCTCTTCATCTTCCCCATTTAATTCTATAGTTACAATAATTATGATGATGTATATATAAAGTTGTTGATCAATGAAATGAGGTGCTTGAGTCTTGAATCTTGGATATTAGTTTTGGTTTATCACACGTTATCAGCACGAACTCTACGCATGTTAAAGTTGGAGGCCACCAATACTCACAACCAGGTATCTGCTGCTCTATTTTTTTTCTCAGATCTATTATGTTCATGCAATCAGATATGAAAATCAACCCTCTTATTTAATATTTCGTAAACTGCATACTTGTATTAGAATAGTTTTTCTGACTAAGATCAAAATAAAACAACAAATTGTATATACTAGATTCATAAAATATATATATATATAGATCAGGTGATGACGGAATGGTTCACGTTTTCCGGTGAATTGTTCGGCAAAGCCGAAGAAGAGGGTGGCTCCCTCCTTAAATCTGAAGAAATCGTTGACATACCACACATACGTATGAAATTAAAAATCGATTCCCAAAGGCAGAGAGGCGATGCTCAAATTAGCAAGCCTTATGGTTTAGAATAGGAAGAGCTGTCGTTTGATCCGTTCTCATTTTGTGTTAAATTTTCCCAGTAAGCAATTAAATAAAAATTCTAGACTATATATTTGTTTCCTTTTGATTGGAAAAATATGAGGCCCATGGACGACCCATTTCAAATAGTTTTATAAGATTGTTTATATAAAACAAGTCAACATATATTATAACCTTTACTTGGAATATATTTGTTTATTGATATTTTTAATAGAAAATTAGTTTGCTAGGCTCATGTTGTTTCACGACAAATAGCTTCAATTGATACGTAGACCTCAAGTTTAATGACATGTCTAGATTAGAGGCGTTTAATAAGCATATACGATAGATATATTCAAAATAGTTTATGGTAGTTTTTTTTTTCATATAGTGCATGAATATTATACAGTGAATTTAGATCAATATTGCTATCATATTTAAGTATATATATATATGTATATTACATTCCATTTGTTATCGAACTCGTAGATACAAATGTCGAATCTATCAAAACTTGAGTTCGTCGCACTCGACATCTCTGGGAAAAACTTCCTACTGTGGACGCTTGATGCTCAAATTCACCTTACTGCAAAGAACCTTGGGGAGACAATCATTGACGATAATGAGACCTCTCTACAAGACAAAGCAAAAGCCATGATATTTCTACGCCATCACCTCCATGAAGATCTAAAGAGAGAATATCTCACCATCAAGGACCCACTTGAATTATGGAATAATATACAAGACCGATTTGACCACCAAAAATTGGTCTTGCTCCCAAAGGCTCGTTCAGAATGGATCCACCTCAGACTACAAGATTACAAATCTGTCAGTGAGTACAACTCTGCTCTATTTCGCATAAGCTCTGAACTAAAGTTATGTGGGGATAACATAACCGATGAAGACATGCTTGAAAAGACTTTCTCAACGTTCCATCCCTCTAACTTGATACTGGCGCAACAATATAGGGAACGGAAATTTACAAAATACTCTGAATTGATATCATGTCTTCTAGTCGCGGAGGAAAACAATAAACTTCTACTTCAAAATCATCAAGCGCGACCGATCGGTACAAACCCATTACCAGAAACAAACGCGATAAGTACTCGGAGCAAACGTGGCAGAGGGAGAAGTGGTGGTCCTCATAGAGGTCGTGGGCGTGGGCGTGGACGAAGCAACACATCGCATCGAGAGTCCCATAATACTAAGATTGATGGTGGGCGTGGATCAAGTCGGCAGAATACAGGGCGACCACACAAAGGGAGAGTTAGCGGGGACAAAGACAACATCTGCTATAGATGTGGGATGTCCAACCACTGGTCCCGAACATGTCGTACCCCGAAACACCTTGTTGAAGCTTATCAACGAACGATGAAAGAAAAAGGGAAACAAACTGAAACAAACCTGATTGAGGGAGCACCCAATTCATCATCACCTGCTTTTTGGTCAGACACTCATCTAGAAGCATGTGATTTCATCGAGAATGTTCGAGACGTTTAAACATTATGTTTAATTTCTTTAGACGATAACCATGTTTGGTTTTGATTTCGTTTGTTTTGGTTTTGACTTTGTTTTGTTTGGTTTTGACCTCGTTTAAGCTATTGTTATGGTTTTGACTTATATTTTGTGTTGATTTTATAATATCATTTCTACAGAATTATGTCTCCAAGCTCCAACAAAGCTATTATTGGTGATGAATGTATAGTAGATAGTGGTACAACTAACACTATTCTTAAACATAAGAAATTTTTCTCTGAGTTATCTCCTAGAAAGACACCTATTACTACTATCTCAGGTATCTGTAACCTCATTGAAGGCTCGGGAAGAGCATGTATTATCCTATCTTCAGGTACCCAACTGGTTATAAATGATGCATTGTACTCAAGTAAATCAAGAAGGAATTTACTTAGTTTTAAAGATATTCGAAAAAACGGTTATCACCTCAAAACAATATCTAAAAACAATATTGAATATCTACACATTATCACCAACAAAAATGGTCAAGATACCATTGTTGAAGAATTAAATGCTCTATCCTCTGGATTATATTGTACAAATATCAATCCTATTGAGTCATATATGGTGAATAATCAAAAATCACAAGATAAGGACATATTCACCATATGGCATGATCGACTAGGTCACCCTGGTAGCACAATGATGAGGCACATAATCAAAAATGCGACAGGACACCCTCTCAATGACTTAAAAATCTTGCAAGAACAAGAATTATCATGTGCATCATGCTCTCTTGGAAAACTCATTACTCGACCTTCACAATCCAAAATATTACAAGAAAATCCCTCATTTTTGGAAAGAATTCAAGGTGACATATGTGGGCCTATACATCCCTCGTGTGGCCCATTTCGTTATTTCTTGGTCTTAATTGATGCATCTTCACGATGGTCACATGTGAGTCTTCTGGCTACTAGAAATGTAGCATTTGCTCGGTTGTTAGCCCAAATCATACAATTGAGAGCAAATTTTCCTGAACATCAAATCAAAACTATTCGAATGGATAATGCAGGAGAATTTACATCCCAAGCTTTTAATGACTATTGTATGTCAATTGGGATCAATGTTGAACATCCGGTAGCACATGTTCACACACAAAATGGTTTAGCAGAATCATTAATTAAACGATTGCAGTTAATCGCTAGACCACTCTTGATGCGATGCAAATTACCATCTTTTGCATGGGGTCATGCTATTTTGCATTCTGCTGCACTGGTTAGATTAAGACCAACTGCTAATCATGAATATTCTCCTTTACAGTTGGTATCTGGAAGAATACCAAGTCTGTCTCATCTGAAAATATTTGGTTGCGCGGTTTATGTTCCAATATCACCACCACAACGCACCAAAATGGGACCCCAGAGAAGATTGGGTATTTATATTGGCTTTAACTCCCAATCCATTATTAAGTACTTAGAACCACTAACAGGAGACATGTTTACAGCACGTTTTGCTGACTGTCATTTTGATGAGACAATATTTCCAGTCTTACGGGGAGATAAGAATAAAGAAAGACTGGTAACAGAAGAAATAACATGGAATGCAACGTTGTTATCAAATTTCGACCCTCGAAGTGGTCAATGTGAATCTGAAGTTCAAAAGATTATACATTTGCAAAGAATAGCAAATGAATTACCAGATGCAATCACAGACACAAATAAAGTGACAAAGTCACATATACCAGCATCAAATGCACCTGCTCGAATTGAAGTAATCCCATAAGTGGTTACCATACAAAGAAAGCGTGGGAGACCAATTGGCTCCAAAGATAAGAATCCACGTAAACGAAAAGAGCAAAATAACATGGTTGGTGAATTATCAAAAATCATTACAAATGAAACCCCAGCAGAGGTAGATGTCCCAGAAGAGACTAACATAATTTCAGAAGAAAATAAATTTCCAGAAGAAACATTGGTACCAAATAAAGATGAGATCTCTATTAATTATGTACAAAATAATATGATATTAAACCGAGATAAAACATGTGTTGATGATATATTCGCTTTTGCTATAGCGACAGACGTAATAAATGAAAACGATTACGTACCTAAGACTCTAGAAGAGTGCATGCACAGAAATGATTGGCCAAAATGGCAAGAAGCCTTGAAGGCTGAGTTAGATTCACTTGAAAAACGAAATGTTTTCGGACCCGTAGTAAGAACACCCATAGACATCAAACCAGTCGGTTATAAGTGGGTATTTGCTATAAAACGAAATGAAAAGAATGAAATTGTACGATATAAGGCCCGGCTAGTGGCCCAAGGGTTTTCCCAAATCCATGGAGTTGATTATGAGGAAACGTATTCCCCTGTAGTGGATGCGATAACCCTTCGATTTTTAATTGGCCTCACAGTCTCTGAAGGACTTAAAATGAGACTTATGGATGTCGTCACTGCATATTTATATGGGACCCGAAAATGACATCTACATGAAAATCCCTAAAGGATTAAAAATGCCCGAAGCATTATAATCAACACCTAAAGAAATGTGTTCAATAAAACTCAAAAGATCTTTATATGGTCTAAAACAATCTGGTCGTATGTGGTACAATCGACTAAGTGAATATCTTAAAAAGGAGGGATACAAGTCTGATGTAATCAGTCCATGTGTTTTTATAAAAAGATCTCTCTCAAAATTCACTATAATAGCAGTTTATGTTGACGATATAAACATAATTGGATCTCTTGAAGAGATTGAAAAAACTGTTGAACTATTAAAGAAAGAATTTGAAATGAAAGACCTTGGTACCACAAAATTGTGTCTCGGCCTGCAGTTCGAGCATCTTTGCAACGGTACATTTGTTCATCAGTCAAACTACATCGAAAAGATGTTAATACGTTTTAATATGGACAAAGCTCATCCTTTTAGCATACCCATGGTTGTCCGATCGCTAGAAGCACGTAAAGATCCTTATCGTCCTCAAGAAGAGGGTGAAAAAATACTTGGTCCAGAAGTACCATACTTGAGTGCAATTGGTGCTCTTATGTATCTTGCAAATAACACGAGACCTGATATTGCATTTTCGGTACATGTACTAGCAAGATATAGTTCAAATCCAACACACAGACATTGGACTGGAATAAAACATATATTCAGATATCTTTGTGGGACACGAGATTTAGGTAGGGGTGGCAATTCCTGACACGACCTGAAACACGACCCGAACACGACACGAAAATAATCAAGTTTTGGGTTGGCAAGTATAACCCGTTTAAATAAACGGGTCGTGTTCGGGTTGACCCGTTTATAAAACAGGTCGGGTTCGGGTTGACCCATTTATAAACGGGTTGACCCGTTAACCCGTTTAAGGTTTCAAAATTATTAATTTTTTATTTTTTTCTTTCCTATAACATATATTTAGTTGTTTTTCTTTTGATTATTCACCATACTTTAATTGATTAAGTAGCAAAATTTATATTTTTTCATATAAAAAATGATTTTATTTTTTTTTCCCGTTAACTATACAAACTAGTTTATTTTAAATTTCATACATATTATTTTTTTGTTAAAATACTATACTAACTATTTGTTACTAATACACAACTACTAATCACGTTATTATTGATATGTTTTGAAGTAACAACTAACTTACAAATTTGTAAATAAGTTTGATTATTTATATAAACAGGTTAAACGGGTCAGGTTCGGGTTGACCTGAATTTATACCAATCCGGGTTAGGGTTGAAAACTTTGACACGAATAAATATATGGGTCAGGTTAGGGTTGCAAAATTCAACCCACCAACCCGCCAACCCGTAACCTGTTAACCCGCTAACCCGCCAACCCGACACGATTGACACCCCTAGATTTAGGTTTATTTTACCAGAAAAATGAAAAGTCTCTACTTGTTGGTTATGTGATGCTGGATATTTATCAGATCCACATAAAGCTCGGTCTCAAACAGGTTATGTATTTACATATGGTGGCACAGCAATCTCATGGAGGTCGACAAAGCAAACACTAACAGCAACTTCATCAAATCATGCTGAGTTGATAGCACTATACGATAGGGGTGGCAATTCCCGACACGACCCGAAACACGACACGAACACGACACGAAAATAATCAAGTTTTGGGTTGGCAATTATAACCCGTTTAAAAAACGGGTCGTGTTCGGGTTGACCCGTTTAATGTTTCAATTTTTTTTTTCTTTCTTGCAACATATATCTAGTTGTTTTTCTTTTGATTATTTACCATACCTTAATTGTTCGAGTAACAATTTATATATTTTTCATTTAAAAAATAATTTTAAGTTTTTTTTCAAGTTAATCATACAAATAAGTTTATTTTAAATTTCACATTTTATAATTATGATCTACATAAGTGTATGCTTAGTTATAATAATATTATTTTTTTATTAAAATAATATAATAACTATTTGCTACTCATACACACATACTAAACATGTTATTATTGACTTGCTTTTAACCAAGAACCAACTTACAATATGTAAATTCGTTGATTAATTTATATAAACGGGTTAAACGGGTCATGTTCGGGTTGACCTGAATTAACGTCAATCCGGGTTAGGGTTGAAAACTTTGACACGAATAAATATATGGGTCAGGTTCGGGTTGCAATATTCAACCCACCAACCCGCCAACCCGTGACCTGTTAACCCGCTAACCCGCCAACCCGACACGATTGACACCCCTGCTATACGATGCTGGTCGAGAATGCGTGTGGTTAAGATCAATGATTAATCACATACAACAAACATGTGGATTAGAAGAGATCAAGAAAGACCCGACAATTATCTATGAAGACAATGCTGCTTGCATAGCTCAGATCAAAGAAGGTTATATCAAGGGTGATAGAACAAAGCATATCTCACCAAAGTTTTTCTCAACGCATGACTTACAAAAGGATAAAATAATCGATGTTCGTCAAATCAAATCAAGTGAAAATCTAGCAGATCTATTTACAAAGTCTTTGCCTAGAAGCAGTTTCGAGCAACTATCACATAAAATTGGACTTCGTAGATTAAAAGACGTTTATTAAATTAAGGGGGAGCATCATACACGCTGTACTCTTTTTCCTTCACCAAGTTTTGTCCCATTGGGTTTTCTTGGTAAGGTTTTAATGAGGCAGCATAATTGATCCAGCAGTATCAATTATTCTATCTGTCCTGAAACATCATGAAGTATTTTATTAATAAGTGTATGATGAGTAGTAATACGTATGAGGGGGAGTGTTATGTATTCCATACTAATTACTCCTCTTTCTCTTCATCTTCCCCATTTAATTCCATACTAATTACTCATCTTTCTCTTCATCTTCCCCATTTAATTCTATAGTTACAATAATTATGATGATGTATATATAAAGTTGTTGATCAATGAAATGAAGTGCTTGAGTCTTGAATCTTGGATATTAGTTTTGGTTTATCACAAACAATAATTATTTCAAACATATACAACAATAATTTAAGATAAATATTATTGAAATGTAAAACCACAAATTTATAATATCTTGTTCTTTAAAAACTTTGGTTTTTAGTTAATTACTTTTGTTTTCTAAGTTTTTTAAATTGATACTACTAAAACCATGATTTAAAAAAATAGTGTTAAAACATATCGTATTTTTTTTTAAAAATCGTTGTTTTGCAAATTTTCATTTTTTAAATGTGTTTTTGATAAAAGATCTTTTTTAATATATTAAAAAATCAATTTTTTTCATCTGAATAAGGTATAAATAATATAATTAGTATATACTAGGGCTGTCCAAAAAGCTCGAAGCTCGAATTCGGCTCGTAGCTCGTTCGGAAAAAGCTCGGATAACGCTCGGCTCAAATAAAGCTTGTTTGAAACCGAACCGAACCGAGCCAGCTCGTTTTGTAACCGAGCCGAGTCCGAGCCAGGGCTGGCTCGGCTCATAGCTCGCTCGTTACTCTGCTCGTATGCTCGGCTCGTGGCTCGGCGCGTTTGTACAACATGTTATACTAAAATATAAAACTAAAGGGTTACTTTCACTAATAAATATACTTTAGTGTTATTTTGTAATTATGTTAAAAAATAAATAAAATAAAATAAAAGAGGACAAATATACGAAATGAATCTCAATTCTCACATGCTCCACTCATTCATAATTCATAAATCATATTATTAATTCAAAGTTCTACATATTCGCGCCTCTTCTCTTATGTAAAAACCGAGCCAAAAACGAACCGAGTCGAGTTAAGGTGAATGCAATTTTTATATTAAATTTGTTATGCAAAAACCGAGCCAAAAACGAGCCGAACGAAGCCAGATCGGTTAAAAACGAGCCAAGTCCGAGCCAAGATTTCAGGCTTGGTTTACAATCCGAGCCAAGCCAGGCTCGCTTTAAATCCGAGCCGAGTCCGAGCTGACCCCCGGCTCGGCTCGGTTCTACTCGTGAACACCCCTACTATATAAATATGGATTTAATAAGAGAGAACTAATGAAAACTAATATGAAAATATTTTATAAAAATAACATATTTTAATTTATTTTTATATATTAGTGTAAATATATACACATTTTTTTCTCACTTTTTTATTATAATTTTTGCTTAGTTAAACTTCAAACAGGGCATGTTTATTATATTGGTTACGCTTATCAACTGGTTTGCTTGCTTGTGTAGTTGTGTCACAAAGATTCACGACTTTACTCTTTGAACGACAAAAAGGAAGATATTACGTCTATTGGTATCTTAATTGTGAGATAATGTTCAGTAACCAAATGATCCTAGGTTTAAATCACTCAAGGGGTTTTCTTAAAGTATTGAGTTTCCTTCAAAACTAGTATTTTGGTGGTGGATATGATTGGGTGGTACTGTTGATGGCACGATGATACTCCAGAATCCTTCAGTGATTCTAATTTTAGCCGTCCAAAAAAAAGTTTTATGTAAGTGCCCCAAAGTTTTAGGGTCTCAATTCTAAAAAAACACAATAGTAATTATATATACGTGTTTTATAATTCATATAGATTGATAACCTAAAAAAACGCAATAGTAATTATATATACATGTTTTATAATTCATATAGATTGACCTAGATCAATTGATTTAGTATATTTTTCTACTGTCAAGAACTTGGGTTCAAACTTTATGATATACGTACGTTTCATCTTCTGGAAATAACCCATTAAATAATTTAATTTTTTTTTAACTTTTTAATATAAATAATGGACAAGTCTCACGATTTTAAAAAATGATTACGTATTTGAGTTTTCATTAATTAGTTGATTATTTTATTATTTGCTTATTAGATTATCTTATTACTTTTTTTTTGAACGGCTTGGTACAACGATATCTAAGACAGGATTTCAACCGTCCCCTCGGATTTGACGCTCTGGGGCGTATGCCCGAGCCCACCCCAGGAGGAATCCCACAACTGGGTAACCATTAGGCTAGAAGCTCTTGGTTGATTATCTTATTACTTAGTCTACTACGATATTGATAAGACTATAAAAAAAAGAGTTGTATTCATAATGTAAAAAACTGATCGAATTGCAAATTCATTTTTTTGTTTGGTACCTAGCCGTATCTAAATAATTCAAAAATATGATAAATTGAGCAAACCAAAAATTGCACCATTCAACACCCAAATTTATGTTGGCCTTAAGTATGAAAAAATGTCTTGAATTTTATATTTATTTTCGTCTTCTAAAATGGCTGGTATGATCCTGGTTGGAAGCTTACGATAAATTAAAAAAAATCGTTTTCATCAAACCTATCAGTTGCAGGTTCTATCATTATGAAGTATTTGGTTATGGATAATCAGACCAAACTAAATCATGTTCATACTCCAGGAAACTAACAGTTTATGAAGAAAGGTGGTGCATGGGATTCACTTCACGTATTGGGAGTCTGGTTCCATGCAGATTGAGCTGCTCTGGAACGTGGTCCAAAATAACAAAGCTGGATGGTTCATTCAATAAGATTGGTACTAATTTAAAGGTATTGTTTAGGGGAGATGTTGGAGACGGCTCCTCTATCCTTTTCTGGAGTGATTTTATGGGTTGGGAAGTTACCTTTATGTTACATATTCCCAAATCTCTTCAAACTAGAGTCTCAAAAAAAGTGCTTGGTGAATGAACGTGTGAGAACTGAAAGTAATGGAAATTCCTTAAGTTTGAGCTGGTCAAGAAGTTTAAACCAATTGGAGGAAATGGATGAATTGAGGGTATGTGAAACCTTACTAAGTCAAGTCATTTTAAAGAACTCCAAGGATAGATGGGTGTGACAAGGAACAAAGGATGGTGTTTTCTTGGTAAAGTCTCTCAAAAGAAGGCTGGTGGATTCTAGGGACTATCGATCTAACTTCGTCCTACATTGGAGCAAATGGGTGCCTATTAAAGCAAATGCATTGTATGGAAGGCTGAACAGGGACGTTTGCCCACTAGGGATGCTTTAATCAAAAGGAGTATTCCTATTAATTCGGCTGTGTGTCCCTTATGTAAGTTTGAGGATGAATCTGTTACTCATCTACTGACTGGATGTGAATTTGCTTCAAGCTTATGGCAACAGGTATCAAATTGGTGCAAGGCGCAACCTATATATGCTTTTGAGGTTAGGGATTTACTGGAAGTTTATAAAGAGCTTCCGGTTAAGGAGTCCAAGAGGGAGGTGATTCATTCTATCATCATTATTGCATGCTAGTGTTTGTGGAGGCTGAGAAATGAAGTAGTGTTTAATGCAACAAGCCCCTCTTTGCATCGGCTGGTCGAAGATGTCAAGAGAACTGGTTATTTGTGGTATAAATCCCGGGCGAAATTAGAAAGTTTGGAATGGGATGAATGGAGGTTTTTTTGTTTTGATTAATGCTTTGGCTGTGTATTGTATTTCCATGCTAGCATCTTGCTGGTCATGAAGTTTGGTGATTAATAAAGTATTTTTGCCGTTCAAAAAAAAATTGATCATATGATTAAAATCATTAAATTTACCTTGAGATTAATTTAAGTCGTTTTATTTTTGTCGTGTTATATATGATATCAAAAATCATGAACCCTAATTGTTATAAATGGTACTATAACAGGTGTTGATGCCAAATCAATTCAAATTAGATTAGCATAGACTTTGAAGGCTTTTAGAAAACTAAAGTCAAACACAAAGTCTTCTATATGTACCATATTGGCATGTTAAATAGAGGTATGTAAAAAAATTTGAATTTGAAACCTAGCCTAAAACGACCCAAAATTCTAAATACAAAATATTTAAAATTCAACTATTCAAAATTCAGATATCTAAATTTTTTTTATTCATATTCGATTAATAGCTTTTAGATATTTTGAATATCTGAATTATCCTTAAATATATTACTTATATATTTTTTAATTGTATTCATGTGATAAGAATTTAGAAGATTTGAATCAAAACTCAAAATATTATATTTATTTATTTGTATGTATATATTTATAATTTTCTTCAATATTTAATTTTTTTAAAATTAAGAATACCATAATATATAAGGGATGGTTAGAATGTTAACCCTTATTGTAATAACCGAAAAACTACATCTTATTACTTTGGAACCCGTACTAAAGTAAATCTAAAGATATAGATTTTTTTTTAATTAATATAGAGCCCACTTACATTAATAAAATACGTTAATAAAAAAAATAAGAAACAACTTACACCTTTAGATTTACTTTATTGTGGGTCATAAAGTAATAAGATGTAGTTATTTGATTATCGGCTTATCGCAATAAGGAAGAGTTAACATTCGAACCATCCCCTATATATATAGGGAAAAGATAAAATGAAAACCACATCTCAATGAGATGTGGTTTTTCATTGATTTTTTTTATAAAAATGTGTCCAATAGTGTTACAAACATGTAAAAAAAATTCAAAAAAAATACGTTATTTTTACGTGATTTTTCATTGGTTTTCGCCGTTTTCTCATTGAGATATGGTTTTCATTTTAACCATACCCTACATACATACATACATACATACATACATACATATATATATATAGGGGATGGTTCCATTGTTAACCCTTCCTTATAGCGTTAACCACTTAACCCTGACGTTTTTAGCCCGAATCTTTGTTTTTTTTCATGGTTTTTATCATACATAAATAGGGGGTTTCTTTTTTGTGTTTTTGTTAATTCATCACCGTTTAGAAGTTATAGTAAGTGTAAGTTACTTACACTTACTTACATCAGATAGGGATTGTAAGTAAATGTAAGTAACTTACACTTACTATAACTTTTAAACGATGATAAATTAGCAAAAACACAAAAAAGAAACCCTCCTATTTATGTATAATAAAAACAATGAAAAAAAACAAAGATTCGGGCAAAAAACGCTAGGGTTAAGCGGTTAACGCTATAAGGAAGGGTTAACATTTGATCCTTCCCCTATATATATATATATATTGTTTTTAACTTGTTCCCCTGTCAAATACATATCCAAAATTTCATATACGGATATAAATTAAAATAGTAAATACAAGTATGCAACCATCCAAATTTCAAAATATCTAATTTTTAAATATATTTACCACCCTATATATATGTTATTAAATATTAATGCAACTGTTTCCTTTTTATCCATTAGATTGACAAATGTAACTTGCTCAGCTTGATCAACATTTTTCTAATGGATTTAATGCCTCCGAAAACAAGAAACTCTCAAGAAGACAGATGGTATGCATACGCACCTCAGCTTCAAAATTTCACGATTCGCTTATGAAACCTTGAACAACAAGCAAGTTTCTTTTTAAAAACTCACTTTATGACGCATAAAATGTATGTTTTGTACTTATTTCAACAATTTATTAATCATTTCTTTTCATACCTCTTCATGTGCACCAAAAGGCAAGGACACCCAACGGAAAACCACAAAATAAAAAAAAGTAGAGCGAAAATTTTAGATTAACCACATAAACTGCTAACTATGGTTTCAAGAAATTTTGTCATAAATATATCCGGCCAAGTTGTGTGGATCGATCATGAGCGGTTTGGTAGTTTGATAACCTAAAAAAAAATTATCCTTTTTCCTAAAGCTATTCGTTTTTATTAAAAGAAAACTTATCTCATATATATATAGACACACGCTTAAAGTTGAATTTTAAAAGTAAATATATGATACACATTCAAGTTATTTAAAAAAAATAAGGTTTTGAATAAATAAATCAATTCTAATATAGTTTAAAGCGGATCACATATTATTATCAAAATTTCAAGTGGAAAGCCAGATAGAATTAAAGGGTTGTCTTTAAACTTCAATTTTTAAAGTATACAATATATATATATATATATATATATATATATATATATATATATAATCTTATTAAATCGACAAACTTGTAATTTACTAAAATTTAAGAGTGTTACTTAAAATACAACTTCTAAACATAAAATAAAAATAACTTTAAATCAAACCCAATATAACACTTTACGACTCTTTTTTGCTATTTGGTTTTTTAAGTTAGGGTTTTAGTCTGATGCTCAATTTTAGTTAACAATTAAAATTATGCCTGGGGATTAGACAAATTATATAAAAGGAAAGCTCAAATAATAAGAGATTTTCGACTAATTAAAGTAAGAACTAAAATAATTTTAACATGTGATATGATAATTTAGATATAACATCTTATTTTATATACTAGATTTTTATTTTTTTGTACTAGATTCTTTTTTATACTGTATTTTTATGTTTTTTGTACTATATTTTTGTTTTTGTACTACATTTTTATTTTTTTGTACTGGATTCTTATTTCTCTAAAAAAATTTTGATTTTTGTACTAGATTTTTTTGTACTGCATTTTTTTTGTGCTGATTTTTTTTGTGCTGTACTGTATTTTATTTTTTGTACTGGATTTTTGTTTTTATTATTTTTAACATATCACATGTCAAACTTTTATTGGTTCTTACTTTTCTTAGACAAAAATTTCTTCTTAGTGGATCAAATCCCTGTATATAGTGATTGATTTTTTCACCAAATATCCATTATGGTTTAAATAAAATGTAGCTATTTCAATCCAACGGTATAAGTGTATAACATCTCCATAATTTTTGTTAGATTTATTGTACTTGGCCAAAATACCCCTGATCTTAAAAAGGTTTACTTAGACTCGTTTAATCTCATTTGTTCCCAAAGACCCAAAGTGAAAAACACGCACAAAGTGTGTGTCCAGAAAAAAGAGATCGAAAGACGAAGCCAAGCCAACTTCCCGTTGTTCACCGTGATTGCTGGCGGTGACAACGTAAGGAGAGTCTTTTGTTTAAGGTGTTCACAAGGCTGTCTTAATAATGTTATTACCTAGGGATTAGGCTAGCTAGGCCTCTAACCACTAAAAACTATGAGGCCTCAAATTTTACAAAAAGGTTAATTCTATATATTTATTGAATATTACAAAGCCTATATTCATTTAGAGGAGTTGGCTTGACACTTTACCCTTTTTTTTTTAACGGTCAACAAATATTCAATTTTATTAACAATGACTACCAGATTGGTCCCAAATTATGTACAAACCAATAGAGAAAATAACAATAACACTAATGATTATACCCCAAGCTATGAAGATTAAAAAAAAAAAGCCCAATCATCCCAAGTAACTTGAGGTGTCCTCGATCGATCCCGAATCCATAAGAAGCCAAATATCCTTACTAGAGAAAATTGTTTGTTAAAAATATTGTTGTTTCTTGTTTGCCACATACACCACATTGCGTCTAATACCAAAACATGAATAACTTCCTTCAACTTCATTGTACCCGGAATGAACCTGTAAATGCCCACCAAATCCCCGCACCCAAAAAGCATATATATGTTGAATCTTACACCATTGGGAAACAAAATCCCAAACATATTGTGCAAGACTGCATGCCACCAATTAAGAGATGATCCACCGATTCATTGTAAGAACCACAGAACGAGCATAGTGTAGATTGCAATGGCACATGTTTCCTTGCCAAGTTTCAAGCGTTGGAAGACGGTCTAATTCAGCCCTTCAAGAGAGGAGGCATACCTTTTTGGGACCCAATTGTTCCAAATAAAATTGAAATCTAATTCAGTCCTCCAAGAGAGGAGGCATACCTTTTTGGGACCCATTTGTTCCAAATAAAATTTAAATCTAATTCAATCCTCCAAGAGAGGAGGCATACCTTTTTGGGACCCAATTGTTCCAAATAAAATTGAAATCTAATTCAGCCCTCCAAAAGAGGAGGCGTACCTTTTTGGGACCCAATTCTTCCAAATAAAATTGAAATCTAATTCAGCCCTCCAAGAGAGGAGGCGTACCTTTTTGGGACCCAATTGTTCCAAATAAAATTGAAATATAATTCAGTCCTCCAAGAGAGGAAGCGTACCTTTTTGGGACCCAATTGTTCCAAATAAAATTGAAATCTAATTCAGCCCTCCAAGAGAGGAGGCGTACCTTTTTGGGACCCAATTGTTTCAAATAAAATGGAAATCTAATTCAGCCCTCCAAGAGAGGAGGCGTACCTTTTTGGGACCCAATTCTTCCAAATAAAATTGAAATCTAATTCAGCCCTCCAAGAGAGGAGGCGTACCTTTTTGGGACCCAATTCTTCCAAATAAAATTGTAATAGACATATAATATTTATTGTATAGATAGAATTGATTATGTTGTGCCGTATATATGTAAAGGATTTCATATCCCATGTTTATAGGGATTCAGTTAGGTCTTTTGTACCTTTATATTGAGATGATGGGAATGAGAATGATCAAGGAAGAATATTACATCTTTCATGGTATCAGCCTGGGTTCTCTAAACCTAGCTGCCGTCATCTGCCCACCCCACCCCTCCTTCTCGATTTCTCTCCCCCATCATCCCTAATAGCCGACAGCTTCCATGGATTCCAAATTACACCCAGCCATTACCATCTCCAACATTAAAAACTTTATACCCATCACCCTCGAGATGGAAACGGGTCAATACGTTTCCTGGTCAGAGTTAATTCAGTCCTCCAAGAGAGGAGGCATACCTTTTTGGGACCCAATTGTTCCAAATAAAATTGAAATCTAATTCAGTCCTCCAAGAGAGGAGGCATACCTTTTTGGGACCCAATTGTTTCAAATAAAATTGAAATCTAATTCAGCCCTCCAAGAGAGGAGGCGTACCTTTTTGGGACCCAATTCTTCCAAATAAAATTGAAACTTCAGAACCTGTCTATTGTAAGAATACAATTTTTGTTTAAGACTATAAACCGAGAACAAACTAGAACCATCTGGAAATTATCACTCAATCGTGTCTCGGTCAAGGTTAATTTGATGGTAAGAGGAATTAGTTTACCATCCTCAAGTTGCCCCATGTGTACGTTAGAAGATGAGGATGAAGATCATCTGTTTTTCAGATGTCCAGTGGCAAAGGAGACTTGGAGGAGAATATCATGGTGGGCAAATAATGATTTTGTTTGCCAGGGATCGATACATAACATCTTGAGCTCTCTGGGTAACGACAACGAAGTGGGGAGAAAAAACAAGATAAAAATGGTAATTGTTTTTGCCACTATTTGGGAAATTTGGACGTGTAGGAATAAATGGGCCTTCAAAAGCACAAGAACTTCGATGGAATACTTGTTGGATGCGATCAAAGTGCAAGCTTTTACATGGGTTACTCACAGAGGAAGGAAGATTGCAACTGTGTGGGACAAATGGAAAGATAATCCATGGGAGGGCGTTGTTTTGTTATAGTGGGTTCATTGTATGTGTTTGGGTGAATGAGTTGGGTGTTTTTTTCCCTTCGTGTCCTATCTTGTATTGGGTGTTTGCTAGTAACCCGCTAGCGTTTTTTTTCCTAATATATTATTGCCGTTCCAAAAAAAAAAAAAAAACTAGAACCATCTAAAGTCCAGGTCCATTGATCAGGCCGCATGTTTGACACTTTACTTAGACGTTTGATTTTTTTGTTCGATCGACTCTCTCAAATGATTATCGACCCAATATTTAATCACTTTCGGTGTTCACATGACATGAATTGAAAGAAGTAGCGTGCAAATGATAAAATTATTGAATTTTGGTGGTGTTTCTTTGACGTCAAGGGTTGCACAGTTAAAAACAGATTTGTATAATAAATCGTTTTGGAAAAATAAATTTTATTATTATAATAAATAAATAAATATCATTTAAAATTAAAGAAGATAACGTAATTTACTCTAATTCTTATTACTAATTAGTTATTGTTTTATATTTAACATACAGACTAATAGCCTATTAAACAATAATAAGAAACATTACACGTATTGGTCTGGTCGATGAAACGTGCTAAGCGTTGAGCATACATACAAGCCTTCGATAAATGAACATTGTTATGATGTGTTAACGCCTCATAAAATTACAATAATTTTAACGTTATTTTCTTTATTATGTTAAAAAAACGTTAAAAAGGTTGGATGATTAACTTCAAACGATAACTATGAGCTGGGGATTCATTCGGAATAGTATTTTTATTCGAACTGGGATAGAGGTAAGACTTGTGTTCATCTTTTCTCCAGATTCTACTGAAAAATAAGAATATACCGGGTAAGTTTGTTTATTTATTATCCTGAGTTAGAGATTGCTATTCTTGGGTTAGGAGATTGCTATTCACATGTTTGACTTTCCTATGTTCAAAGTGGCGTGTCTGATGTCTCAACTCCCACTAGGGTAGGGATGCCATTTAAATGAAACACACAATAAAGCACTTATATTAGGTTGGGTGCTAGGTTCGGGCTACTATAAAACAAGTATTACAATCAAAAAAATAAATAAATTATAGGTTAGAGCTTCGTTCAAGTTAAAAATAATAATAATAAATAAATTAATTAATTAATTAATTAAAAAGATCATCGTTCAAAAAAGAACAATAAGGTTTTTTAGTTGCACACGATAAATCAATCAACACAAGAAGGGATTTTTTTAAAAATTAAAATAAAACAATTGTGAACGTCACCATTAGACGCCCCTCACCAACCAGACCCACGGCCTGAGTGAGACGAATCGTGTGACCCAAGGAAAATTGGGTGGTGCCGGAGTGCCGGACTTTGAACCCTAAACATCAATTATAGATTCTCATTCTCTTACCACTACACCACCATTGCGGGGACTAAAGATTAAAACGGATTTTAAAGTAAAGAAAAACAAACAAATTAAAAGTTAAACAAGTTTGATGATTTAATATTGTTTAATTCATACATTTTAAACTGTTATAACTTATAACTAAGTTGTTAAACAAACTTTAGCTATATGAAATGGTACAATTTAAAGTGCAAATTATCCACATTTAAAGAACAGGTGATGGAGGGTGAATGGAATGAATCTAATAAGCGTTAATTGGTTGATTTTGATTATATTTATATGTTTATATTCCTTGAATTAGATAATGTTGCGTTTCGGTTGCGTTTCAGGTTAAAAAGCTAAGAACCGGAGTATATGAAGATAAATGAAGTCAAGGAAAGATGGATTGGTGATTATAGGATGATCGAGAATGGAAAACGAAGATTTTGGTCCAAACGGGAGGTTAAACGGAGTCCGGATGAAGAAATAAGAGCCAAAACAAGTTAACGCGAAAACCGGACCAGGGGTGTACCCCTATGACTCAGCCGTACCCCCCTATGGTGCTGAAACATGAACTTAACGGAAGTTAAGAGGCGTACCCCTATGGCTCAGGCGTAGGGGGTACTGCAGCCCGAAAAATTTGGTTTTTTAATTATTTCGATCTAGGATTTTGGGACATCTATCATTCAGCCTCTAAGGACCTACCTAGTGCGAAAAAGAGTTCCAAAAGTCATTCTTCATCAATAGCCATCGATCGGGGTCATTTCTAAGGTGAATCGAGATGCAATCTTCAACCGAATCTTCCAAGATCACTCCCGTCATGCGTGGCTAATTCTTTCGTGAGTTCTCCCGGGTTAGGTTTAGTTGTTTTGATGTTTTGAATATTGTTCGTCTGTAATAGACTAGCAATCTAAGCTTTCGAAGCTTTTTGCGTATTGGATTTTGATTTGACTTGTAAACTGATACGATTTTGAATGAATGGTTTGTTTAACTTTCTGCCCGGAGAAATTAGATTAATCTAGGCCATTGTTAGATGAATTATGAATGGGAATTGTAAGCTTGATAGTCGAATAACAACCTTCCATTGTGTTATTGCAATCGAAGTACTTAGTCGCGATGTATCACGGTTAAATCAAATCTGCTTGTCATGTCTATGTGACTAGGTCTAGGATGATCATTTAAACATCACTGTAATCTAAACTGAATCCCGGGAGGGCCACCTCTTCTCATTACTGTTTTCACAATCAAGTTTTTATTTACTTTGTTTTCTTAATCAGTTTCTTAAAATAACCAATCCAAAAATCTGAATTTACTTTTTCTGTTGTTTACTTTTATTTGCATAATCCAGTTAGAAAGTGATTGCTTTCCACCAAATTCCTCGTGGATCGACATCCGACTTACCCGTACTAAGGTAATTAGGATTTGGGCTTTTGCTCTTATTTTTGACTGACCCTTGGACATCGGTCAACAGGGAGGATGCAATCACTCTTTGGGTACAATTTTAAGCATGTAATATTTATGCTTACTAAAAGTTATGTATGATCATAGTTACAGACTATAACTAACATTATCTAGCACAACATGTTCTGAGCATTAAATCACTAATTATGTATTAATATAAGTATCTAAGTAGACAGTTTAAATCTCGTTATTAGTGTCATTGTACCAGTCCGTTCCAAAAAAATGTGTTTATGTATGTATTATACCACATGTCTTGTCTCTAAGCTACCTAAGATGTTCCACGTGAAGTGTGGTATTTTTTTAAAGGTGATGCTTATTACTTGGATTCCATCAATCTCTTTCTACAATGAGGACTTTACATTTTGTAGTTGAGGCAGTGGTTAGATATAAGATTAAAGCTTCTTTAAACAGGGGGTTTGTATGTGTTAATTAGTTGTTGCTTAACAAATTATTTAATTTTTTAGAGTGTCTCTTCTAGATTGTCATTTAGCTAGGCATGTATAATATCTCTGCACCAAAAGGTCATTTGTTCCAATGATATCAAAATGATGTTAAAGCATTGATTCTTAAAATATGTTGAGAGTTTAAGTCTTATAATTGACAAAAAAAAAGGTGGAAAAAAATTGTTTTACTACTACAAAAATCACTTTAATGCAACATTTATATTCAAAAAAAACTATGTTAGCTGAAGTTGCATTATGTTTAATATAACTTTTTTGTTACATAATGCAACTTTATTTTTCTTAATGCAACTTTCTTTTTCATAATGCAACTTTTTTAAATGCATATATTATGTAATAAAAATGTTGAATTATGCTAATGCAACTTCAACCAATTCAACTTATTTGCAACCTTTTATGACAAAAAAAATTTGAATTAGCCTTATTTTGTAGTGGTTGTTCAAATATATACACACACATAAAATACCCCTCCAATATTATAGAAATAAGGACATTCATTCCTTCAATGCATGACATTTATTCGTTTATGGTTTTCCTTGATTATTCTTGAAGTTATAATGTGACTTAAAACTTCACATCTTCATCATCTATCAAAATGTACTTATATACTTAAGTTTATGTATCTCCATGTGATAGGTTTTTTAAGTTCTCTTATAAGAAGCTATAAATATGATCTCTTTATAAACCAATTAATTGAAGAAATGTATTTAAAACGATAAACTCACAATATTTATAATTTCTTGACTAATTATTAATTCTTAAAGAATAATAATAACACACGTTAAATAAACACAATGTTTATAATTTCTTGACAAATTATTAATTCTTAAAGAAAAATAATAATGTACGTTAAATAAGAAATTAAAATATCACATATGTTTAGCCATACACATGTCAATAAATCCATCAATCCAATAGGTCATATAAAACATCATCCATTTGAAATCAAGAAAATCGTATATATATCTTCTAAATGAACCGACTTCATTACTTTTAGATTTTGTTGACCGTAAGGCAATCTGGATAGTCAATTTTGTTCGATCCATATATAGGCATTGATCGATAACTAACAACAAACATATTCAAATATTGGAATATATAAGTGAAAAAACTATTTTATAAATATATAATTATCAAATAACACAATATACAGTATTAATTAAAGGTAACATAGTCTTCTCTAACATCAATTAATATGAATACGTAGCACCGTCTATTAATAACATGCAACAACCACCAAGTACCAGAATTATGATATGCCAACCTTTCATTTAATTCATAAGAAATTCATCGATCATATTTCAAATAAATCTTGTCTATTAACACAAGCAACATATCTACTAGCTCTCTCTTTAAAACAACCAAACATGTGGTATTTTGTAAAATTTACGTAGTTTATGCTTATAAAATAACTAACTAATTAGTTAAACATCTTAATTCTAAACTTAAATATCTTTCACACTATTTATGTGCTTCACAAACAATTAGAGATCATACCGAAATCTTTATTTGATTAGACATCCTAATTTATTTTTAAATTTTCACTTGAGCTAACAAGCCCTTTTATAATCTATATGCATTTATTTTAGTAGGTTTTCGGGTAAAATTAACTTCCTGTCACGCTAGATGACTCATCATTTGTTAAATAGACAATAATTTAGGAAATATATTAAATTTATTTATGTCTAAGTTTCTATTTGAAGTATTTAATTTTTTATTTTTTTAGCAAATGGCATCAAACTTGTTTTTAGATTTACATTTTAAATTTCAAGATATATATGATAAACATGACCCGATAATCTTCGATGATAATCAAACTTGTAAACTTCTTTTGAACAACAATTTCAAACCTTTACTTTGAACTTTAACCCCAAATGATTATCACTGATCTAGGATTTGAGCCAACTAGGGCTGTAAACGAACCGAACATTCAGCGAACAGTTCGTGAACCGTTCGGCGGGAAGTTCGTTTATGTTCGTTCATTTGATAAATGAACGAACACGAACAAGAAATTCCGTTCGTTTAGTTAAATGAAGAACATGAACAGAGGTCGTGTTCGTTCATTTGTGTTCGTGAACGTTCGGTAACATGTTCGTTTACGTTCGTTTATGTTCGGACCGTTCGGTGAAGTTCATTTATTATATTTATTTATTAAATATGTTGTATATTTTTAATTTTTAGTTTAATACCATAATATTTAAGTTATTTTTAGTTTGATACTGTAATATTTTAATTTATACATTTGTAAATGATTATCTCCAATGCTTGAGATTAAGAATGTTGATTTTTGTTGTTTAAATAATATGTGTTCATTAGCGTTCGTGAACCGTTCATGAACAAGCTAAATTTCTTAATGAACGAACACGAACAAGAATCTTCGTTCGGTTAGCGTTCGTGAACCGTTCGTGCACAAGTTCAAAGGTAAACGAACGAACACGAACAAGGGCTCGTTCGTGTTCGTTCGGTTCGTTTACAGCCCTAGAGCCAACGGTAAAGGCTAGCCTCTTGGTGTTAGACACAGGTTCAGTCCTCATTGATGAAGCCAGAATCCATATTGTAAATGGTAAGAGACTCGGACTGTCTTATGAAGAAGGTATGGTGTATATTGGTTTAGCCGAACCAAACTCCCCAACCGAGGAAAGATTAAATAAGAAAAAAAGTTTTGCCTAAGAAGAGTAAAAACTAGCAAAATTTTGACATATGACATGATAATTTAAATATAACATCTTATTTTTTGTACTATATTTTCATTTTTTGTACTAAATACTTTTTTGTACTAAATTTTTGTGTTTTTTGGACTGTATTTTTGTTTTATACTACATTTTTATTTTTTTTTGTACTATATATTTTTTGTACTAGATTTTTAGATTTTTGTACTGAATTTTTTTTTGTACTAGATTTTTTTTATTATATTTAGCATGTCACATGTCAAACTCTTATCTGTTTTTTACTATTTTTAGGCAAAAATCTCTTTTTATTGGATCCAACGTCTTCCCCACTCCATCAAACTTATAAATAAGAAACATTAATTACCAAAAAAGAGGTCAGATATACATCAAAGTTATAAATAAAAAAAGAGTTAAAAGTAATTAATTAAGAGATAATAACTACTTGTGAAAGCAAAATTGATCAATTTTCAAAATTCGTGTCCTAAATTTATTAATTTCAGTTAATAAAATTAGTTAGAAAAACGATAATTAATTGGCAGGTGAAATTATTAGATGAACATGTTAAGTTATGGCTTAAAAGGGATTCTACAGTGGCAATGGATATGTTGTGATTATTGGAAAATTATTAAAATATATATTTGATGTGGAGTTCTAACTAATATCATTTATTGATTTTTGTTCATGTTAAAAAACCTAAAAATAATTTTCTTTTATATCAGTTTTTCACCAAATACATTACAGTTTAGCGGTATCTTAGTGAAGGAATAAGGCTTAAGAACCAAATAGTCCTGGGTTCGAATCCCACAAGGGTTTTTTCCTCAAAAATATTGAGTTTCCTTCAAAACTAGTGACTTCGTGTGACACCTCGTAAATTCCAGGTCAACATTTATTTTATTTTAATAATAATGTGTATTATTATTTCATACGTGGCACTAGAATTGTTAATAATTAGTGTGACACGTGGCACAACAATCCAAACACACAGGTAATTCGAGGAATTATCGTAAAACGCAGCATGTATCTTGAACAACGAACGTTGGTGAATTAAGCGAACCACAGCCCACTTGCACTACACTTAGGTCCTAGAGAACCTAAGATAGATGTAACGATGTTTACCAGGCTCAAAACGATGATCGTGATCAAGAAATACACGAAGAACGGACCAAATCATGAAAATGGGCCAATTGGGCTGATCCGGCGGGCTAGGCGGTACGCCTAGGCCCTCCCCTTATCCCTTGGCGGTACGCGCGAGGCAAGGAAATGCCTCGGATGCCGTCTTTCTGGCGCGGAACGCCTGGTGTCGGAGTTCCCCGTGGGGCGATACGCTTGGGGCTCTGACAGCTGAAAATCTTGGTTTAAACTCCCCAAAATCATGATTATCCTACTATAATCATCAAGTTTATTTCCAGACGTAATCTCTCCGACTTAAACCCCCAAAAACCTCTGTTATCACCCCTAGAACACCATAATTACCCTTAAAGAACCTTTGGAAGCCATTGTTGAAGGTTAAGAGCTTGAAGGAGGTGAAGCTTGGAGCTAAACATCGACACCACCATTACTTGCAACAACTTAGGAGCCGTTCTCAGGAAGTTTTGTAGCTGCTAAGGTGCTGACCCAGTGAATCTCGTCTTCCACAAGGCATTTGAAGGTAGATCCATGACCCATGAAGCTTTAAATCACCACAAAACCCACATGCAAAGCCATTCACACACATGCAACTACCCACACTTCACATGCACGAATTTTCTATGAGAATAGATATGTGATTTAATGATATTTCTACTGATTTGATGATTTCATGACGATCCATGATGATCTTGATTGGTTTTAATGATCATTCGATGATTTTGCTATGAAATGGGTATCATGGATTACATGCATGTACAATCTAAGTAGATTCACATGATTATTGATGATGATATGTTGTTAGTTATGATATTTGATATGATCTAAGAGATTTAGAAGTGTTATTGTTATCAAGAAATGATATTTGGTGATTATTACTAATTTTAGTAACTTTGTTGTCACAAAACTTGAGAAATTGATGAAATGGTAACATGCATAAGTGTCACACCCCCAAATTCCCACTCGTGATGTCAGTCCACGTGGGTGTGACGTGGTCAGGATCACAGCTCATGGTCATATAGAACGACTCTATATGAGTTACACAATCACACAGATTTGCAAGATAAACATGTTTTCAAATAAAGCAGCAGAATGTTTATAACTAAAACAACGGAAATAATTAGATATCATAAGTAAATAAAGTTACAGCGGAATGTAAATTGTTCAAGACACTACATGGTTAAAATGTTTTGAAAACATTAAATGCACACAACGCCTAAGACATGAGTCTATATGAAAGCCAGACTCCTTAGTGTGTCCTTGTGCGTGTCCTTGCGTGTGCTCCATCAGTTACCTGAGAATACATGCGAAAAGTGTCAACTAAAAAGTTGGTGAGTTCACAGGTTTAGACAGACACAAATAGTAAACAGATATATACTGGGTATGTTAAGTTTTGTCGTTGGATACTACGATCCGTGGAGTGTGTCAGTTCATCTTACCGAAACTAGATTGTTTCCGTTTGCCTCCGCAGGTCATCGCTGAACCAGCATTTCCATCGAAATTACACTAGTTATGACCTCCAGTCAACATTGGTTCCGAGTAGGGTTAGTCAAACCCAGTAGTACTACGTAATTACGACTCGTTTGATACACAACTAACGGTAAGGATAAGTGAGGACTTTAAGCGATATAAGTTACACTCGAAAATGGTTTTCACAACATACCAGTCTTACATCTAAAACAGTTGCATGGTATTCTCACCCCAATAGTTTAGCAAAACAGTTAAAGCGTAAAAGTGGGGCTGTAAACTCACCTGAGTTTGTGTAATGCGTTTGCTCAAAAGAGATCGTGTAGCTCGTCGGCTAGTAGTCACCTATATCACATAGGTACTATGAGTTCGTGTTTACACATGTGGGCCTCACAGGACCGCGTTTGTGTTTAACAACACCAAGTTGTTAAGTGGGTCATGTTGACCGTGTTTGACCGTGTTTGACCTAAGTACCTAACGAACTGTGTTTGACCTAACGAACCGTTGGTGACGGTTTTTGGGATCAAGTGTTCGTGTAACGTGCGGTTTAGTGTCGTGTGATGTGTACGGATACCAAAAATCATTCCCATGAGGAAACTTACTATTTATAGTAAGTTTCCATTTCAGGAAAGTTTCCACATTAGGCAAGTCATGCAATAATTCACATTCCGATTATTCTAACTTGCATAATTACCCTAAATGAGCATGTTATCACATAGCACATCGTTACACATAGCCGGTTTAGTAAAGTTTGCGCGTAAAAGTTTCTAAAATTAGAAAGTTTCTAAATTAAGCATATTTCATCAAGTTTAACAACCAATATCATCTAATATCATTATCTTAGTCCTAAATAACCCTTTAATCATGATCATTACGACTAACATGTGACAAATCATTGACTTGGCAAAATAAAGTTACTATATTTAGTAACTTATGAAAATACCCAAAAATCAAATCTCCCAACAACATAATCCTATCAATATCATCATGTAATCACTAAATAAACATGTTAGACTCAAGACATTATCATACATATCATCCATTTGCAAACTTGTGATAAAAAGTTACTATTTATAGTAACATTTATAAAAATCATGACTTTGACCATTCTAAACATTCCTATGCACCAAATAACTATCATATTAACTCTTAAACATCATTTGAAACATATATTTTAGATCTAAACATACCCATGTGGTCATTTCATCAAAAACACATACTTAGTAACTTTAAAGTTACTATTTTTAGTAATATTCACATCTATGACATTTCTTGATCATAATCAAACATTCTAATCACATGGGACATCATCAATAACACTTTCAATAACATTTTGTAACAACCGGTTTTTAATAATGAATGTATTGTGAATAATTGTTAATCGAACGGTTGTGGTTGTTGTGATTTGAAAAATATGTGATATTACGTCATCTACGGCAAGAGCACATTTGGTCGTGCTTGAAATCCACGAGGATTTAGTAACTTTTATTATTGGGGATTGATAGTATGTGAAAAATGATGAACGTGGGCGAAAACCGTGCGCAAAACGGAGTTCGTATGCTCCCGGAATCGCGAAACGAAGTTTAAATCAAATATTGGAAGAAAAACACGCTAGGCGCATAGCCTAACCCCCAACCCTCGAGAGCCAGGCTATGCGCCCAGGCACTATGTCGGCTAAAATGGGTTTAAGTGATCCGAAGTCGTCCAGAACGCTATTTCTTCACCTGCTTCGTCCCTAAGCTACCTACAGACGTAAAAATACAACCTTTGATCATTCTAACTCCATCATAAACCCATTAGAAGTCATAAATCTCACCAAGGATTGTATTTTCAAGTCCTGATCGCTGTTTTAACCGCAGAAATCCGTCAGATCAGGTAACGGTTTGTTTTATCCTACTGGTTCAATATTTTGTGGATTAAATCTAGTTTTAAATGTATTAGTATTATTATGGGCATTGATTATTGCATAGTTGATAACTAGGGATTGTTAGAAACGAAGAACTTGTTGTTTTGATGGTGAAATCTTCGTTTTGAAGCCGGGATGATGTCCGGTTGTTATGAAATCCATATCATGGTGTGATAACCAGTAGGAATGGGTAGATTATGGTTTTAAATGAAATATGGATTATGATCCATGGATTAAACGATGATTATGATGAATTGATGTTAACATTATTAATAGTTATGATCTTAAAATAAATATTGAATAATAAAAGTGATTAAAGATCGTAACTAATATAATGAACATCAGTTATTTGATAAATTGCCTAACAGAGGCATGAGATGTGATTAATTGTGATAATTGACTAAAACTTGCTTAAGATAGTAAGATAGAGTCAATTATGTGATAAATTGACTTTGAGAAAGTCAAACCAGTCAAGTGCGTTGAACTTGATTATATGTGTTATATGTATTGAGTATAGTTGTATATGTGTGAATATGCAACTAGGTATTGACGGTGAAAGTCAAGGGATAAGCCACAGAAGTGGAAAAGAGGTTGTAGGAAGTGAACAACCGCTTGAACCAGGTAAGTTACCCAACTTACTGTAACATTACATATAAGTAGTAGAAAGAGTCTACTTGATTTTGATGTATATATATTGGTTGATTTGAATGAATGGGCATAACTAGATTGGAACTAATTGAGTTAATAGACTCTAATGTATAAATGTTAAGTTCCAATGTGTTTATGTCACGATTGAATAAATTATGCAACATAGATTGCGTAAGAATAGCCGGATGAGCCGGTGTTTGACTATGATATCACAAATGTGTGATTAGTCAGAGGTGCTGACAAATAGCTATGGTGGAAGTACATGATTGTGGACACCATAGTGTAACTTTGATTAAACTATTGTGATTAATAGTTGATGATTGGTAATATGACATTATTACATTGTGAGAGTCAATTCGAATAGAAATGACCCAGCTTGACTTTTAATTATGAAAAATGTATTTTTACATTTTGTTGTTATGACTCCACAATGGTGGATAGACAGAGGTGCTGTCAATTGTCTTAGATGGAAGTACCGGTTGGTGAACATCTTAAGACTAAATAAATATGACTCCACAATGGTGGATAGACAGAGGTGCTGTCAATTGTCTTAGATGGAAGTACCGGTTGGTGAACATCTTAGACTAAATAAATATGACTCCACAATGGTGGATAGACAGAGGTGCTGTCAATTGTCTTAGATGGAAGTACCGGTTGGTGAACATCTTAAGACTAAATAAATATGACTCCACAATGGTGGATAGACAGAGGTGCTGTCAATTGTCTTAGATGGAAGTACCGGTGGGTGAACATCTTAGACTAAATAAATATGACTCCACAATGGTGGATAGACAGAGGTGCTGTCAATTGTCTTAGATGGAAGTACCGGTTGGTGAACATCTAAGACTAAATAAATATGACTCCACAATGGTGGATAGACAGAGGTGCTGTCAATTGTCTTAGATGGAAGTACCGGTTGGTGAACATCTTAAGACTAACTAAATATGACTCCACAATGGTGGATAGACAGAGATGCTGTCAATTGTCTTAGATGGAAGTACCGGTTGGTGAACATCTTAAGACTTAATATATGTATGATACCACAAATGTGTGGATAACCGGTTAATCCGAAAGTTAAATTGTTGAAACCACAGATGTGTGGATAATTGGTTAAGCCAATAAAATATATGTATATTTGGTGTTTTAAATTTAGCCAGAGGTGCTGGTGGTAGAGTTGAATTAGATAATATATTCATATTGTGAAAATGTCCCACTAAGGGAAATAAATGCACCATATGTGTTGGGTGCAAGTTGATGTTTGAATATGATATATATTATTATCTAAAAATGATTAACATCCATATGATATGTATGTGGATGGGCTTAAATAAGTTTTTGGGAATTTTGGGAGGGTTACTTACTTAGTTCATATGAACTAATTGTGACCTTATATGTGATGTTACAGGTCAAGATAGATATGCATTGGGCGATCAGATCGGGCACGTTGTGAAGCAGAACCAAACGTTATGTAAAGTATGTGGTAGTATTAAACTTAAACACACCAGTTTTTATTAATCATAAATGTAAATGATTGAAATTAAGTGTGTTTAACTTGTGAAAAATGAAATTTCACGCTTCCGAACATGATTTTTGATAAAGTTTAATTTGGGACCTAAAAATGGGACACGTGTAATCGTGTGTAAAGTTTGGGTGTTACACATTTCAACACTGAAAATTACATAAACCATTGTAGATCATACATGCATGTTGATTAAAGTAGCCATTTCATCACAAAATCAACAAATCGACATCACAATCAATCAAATCATCGTGGATCGTTATAGAATCATCAAATCAGTGATAATAACATCAACTAACAAATCTAAACTCATAAAATTTCGTGATTAGGAGTGTGATGGTGATGCATGTAGCCTAAAGGGCTTGCATGTGCGATTTCAAGTGCCAAAAACACGAAATGGGACTAGAACTACCTCAAGCTAGTTCGAGAGGACTGAGATGAAGCTGGAACAGTGATGGAGGGCTTCAAGAAGGTCTGGAATGGTCTTCACAGCAGCTCTACTTCGTGCAAGATGGCGATCGAGGCTTCTTAGTTCACCACCAACTCCCAAAGGCTTCAATAGAACTCCCCAAGTGCTTCTAATGGCTTCCCAATGGCTAGAAGGTGTTTTGCAGGTGATGGGAACGAAGGTTGGTCGCCTGGAGTTCGAGAGAATAGGTAGGAGTCGGCAGAAATGATTAACATTGGGTTTATAAAGATTTTATGCGTGTTAGGGTCGTCGCGTACCGCGACGTATGTCCAAAAAGCAGCTCCACGTACCGCGGCGATTAAAATAATAATTATGTTCCCGAAACACGCCGCGTACCGCGGTGGTGGAAGTTGATCGGTCGTCGCGTACCGCGACTCTTTTCGGAGAATTCAAATTCTCCCGCCCATGGGTCACGTACCGCGAAGGTCCAATTAGTTGCCCATCGCGTACCGCGATGGGTCTCGGTTAAGCCCAATAAGCCCAATTTTCGAGTGTAACTATTATCGCATTAAGCCCTCACGTATCCTTACCGTCAGTTTTATGACAAACGAGCCGTTATTACGTAGTACTACTGGATTTGACTAGCCCCACTCGGCACCAATGTTGACCGGAGGTCATAACGAGTGTAATATCGATGTTGATTACCAGGTTCAGCGATGACCCGGGGAGGCAAACGGAAACAGTCGAGTTTCGGTAAGATGAACTGACACACTCACGGATCGTAGGATCCAACCAACAACTTAACATACCCAGTATATGTCTGTTTACTGATTTATTGTCTGTCTAAACCTGTGAACTCACCAACTTTATAGTTGACTCTTTTTCGCATGTATTCTAAGGTAACTAATGGATCTCAAGCTAGGATGCGCACAAGGAAACAATAAGGAGTCTGGCTTGCATATAGACTCATGTCCTAGGCTTGTGATTGAATTATGTCTTTTTAAACAATACTGATTTTGTAGTGTCTATTAACAATTTATCTTTACGCTATAATATTTTATTTTTCCGCTACTTTAGTCATCATAGGAGTGAATTTATGGAGCCATAAAAAAAATACTAAATCTTAAAAAAAAAAGAAGAAAACAACAAAAAGATGTGTGACATGCGTCTATGGCTCATTAAATAGGAAAAAGTTGAATAAACTGCCTTAGGGCTGTTTGTTAGATCTGAATCATTAAGTTCTGAATGGTTAAGAGAGTCTGAACCATTAAGTGCTAAACATAATGGTTAAGTGCTGAATGGTGTGTATTTTCCATTTAGCATGGTATTGGTGCTGAATGGTTAAGTGCTGAACTGAATCATTAAGATGTAATTTAATATAAACCAAACGCACTGAATGGTTAAGTGCTGAATGGTTAAAAGCTGAATGGTTACATTAAAAGGTAAACAAACAACCCCTTACTTCGATACATAACCTTTGCGAAGGGGGAAATTGTTTGGAATGCATTCATGCTTAGCATGTATATCATATTTTGATAATGTTATATATATATTAACATATAGGTCAAATGTTAAACCAAGATAGTCGAAGGATTATAAAATATGTGACCTATTAAAGACAACGTACAATCAAATATGAAAGAGCAACAAGACACTAAAAGTAAAACTACATGATCATGGGTTAACTATATATTCGAGCATCATCATTTGTTTGCCAAGATCAACAAACCGTTGAAGTCGGGAGATAATAACTGGTGTTACCGTTGAATTGAGAATCAACTATACCACTTCAAGCAAAAGATTCAAACAAATACATGTTAATCTAATGAAATCCAAGCAAGTTAGGAGATGCAAAGTATACACTTGTTTGAATTCATTATGATTTTAAGTATTTACTAACACCTAACTAGTGTTCTTAATGTGAATCATGTAAGCAAAAAGGTTTCAAGAGGACAACATCTCCTTAACAAGGTTATAGGGGTAGCATCCCTAAGAGCTAGTGATCAAGGGGCAAATCTCCTTACTAAGGTAGAGCTAAAGGATCAAATAATAAGATCGAATTCATAATCACTATTGTTTTAATATGATTCAAGAATGTATAAATAGTTTATGAAATCTAAGAATGTTACGTTTTGAGAAGAAGTGATACAAGATGAGATTAATTATATTATGCAAAGATAGTTAAAAATAGTTGATATATCCCTCGATTTAAATTCTTGTCCTGTAAATGAATCTTTAAAGGAGAGATGAAGATGGATGGTAACATACCTAAGTTTAAAAAGCCAAACTGGTTGTTCAGAGCTTTAGACAAAAGCAAGGTATTGACCAAGTATGGTGTAATATATGTAGCTTGTGGCTAGTTATAGTTCATTCATTTCAAATTTAGTTTAAAAACTATGTTAAACTTAATTTATATAAACTTTAAATATCCAAAATATTAAATGATGAGAACCCTAAACATCAAATATTATATATCCAACATCAAGATTGTACTAAAGATACAATTTTTAATCACTAAAATGATATTAGTTCAAAATATATAGCAAAACCCAAATAAACAGCAAAATTAAGTGACAAATAGTGACTTCAAAATACAAGTAAAAATTAATTAGCTTAATTATAAATGCCACATTTTGTGTATATAACAATACTTATAGGCTCATTTATAGAATCACATTTAAACCCACGAGTAGTCGAGCACCACGTCAACTGCGACCATTTTCATGTCCGTTTACCTATCTTCAACCGTTGATTTCACGATTAACATCAGTTAAACAAAGCTTTCTGAACACTTGTTGAGTTTCTTTCAAGTTCCAATTGCAAAAGTGCATTCGATTGTTAAGGAATCCATGAATTTCTAATAAGAGATACCTTTAAAATAAACGACAAGTGTTTGGTGTATCCAAATGACGCATTGATAAATAATGAGAATTCAAATGTTAGTAAATTCTTTTTTAAAATCAAACGCCCATTCACTCAAGATCATCTTGACAAATTGGTCACCCTTTTGTTCGAAGAACATATATAGTTTTATATTTAACCTGACCCCATGTACAGGAAGGATAGGTGTTTAAGGTGTAATTCTGAATCCTTAGTTAATATGGAAAAAACACAATATTTATTATAAGAAAGCTCTTTTTAACATATTATGTGCTTGTCTTTGTACATAAATCTAATTATTGTTCATGTTTTCTAACTATTTAACCTTTTTTTTTTAAAAGTTAAACCTGTTATTTTGAAATATCATATTGGTTTATTTTAAAAACCCAAAAAGAAATCAAGGATTACTTTCGATGTGAGATCTGATCATATCATGCTCTATCGATAATTTACTACATATGAAGGACGTAAATTTTAAAAGCTTATTTTCCCACGTTATTGTTTGGTAGACTCCCCCCTCCACCACTAATTTGTAATTTATTATTATTATTATTATCAAAATGTAAAAATTATTTATATTTTCTTCTTTAAGATTTTGGTGTTTTAATAATTTTTCCGCGTTATAATGTTACACCAAACGAAGTCGTATTAGTGTGTTTAGACAGAAAAAAGCAATAGTCCTTATCAACTCACATAGTCACATTAACATTAACATGTTTAGAATATGGCTAATATAATAGTATACAATGTATAAAGGCGAATATATATATATATATATATATATATATATATATATATATATATATATTTAAAATAACTTCTTGTGATTTTACATACGTGACTTTCTTTGATTGTCACAAACTTATCTCTTCTCATATCTTCAGATTATATTTATGTAGCAAATGTTTTATCATGTCCAATATTGTTGTATGTGATAAATATCACATCCTATTAATTATTCTTTAAGAACTATATGTACATACTCTTATTCTAAAGGGCTTCTAGTCTAAGTGGGTACCCTCTTGACTTCTTTATGAAATATTTAAGTTCGATTTTTTGTGTGAGCAATTGCTCCTCAAGAAGCAAGGGTTTTCCGAGTGTTAGGGTTTCTCTAAAATTGGTAAGATATAAATGATGTGACTAATGTGCAACCTCCTCTTTTAAGGACGTGTCAGTTAATTACTTAATTGAATGTTGTCATTCAAAAAAAACATACCGTCATTATAGCCGACCACTATTATTGACATTTTAACGTCATCGGATGATTTTCACAAGGGTCGGGCGCATATATTTGTATTTTAATGCGTTATTGTCAACCACATATGTTGGTTATAGTGCGGAACATAGTATGCTTTTAACATTAAAAAAACGTGCACTACAAGATTAAAGACCTGTAACGACGACAACAATTGCCGCTATAGATGGCATTGTCGTCACAATAGAGAGTGAAAAATAAGAAAAAAAAATTAATTACCTATAGCGGCAACATGTAGTCGCTATAATTAATTCAATAGGCGACAATTTTTTTCGCCAAAACCCGTCCTTTCCCATTAGATCAACCTATATCAATGACAGTTGGCCGTTACAAGTTAAAAAAAAACGCCAGGTCTAAAACGACCTTGTGACGTCGCTATAGGTCAAGATACATGAACGACCTGGCATCGTCTATATACTCCCAAATTCTTGTAGTAATGGTTGGAGATGACTGTAACAACATGCCAGAAGGTTGTCATCACCCATGACACACGGCACACTGACATGTATAAACAAAAAAACAAACATACCCAGTATATTTCCACTGTTCAGCAGGGTCTGGGGAGGAAAGATGGACACAAACCTTACCCCTGCTCCAGTTGGGATAAAGATGCTGCTCTGAAGGAGTACCCGGCTCATAGTTGTCGTTTGAATTAATCATCCCAACATTTTTAACGTTATTTTCACATAATAAGTAAAATAACGTTAAAATTAGTGAAATTTTACTTTGATCACTTGATGGCTCACACATATATACATTATATGCATGCATACTGACATATATAAGGCCCAGTAATATGAAATAGGGCTATCAACATCTATGTTTATACATTTTGTAATAAATCTAATGACTTTCGATCTTAAATGTCGATCATGTTTGTAACAAAATACCTAAGCCTGTGTTAGATAAGCAAAATGAGGGGAAGTTTGTTTGAAATGACTATGGTCTATGAAACTCTGGTGATCAAGCATATATTTTAAGAATTTTCATTTTGTAAAATCATTTATTGTATTTGACTATTTGGTGAACAATCATAAAGTAAATGGCTTTTTACTCGGGACAATATTTGTTTAATACCATCAGAAAAAAGATACAGATAAATTACCAAAATGTCCACTTTGACAAGAATTTTAACCAAAATGTCCATTTGACTTTTCAAAAGCAGAAATGTCCATCCTCTTTACGGGCGCCGGCGCCTGTGTACTCACGGGCGGCCGCCTGTGTAAGCCCCAATCAGAAAGCGCCATGTGTCCTACACGGGCGCCCACGCCCCTTAAAAATGACAAACGCCCGTTTAAAAAAAAAGTTGTCACGGGCGTCGGGCCCACCCTGACAACTTTGTCACGGGCGTCCGCCCCTAAAAAAATAAAAAAATAAAAAAGTCGTTTAAAAAAAATTTAAAAAAAATAGAAAAAAATAAAAAAATAAAAAAGTATAGTCGGGCGCCTGTAGAGTACAGGCGGGCGCCTGTAGAGTACAGGCGGACGCCTGTAAAGTACGGGCGCCTGTAACTTACAGGCGGGCGCCTGTAACTTACAGGCGGGCGCCTGTAACTTACAGGCGGACGCCTGTAAAGTACAGGCGGACGCCTGTAACACGTTTTCCGAAAAAAAAGTCTTGGACGCCCGTAACTAGGTTCGGGCGCCTGTGTGGTCGGTCCGGGCGCCCGTTAAGGACACATGGCGAAATCCCATTGGATCTCATATAGGCGGCCGCCCGTAAGTATACGGGCGCCGACGCCCGTAAAGGGGATGGACATTTCTGCTTTTGAAAAGTCAAATGGACATATTGTGTAAAAATCTGGTCAAAGTGGCTACTTTGGTAATTTTCCCAAAAAGATACCTCTCCCTGGTCAAGTAAATGCATTTTTTTAATATATGTTTTAATAGATTTTGGGAGTCATTTTGTATGATAAATAAAGATGCGGGTGCGCCAACACATACACTAGCCTTAAAACCTGTTTATTACACAAGTTCAATAAGAAAAAATATAATTCATTAATATAAATTAATAATAAGTTTCTAATAATTATATATATAATTAAAAGCCAACCAAAATGAATAGTACATTTTTAATATTTTATTATATAACCAAAATGAATAATACATTTTTTATATTTTATTATATATATATATATATATATATAATTAATGAATAAATAGTGTATATTTATGATTTAAATAGTAAAAATAAATAATAAATACATATATTACTATATTGAATATTAAATATTATGTATATACACACATATATATATATATATATATATATATATATATATAGGAAGAAGATAAAATGTTAACTTATGTTTATTGTGTTAACCGAATAACTACATTTTATTACATTGGGGCTCACACTAAAGTAAATCTAAAGGTTGTGGTTTTTTTCTTTTTTTAATTAATGTAGGGTCCACTTGCATTAATAAAAAAATAAGAAAAATTGTACACCTTTAGATTTACTTTTATATGGGCCCCAAAGTAATAAGATGTAGTTTTTCGGTTATCGCAATAAAAGGGGTTAACATTCGAACCATCCCCTATATATATATAGTGAAAAAAACATGGTTCGTAAAATTGAATAATAAATCTCTTGAATCACCAAAAGTTTTTTTTAGTTTTGAAAATTAGTAAACAGAAATGAGGGTATAAATTTAAAAAAATTGCTTAGAGATTTGTTTTTTTATTAAATTTGAAAAAGTTGATTAGATATTTTTTTTTTTGTTTTAATTCAACATATTGGTTGCAGGTGAAAAAGATTTTATAAATAATTTTTTTCTATTATTTTTCTAACATATTTGTGTGGATTTTGTATAATTTGTTTTTATAAAAAATGTGTAGAGTCCGTAATTAAAAATTTAATTTTGCTATGTAATTTATGCTTTTGCAAATGATATATAATACCGTTCTTCGGAATGTACTGTGATTACCCGCCGCAACACGCGGGATGGAAAAAACCTAGTTATAAATTATATTTTAAGATAAGATATAATTGAAATTTTATTATATTTAATATAATTTTAATAAATACTAAATTATTAGAACAAAAACGAACATTTTTCTAATAATTAATAAAATAATTTAATAATTAAAAACTATTAGTAGTTATTATAAGAAAGACGCAATGAAAAAAAATTCAAACTAAAAAAACATGAAATATGTTTGCTAAATATACATTTTTATATTATAGATAAGATGTGTTAAAATACGTCTCTCTGTATATAAATAGACGTAGAGAAGTTAATCCTTGAGCCATCCACAAGAGACTATTTATGCAGGTGCATGTGTGCATCTTTACATAGATTTCCTTCCTCTTGGCTATACTACAATAATAGTCTCGTTATCGACACAACGTACGTTCGCCACCATATATACAACCAATCGCCACCGCTGCCACCACCATTTCAGGTTCTAAGAATGTCAGCTCGTATAGGTGTAGCAGACTTGCCGGAGTCGTCGCGGTTAGAGCCGGGATCTCCAACTCTCGGCGAGCTTCTCAAGTCCATGAGCCTATCCAGAAATGACGAGAATGTCGGTGAGAAGATCGAGCATAGTATTTTGGAAATGAATCAGATAAACAACGAGCCTCAATCGTTGCCGTTTGTATTATCGTTTACCAATTTGACGTATAGCGTGAAGGTACGTGGTAAATTCGGCCTTCCGGCTGTATTTGGAGGTCGGAAAAAGCTTAAATCTGTTCCGGCGACTGCGTCGGAGCCGGTCGGAGGAGAGAATTTGCTTTCCAAGAGCAAGGTGTTGTTAAATGATATCTCCGGCGTAGCTAGAGACGGCGAGATACTGGCGGTGCTTGGTGCCAGTGGATCGGGGAAATCCACTCTGATTGATGCTTTAGCGAATCGAATTGCTAAAGGAAGTTTGAAAGGAACAATAACTTTGAACGGTGAACAGTTGGAATCGAAGATGCTGAAGGTGATTTCAGCTTATGTTATGCAAGACGATCTGTTGTTTCCGATGTTAACCGTGGAAGAAACGTTGATGTTCGCCGCCGAGTTCCGTCTCCCCCGGACGCTATCAAAATCGAAGAAGAAGCAGAGAGTTGAAGCCCTAATTGATCAATTAGGACTTCGAAACGCCGCGAATACAGTCATCGGCGATGAAGGCCACCGAGGAGTTTCCGGTGGAGAACGCCGCCGTGTTTCAATCGGAACTGATATCATTCACGATCCTATCATCCTGTTTCTGGACGAGCCGACGTCAGGCCTCGATTCCACCAGTGCGTACATGGTGGTGAAGGTGCTACAACGTATTGCACAGACCGGAAGCATCGTCATTATGTCAGTACACCAGCCTAGCTTCCGGCTTCTCGGTTTACTTGACCGGTTATTGTTTCTGTCCCGTGGTCAGACCGTATATAGTGGCTCACCATCGAAGTTACTATCATTCTTCGCCGATTTTGGACATCCGATTCCGGACAAGGAGAATCGTACAGAATTCGCACTCGATTTGATCAGGGAACTCGAAGGCTCTCCCGAGGAACGAAAAGCCTCGTTGAATTCAACAAATCATGGCAAATTTTGAAACGATCTCGTCACAGTACGCTCAGTGCCGGCAATGAAACCCCCACCCATGGCTTATCGCTGAAAGAAGCGATAACTGCGAGCATATCCAGGGGGAAGTTAGTCTCCGGAGCCACCACCGACGCTAGCCACACCTCCATGGTTCCTAACTTCGCGAACCCAATGTGGATGGAGATTGCAGTTTTATCAAAACGTTCGTTTAAAAACTCACTAAGAATGCCGGAGATATTCGCAACTCGATTGGGTGCAGTTATGGTCACCGGTTTCATACTGGCCACCATATTTTGGAAACTCGATAATTCTCCGAGAGGCGCGAGGGAACGCTTAGGGTTCTTCGCATTCGCCATGTCAACAACGTTCTACACGTGTGCAGATGCATTACCAATCTTCATTCAAGAACGTTTCATCTTCATGAGAGAAACTGCTTACAACGCTTACCGCCGATCTTCATATGTCCTCTCGCATTCACTGGTAGCAATCCCTGCACTCATTTTCCTATCAATCACGTTTGCAATAATCACATTCTGGGCCGTCGGACTCGACGGTGGAGCTTCTGGATTCTTCTTCTACTTCTTGATAATCCTAGCATCATTCTGGGCCGGAAGCTCGTTCGTCACATTCCTCTCCGCCGTCGTCTCTCACGTCATGATCGGATACGTCATCGTCGTTGCCATTCTCGCGTACTTCCTGCTATTCAGCGGTTTCTTCATCGACCATGATCGAATCCCGGTTTACTGGATTTGGTTTCACTACATTTCCTTAATCAAATACCCATACCAAGCAGTTTTAAACAACGAGTTTCAAGATCCCACCAAATGTTTCGTCCGTGGAACTCAGATTTTTGACGGCAGCCCTCTCTCCTACGCCGACGAGTCGTTGAAGCTTAAGATGTTGGAAAATATGGGTAAGACGTTAGGGTTTAACCTCACCGGCACCACATGTCTGACCACCGGCACCGACTTGTTGAAGCAGCAGGGTGTCGTAGATTTGGGTAAATGGGATTGCTTATGGATCACCATGGCTTGGGGTTTCTTATTCAGGATATTGTTCTACTTTTGCTTGTTGCTGGGAAGCAAAAACAAAAGGAGGTAAACTGTAAACAACGGAATATTTGGGTTCCAAAAGTGTAAGTTTTCCCGTTTAATTTGGCGGGAGTAAACAAAAATATTTTATGTTTTTTTTTGGGGGATACATTTTCTCTCTTAATAAATTTGTATTATAATCACAATACAGTTATCATTTTGTAACACAAATATACTATTAATTCAAATAGTGGTTTTACATAAATTAAATTTGCTTGCTAGAAGATAGATGGATAGAAATTTTTTTTAATTTATTTATTTATTTACTTTTTCATATATAAAGGCTGAGATTATTGAATTATGAAATGAAATGAAATGATGTTATAAAAATGAAAAAAGTTGCATATTCGTTTCTAACAAGATTCATTTTAAAAATAAAACTCTGACGTTTATAATTTGAGTTACTATTATAAAAAAATAGCGTAATTTGTAATTTTCTAAAAATATATCTTTCATTTTGATTTTTGTAATTAAATCAACTTATAGAGCCATAAGAAAAAATCACTAAATTAATTTTAAACATTAAAGTTTTTAAAAATGTCCTACTTTGATTTTTTTTTTTTTTTATAAATAATTTGTTAACTACTAATTTAGCAACACCAAAAATTCTGTAAAAGAAATTTAAGCCTCCTTATTTAACCAATTTAAGATTTAACAACTTGTTTGAAAAACAAAAAAATTATGTGCATTACATATAGGTTTATAAATTGTAATATATGCAAATAAATTAATTTCTCATGTTTTTTTGCAAGTCAAATTTCTTTAATATATAACTAAATTAGATAGAGGATTTTTTTTAATTTAAAAAAGTATATTGTTTTTTAAATATGATATTAAGTCTTATAAATTTGATGTTTAAGTCTTATAAATTTGATGTTTGCTTAATATAATTTTGATAAAATGTGATGCACATAACATTTGATATTTAATCTAATGTAATTTTAGCCCAAACTATTTCTATTGGAATTAGTTTACTTCATTTTATTCACGGTTTCTTTAAAGTTTTTTTAAAAAATGAATCATATTGGCTTCTAGAAGTGAAAAACAATAATCAAAATAATTAAAAAATGAATGTGAGCACAATTAATGGGGTTAGCCAAATGGGTAGGGGGGCGGGGTGGGGTGGGGGTTGGGAGGTGAGGCTTTCTACATTCACATTTATACATCGGTCATAAATGAATGAGTTTGAAAGGTCAATTTAAAAGCAATAGTTAAGAAACAAGAGTTTGGTGGCAAATTGGTAATGTTAATTATTATTCTTATCACTTCATGTATCTACCCCTCTACCAAAACTTTTATTAACCCTTTAATTTCTTTTGCTAAATAAAATCAAATGTGATTTGTTATCATTTATTCCTCTCTACTTCTATGTTACAATAATTGATTATAATTCATTTATAAGGGCTCGTAATAATCTATGGTTAATAAATCTAAATGGGTACGTATATAAGTTAGTTTGATCTGAATTCAGTTATAAATTTCATTGCCATTGAAGTTTCATTTTCTTTAAACTTAAGATTATTTAAATATATATTTGTTATAGGTAATTAGTTATATAAAAATAGTATCAAGTATGCATCATGCAAACAATCAATCTACGGTAATAAAAAAAATCTAATTTTATTTGTGCGTATATAAGTTTGAATTTGTAACAAAAAAACTATATATATGCATTATTGTGGTTGGTAAGTTTTTTTTCTTTGCTTCATGCCTTTTATTGGCTTATTGCAATCAATAGGCACTAATGCATTATCATGCTCAAATTACACAACTATACTTCTATACTATATAATAAGATAATAACATTTGTCACAACTATACTTCTATCACTTGTCACTAAATGATTGAACAAATTACAATTGTTGTCACATGTTTAAAAAAATAATAAATAAATTTTATTTAATAAATGCAATCAAGCAAACTTCCTAATTTAAAAAAAATAATAATAGTTATTTTTTAAATATTAATAAAATCTAATTATATCAAACTTAAATTTTCAATTAATAATTTTTAAATTCAAAATTTTTTCAAGTTAAATTATCAAGTTACTCAATACCAAAATTTTAAATTCTATTTAAAAAAGAAAAAAATAATTATAATAATTATATTTTATGAATAGTTTCTAATTACAGTAATTGATATTTATTTTCTATCAACTTCATTCTACAAATTAAAAAAAATATCTCAAAAAATCATTTTACAATTTTTAAATCTTAATTACTAATTTGTATTATTTACTATAATTTTACGAATCAGTCAATGTGATTTTATCTTATCTTACTATACTAATAAACAAAGATTTTTTTTGCCACATGTCATGTTATTACACCTTAATTGTCACATGTCAACCTTTTATCAAATTCATTTAATTATCTCATAATAAATAATGATATTCTCTTTCCTATTAAATAATCATAATACAAATAACTAATAATATTAATTATCTTTTAATTAGAAAACACGCATAAGAAAATTTTATAAAATGTAAAAAAAGTTAATATTAATTTTCTTAAAATAAAAAAAATTTATTTTTAGAAAATCAAAGTTATATAGAAAAAAAATTTCTTTAAAAATGATTTTTAAAAAACAATAAAATAAAATATAAACTGGTGATTAAAACAATAAGATTTTTATAAACCGATGACATTTTTTAAATTTATTTAAAAACCAAAGTAAAAAAATGATTAAGAAAAGTTACACTTTTGGTCCTTATATTTAAAGTTATATATAAATTGAGTCGTTAAAATTAAATAATTAAATAATTTATATATTTACCTTTTTGATTTATAAAAGTTAGTCCTTGATAGAATACAAATTGAAACTTTATTATCAATTTGTTCAAAGATAATAATCGTTACAAATCAAAAATATTATATATCATTTGTATAGTTATTAAAGTTTTTAATTGTTTTTTTATTATTTGAAGTATTCATTAATATGTAAAGTAATCATGTTCTCTTAAAATATCGTTTTATAATTTTTTTTAAATATTATTACTAATTATTTAATATTTTTATATTAAATCCGTGTAATACACGGGGTAATACTCTAGTTAAGTATGCACATGATCAATAAGAAAGTATATAGTATATGGATTAAAGGGATGCAACTCTCTCCAACATTTAATACGTCACCTTATTTTATCTCACTTAATTCACAATCAAAAGTACTTGACGAATGACGATGATATAAGAAGAATAAAATCGCATATCATTTCGTTTAATAAAGTTGTTTGTTTAAGAAGTAATGCAGCAACACATGTAAAAATTACGTTGATTAGTATTATTTATATAAGTTTTAAATATCTAAATCAATTTTTTTTTTAAAAAAAAAACCCCGATTACTAGTCCCCAACCCTCAGCAACTTTTCTTTCTCTTTTGATTTGTAGCACACGGAATGAACGGTCAACCCGTGACCCCCCAAAGCCCCTATCTGAGACCACCCTGTGATGTATATATATGCCAAAAAAGTAGTTTAACCTAAAGTTTGAGTTTAGATTTTACCCTAAGTGGATTCATCGGCTCAACAAAAAACGTCACACATTTTAATATGTTCCTCTCGGTTTATAAGGTTTTGGATAAAACTAGAGAGTTGTTTGGGCTGAATTACATTTCATAATGACAAAACTTAAAACATATTTTATAGTATCTATACTATATAATAAAATAATAACAATATGACACATGAAGTAATTATAGCTTATTCACATAATATATGTGACGTCCAATTTAAAAATTAATTTTTTATAATACACTTAAGTTTAACTTCAAAATTTACAACAAAATTAATAATTCATTTTCTCTAAATATTATTGAAAATCCAATCATTTTAAAATTTGTATCTTCTGTCAATGATTTTAAAAATTCAAAATTTCTAAAACTCATTAGTATTATTTAAAGAAGTATTTAGAGATTTATATAATGCATTTTCCTTTCATTTTTTTTCTAAAAACATTAAAAATTATGCGTTATTTATATATCTATTTTTTTCTGTTATTGTTTTATAATATTTATTTTTAGACAATTTTATGTAATACTCAGGTCAATAGGCTCTTAATTAATATTAAAATAAAACAACATACAATTTGTTTCGTATCACTTCCTTCCATACGAAATTTCACATGTTTCTCCTTTCTAGGACGGTTTTCATGCATTAATAAAATTAAATATAATTTTTTTTAAATCTTTAATTAGGAAAAAATCCATGTTCTTTATTTTCTAAAATATTCATCACATAATATGCATGAACAATAAACGGTCAAACACTTGCAAAGATTTTATCATTTATATTTTTGAAAAAGAAAAACAAGAAAGTCTCTTTACATGTCACCATTAAAAACTTTTAAGAATTGAAACTAAATTACAAGAATATATAATGTCTTCATATTCTGTCTTTTGATAATGGTTTTTCAAGTTGAATCTTACTTAATTTTTATTTTTATTCACAACGTACATATTCCATTAAAACAAGTATATTGGTAAATAACATCAATGAAACTTCATTTTGATCAGAGTAAATTTTTAATACTTAGATAGTAACTAACAAACACCTTTAATGCTTGAGTAATAACAAATTCAGAAGCCAATTTTTTTAATCAACGACCAAAAAACCAACTATAAATAAAAAATATATAGTACTTTTTATGATATTTATTACCAGAGATATTAAAGAGTGATCTTTACGTTCACAATGTTTTTATTCAACCAACACACACTTTTAGCTGATGTTTGTTTTTTCAGAGGCAAAACATCTACAGTCTGTGGACCATGTCTGCAAACTTCTTTTGCAGAAGAGGTGTTGCAGAAGAGGTGGGCCAAACTTCTGCAAGAAGAGGATTTGTTTTTATCTCTGCAAACCTCTTTTAAAAAAATCCTCTTCTTAATCCACCGTTCCCACAGCCACCGTCAAAGACATGAGGATCCATTGCCACAGTCAATCTGAGCAACAAAGGAGGAAATCGAACATGCTCAGAAAAAAGGGGGAGGTAGAAGGGCTCGCGATCGGTGGTGGTTGAGGCGGCTGTGGAGGAGCAGCGGTGAGCAGGTCGATGGTGGTGGAGGGCCCCAACGATTTGGGATGCGGTGGAGCATGCTCGACGGTGGTGGAGGGCGCCGGCGGTTTGGGATGCGGTGGAGCAGGCTCGATGGTGGTGGAGATGTGCGGTGGAGCATGTGGGTGTTGGTTGGGCGCCGACAACTTGTTGGAGAGATGCAGTGGATGGCCGGAGGTGGAGAGATGCGGTGGATGGCTCGGAGGTGGTGGGATGCGGTGGATGGCTCGGCGGTGGTGCGATGCGGTGGAGCATGTGGGGGCCGAATATTTGAGATGGAGGCTGGTTACCTAGAAGAGGTTTGAAGAGTTTAGAAGGGGTTGTACCATGTCTGCAACAAAAGGGGGTTTTGCAGAGGTTTCGCAGACCTTTTTAAATGAAACGTTTAAGAAAAAACAAACAATCTTCATCTGCCTGTAGTCTGCAGCGCAGACAAAAGAGGTTAGAAGAGCTTTTTCATAAAAACAAACACCACCTTAAACTATAAATCTAAGCTAATGTATGTCAAATCATTATAAAATATTATCTGTTGTGAATAAAAAATAATATTTTAACAAGTTGATGAAGATGATGATTGAAACCTGTAATATTTGCACTCGATCAACGAGCTAGGGTTAACACCCTTTTCCACTAATTATTTTTTATAGTGATCTTGCTGGAACTCTTAGTTGTTCAAATGTTACCGTTTAACCATCTCGTTACTCCTTCAGTTAAAAACCTAACCACACAAGCTTATTTAGTTATTTATATTTACTTTTACACAAAATCGTTAAAATTAAAAAGTGAAGTGTTTACAGAACAGTGACGAAGCTTACTTAGGGCCGGGGGCGACCGCCCCCCCTCTTTTTTCGTCCGTAGTGTTAATTTTTTAGCCGAAAAGTTAATTTTTAGTTAAAAATATAGGTTTCGCCCCCTTGTTTAAAAAAATTAACATGTATTCTGGCTCCGGTAATTTTTCGCCCCCCCTTTCAGAGCGTTCAAGCTCCGTCAATGTTACAGAATGTTCCACAACAATAGGATGGCAAAAAATACATGCACCGAACCTCTTGGGTTTAGGTCAGGTATGAGATTTTGTTTTAAAATTTTCGTGGGTATGGGACGGACATAAAATTTGTTCATACACCTGTTTACCCGACCCGATTACCCGATTATAAATACTCGTTCACCCATCCTACTTACATGTCCCGTGTGCCCGATTACAAATATTAATTTAACCAATAAGTATACATGATTTTCTTTTTCAGATAATTGATTTCTAATTTTCGCGTACTGAATTTACCGTATTGTGTTATTTTAGTTGTGATTTATTTGTTGGTATATTCTTTTGATTTTTATTTGTAGGGTCAAAGGTTTGAATGAATGGGTGTGATAAGTGTGAAAAACAAGATTTATACGAGAAAAAACTCTTAATCCCTTAGGATTGCCGGCATAAAAACCTCAGGAGGTGACAAATGTCACTCTGCCTAGTTTATTATCAACAAACCGATAAAAATACAAGTGTTTGAGCTTGGATGATCGACACTAAGTGGTACAATTGCTTGAAGATGTGTGTGTTTGAGAGAAAATACAATAAAAACGATGAAAAAACCGTCCCTAATAGATCACCAGCCATTTCTTTATATACAACATTTTGTAACAGCTAAATTAACTATATTCCCGGATATCCCGGCGAGAATCTCGGAATTATGACCACGTGACAGCTACCACGTCCATTAACCATGTTTAACCGTCCTATTTAAGTAAATCCCGAGTCTTTAGGTTCAATTTAGTCAAATGACCGTTGGTGACTTGTTCGCCACTTGTTTCCATAATTTAGCATGTTCACATGATTCCTTTGACTTTATCCCGACTTTTAAGGTAAAATCAAGTCCACAATAAGTAACCTGCAAGACTATGTCAAGCTATACAAAGAAGAGATCAATTAGTAATGTTAGTATTCAAGATATTTGAGGATAGTTAAGAATCTCATATTCCGGATTATCCTCGAATATCCCGAATCTCAGACTATAAAAATTGACCCACAACAGGAAGGAAAATCTTAACACGCCTTGTTACAATTGAGACAAATGTACTTTGGTAAGAAGTAACTTATTATACAATGTCTACTTAAAAGACGTTTATTGTAATTAAGTTTGCTAAAAAAAATATTAGAATATACAATACAAGATAATTAAGAGACGATTAATTATATTGGGGAATTTTGTATATCAATATTTAAGTAGTTACATGTCACGATTAAAAATTTCTAAGAATTTTAAAATAAACACGAATAAACTCCATTTAATATAACGTTGGGTACATCGATGGAAATATGGAATGACTGATGCACAAAAAAAAAAGAGACATCCTAACTAAAAAAGTATATTCATTTAACTTATACACACAAATGGATGTATATCTAAGCTAGGTTGGTACCTTTTGTACCAAATGGATCAAATAAAAAATAATAAATAATCAGCAAATAAAAACTTGAATTTTGTAAAATGTTTTTTTAATAAAATATGATTGAATTGTGTTTAAGTTAATATTTTAGTTATCAAAATAAGAATATCAATTATGATACATAGTTTTTTTTAAGTTTTATTTATTTATTTTTTAAATATTGTTTTTACAGATATATAAGCTGTTATCTTTAAACACGGTTTTAAAAATAAAATATCAATAAATATCTTGTTATTTTGTTTTTGTTTTTATAAAAAAATTAAAGCAAATTTTTTTATAAAACTTTTATTTTTCAAAAAGAACAACCTTAAAAAATTGCATTTTTAAAAATTTGCATGTCTCTTCTTAAGTAATTTAATATTTTATTATAGTTTTTTTTAAAAGTATGCTTTTTGATATTAAGATATTTTTAATAAATTAAGAAATCTTTTTAAATTGAAAAATACAAAAGTAATATAATTAGAGTTTATTATAACTATTTAATATAAGATATTTATTTAATAGAAGATCGAGAGGGGCAAGAAAAGTATGTGAAATCTTTAAAAATTAACACGTGTTCAATATTATTTTATTTATTAGCATAAAAATATATTATACTTATATTTTTATATTTATATTTCAATAAAGATGAAAAATATAAATAAATAAAATGCTAGAATGGAAAATGATGATATAGTAATATAATTTTTCATTTAAATACAATAAAATTTTACTACTAAGTTTTTAACAATTAGGTGCCTCCAAGCTGTTACATTTATACTCTTCACGGAAGGCGGAAAATAGCAAATAATTAATTATGTTTTTAATATCAGTAGGTTTAAGTTTACGAAAGTTAAGAAATGTATTTAATTAATTAATTATATTCGTTGAGATGCATTATTGACTTTTCCAACAATGGTATCGATCGTTTATCTTTCATTTTATTATCACATTTAATGATTTTAAATGTAAAAGAAATATTGGTTACACTACAAGGAAAGTCACCTGTAGCGACGACAAAAGTCGTCGCAATAGCCCAGAAAAGTCGTCGCTATAGCCTATAACGACGACATGTGGTCGATGTTTAGTCGTCGCTATAGGTTAGTCGCAATAGCTCAGGAAAGTCGTTACTACACATGTCGTCCCTATAGATTAGGCTATAGCGACGACATGTCGTCGCTATATGTGTCTGACACATTTTCTTTTTTGATTTATTTTTATTATGTTAATTATTTAAAAAAAAAAAGAAATTTTTTTTCGAAATTACCTATAGCGACGACCTATAGTCGCTATAGATCATGGTCAAAAAGTCAAACATAGGGATATAGCGACGACATGTCGTCGCTATAGATCAAAGTCAAAAATTCAGACTTTTATCTATAGCGACGACATGTCGTCGCTATAGCCCTACAAAAAAATTTTCAATTTTTTTTTTTGTTTTCTGGAATTTCCAGTTTTAAACCTGTTTAATCAACAATAACAGTTTTAACCTGCTGCAAATAAGACTTTATCAAACATCAAAATACATTCACATTCATGTTTACATCCAAATCTCAAAGTTAACCAAACAACCAAGCATAACAAGTTTAAGATTGTTTATCAACCAACCAAGCATAACAAAGTTATAATGTTTTAAAATCCACAACTTCATCTATTCATCTTCATCTTCATCTTCTTCTTCCTCTTGATCTTTTTCTTGATTTGTTTTGAATCCGGGATAGTAAAAGGAGCTAGAGCCTTGGCCTCCTTGCATTGACATCAACTTGTTGATTTGTTGTTGCATCATTTCATTGATGCATTGTTGCTCTGCCCAACGAACATTTGCATCAGCAAGTTGTTGTTGCAGCTCGTTTGCTGCATGATGGTACATGTGTGGAGGCAGGTCTGGGGTTATACTTTTAACTTTTCTTCCAACGCCCCTTACGTGCCCACGCCGCTCACCCAATGAGCGCTGCAGCACTTCCACTTCATCTACCGGTGTGTCATCACCACCGGATGTTGATTTTGCTTTGTTTAATTCATCACTAATATTCTCCTACATTAAAAACATAAGACAAACATATGTTAAATATTTGATAAAAATCCGTCAGCATAACTGCTGTAAAATGACTACCCAAAATGTATACTAAATGGCAACAAATCCTAATTCAAAAACAAGAATTCCCAATTCAATCAACAAATATCTAACAATTCATGTTCACCCATCCTATATATTAAAAGGCAACTTTCAAATAAAGTTTAAATGAGTAAAACATAATATTATTGAACATCTATTACTTACCCAGTGTTGCTCGGCTAATTGATTATACCATCCCGAGCTTCCCTTGAAATGCATATCCCTCCAGCCTTCCACATGTTGAGGCACACCACCCTCCTTGACCTTTAAACAATAACAAATATTATCATTAAGATATCAAATAAAAATTAATACATATTTTGATAACACTAAATTATAACCTCATCATAACGTCTCTGAGCGTATGATTGGGTCCCATGATAACTTCCATACAGCTGTTTTGATCTGTTAGCTGTATTCTTCAAAGATCTGTTTTTATATGTAGAAGTTGTAAACAGCCCATCAATAATCTGCACCCACTCTTCTGGGCCCATGCCCTTAGGAAGATTCTACTTGGCTCTTTCTGTGTTGTCATTAGCTTTGTTTTCCGGTCTTTGTACCGGTTCGCACAGTCAGCTTGAATCCCAAGCTTGATTCCATCCCAGTATTCAGTATTGTGATATTGGGCCATATCAAAGTAATTCTATAAAAGTTGATATGATTAGAAAATAACCAAAAATATGAAACCAGTATACAAAAAGTATTAGTAAGTATACTAACATGGAGAGTGGTCAGAATAGACATCTTGACATCTCCCGGAACCTCCTGCCAGTTCCGATAATGAAATGGGGAATGTCTGTCAACTTCATTGGATATTAACCGAATAAATAGCTGATCATTTTCTCCAACAGCTCTGTATAGGTTGGAGGAGAAATCAAACTCTATTGGAAGTGGTCTGCTTCCATTCTTTTGGAATTTATCATACAAGTTTAAGTTTTTTCCAGAAGATCTTCGTTTGGTTGGTTTAGCTACATTAACACATGAAATTAAAAGTTACCAAATTGAATAATATGGGCAAGGAGATTAAAAATATATTATACTAGAAACTTACAAGATTCACAGCTGGTTGGCACCCTGTAAGGATGCCTGTGTGGAGGTTCATCACCTCCGTCACCGCCATGGTATCCAGCAACATCCGCTATTCCTTGGACAAAAGCAAATAAATGTTAACAATTTTAACAAATGCAGCAATACAATATTAACAATATCAACAATTTACAAGAAATACAACAATGAAATAGCAAAAAATGTAAACAATTATAACAAAAGTAAATAACTATCATACATTTATTCAGAATCGTCACTACAATAATGTTTTTCTATTTCATCATCATCATCATCTTCCTCATCTTCATCTTCATCTTCTTCTTCCTCTTCATCATCGTATTCTACTTCATCATAATCAATGAAAATATGATCATCCACACCTTCATCTAAAGGTGCCCTCATAGGCAACGGGCCTAAGTCGACTACTAAGTCACAAAAATCTTGAGTTTCTTGCGAGACATTCAACTCATCATTAACAACTAAGTTATAATCAGATGATTGGTTGTCGTGTAATATATCTACTTCATTAGCCCCAATCATACTTGGATGATCTCAAAGTTTACGATGATGAACATTTTCTACAACCCTCCAATTACCGGTTGTTCGAGAAGGATCTTGGAGATAAAACACTTGTTTAGCTTGTGTAGCTAAAATGTATTGTTCGTTAACAAACCACTAACGGCTAATATCAATTGCAATAATATTATTCTTCTTAACAAGGCGTTTACCCGATGTGTTGAACCATTTACAACGAAATACTACAACTGAGTAACTATTTACATAGTTCAAATGTGTTTCATCAACAAAACTATACTAATATCCCACCATTAACACAAAACATTTCCAAAAAAATAAATATCCGAAATCAGAAAAAATAAAAAATAAAAAATTTAAAAAATATATATTTCGGATATCCAAATATCCGAAAATTGTTCGGATATCCGAAAAATATCCGAAATATCCAAAAAATATTCGGATATCCAAAAAATTATCAGAAAAAAATATCCGAATATCCGAAATAAAAAACTATTTCGGATATCGGATATCCGAACTATCCGAAATTTTCAAAACAGGTATCCGAATCCGAATCCGAAATTTCGGATATCCAAACTTTCGGATATCCGATTTTTTCGGATATTTCGGATTCGGATACGGATTTTTTTGAACACCCCTAACTTTAAGGATAAATATTTATAAATTTTTTTCTTAAAACATATATATATATATATATATATAGTATTAAACATAGATGTATTTAAAAATTTACACATGTTTAATATTTGAATTTTAAAATTTGTGTTTAAAATAACATAATACATATTTTTCAAAGACGTTTTATAAAAAAAATTAAAAAATTGATTCATAATTTAATCATATTATTACTAAGTTAAATAAAATCATTAATATTTAATAAGAAAGAGAAGATAAAAAAATTAAAATTTAATAAATAATGGAATAAAAGTATTTATTATGAGAGAGAGGTGGAAAAAAAATCTTTAAGTGGCCTAGAATATTGACAAGTGACATATCAAAATCTTTATTTATTATATATTATAGATTCAAAACCAAAAAGACATTATTGTCTAACGATATCTTGGTGATGACATAAGACTCAGAAACCAAATGGTCCTGAGTTCGAATTCCACAAGAGATTTTCTCAAAGTATTGAGTTTTCTTCAAAACTAGTGATTTGGTGGTGGATATGATCGGGTGGTACTGCTGGTGGCACAATGATACCCCAGCGATCCCTCAGTTATCCAAAAATTAGCCGGTCAAATACACACACACACACACTGGCGGAGGATTTAAGGGGCCCGGAGGTGATATAATAATTTTCGGTCGAAAAATTTTATAGGTATTGAGTCCGGTCCCTTTGGTTTTTCTTTATAAAATTCCTTGGACCCCTTTAGACTTTAAAAAATAATAAAATTAAACTAATATTGTAAGTTTTAACATTGCTTTTAAGGGTTTACAGCGTCGGTTGTTATCTTATTCATTAGCCGATCTTGAGTTGAAAACTTATTTTGGGTCTTAAAAATTAAAATGAACCTTAACTATTGAACATTACATATTTCAAGAATCGTCTTTGCAAAGGAAATTGCTGAGAAGTTTGATTCAGAGTGTATAATCAATGAGTTAAAAGAGCTTAAAGGTCGTCACGCTGAATTGTGATTTTTCTTCCGGGTACTCACATTTTCGTCTTAAACATTTTATGTATTGTGTGATACAAACATATATATTTTTTTGAGTGGAACAAATATTTGGCATTTTAAACTTTAAATTGTTTGATCCGACCTGAATTATCATGTGGCGACCCGAATATTTAGCTCGAAACATAGCGATAAGAAAAAAAATTCCCGTGACTTTGGCCCCCTCGGACATATTTTTCAAGCTCCGCCATTGTGTGTGTGTATATATATATACTAGCCTAGAATCCCGTGTATTACACGGGTTGGGTAGTAAGAAAACATAAAATTTTTAAATGTATATATAATAAAAAATGAGATAATCTTTTAGAAAGAAAAATCATACAAGTAAAAATCACTTAATACAAGAATTAGTGTTTGTGTTTAATTTATTGAAAACCTAAAATAAGAGGTTTCTAATTGGGTATAAAATGATTCATGTTTTTTTTTGAACGGCTTGGTACAACGACACCCAAGCCGTAAAAATTAGTTTTGGGTTAAGTAATAAGCGGGAAAATGAAAATTTTGGGATACTAAAAAATTAACAAGTGTCTTCTAAATATACTCCTTTATTAGTTTAGGGAGATATTCAAAAATTGCTTAATTCACGTTCTCACAACCATAAGTCGGTGATCTTTAACTATATCGGGTTCACATGTAAATTTTTGTGCATTCTCACTACTGTGGATTTGGTCATAAATATAATTTTAGTTTAAAACATGTATTTATCTTTCCTGCCTTGCTATCATATAGTAACATTCACGATATATCTTGTATTACACGTGTCATATAGTAACATTCACAATATATCTTGTATTCACGTGGTCAAATTATACCTGACACCAGTGGCGGAGCTTCAAACAATTGTTAGGGGGGCGAAAATTTACGTGACCTAATTTTTTTTCAATCGATCGGTATGTCTCGGTTAGTCTGGTTAAATGTTCGGGTCGATGACTCAGGTCAAGTCGGGGCAAACAATAAAAATTTAAGCATCTCATAATTATTATGCGTGAAAAAAAGAGCAAGTATCTAAAATAAAAATAAAAATTTAGCTCAACAACCTTTGAGATTGGTTGAGGATTTTTTACGTTTATCTTGATTTTGCATCAACATTTTTTTTTGAAAAATGAATTAATAGTTTTCACTTTTCCCATGATATATTGTTCCAAAAATTATGCACTAATTCAACATTTTAACCAAATTACAACATAAACACTAAAATATGCAACAATTAAAATTACTAACTAATTAACTAAATTTTCAACAACTAATTAACTAAAATCACCAATTCAACTAATTAAATGTGGCGATGGACTGATGGGGTAGACGGGATTTGGGAAAGAAAAGGCTCTGTGATCGAGAAGAAAAAAATAAATAAATTAGGGTTGGAAGTAGGAGGAAAGAAGTTAAGGGGTAGGAAGGACTTAAATATTTAGGGGATTAAATTACAGGTTTGGCCATGTGGTTTAATTGTTTTAACTATTTCAAGCTAAATATAATCTTTTATCAATGAAGCCCTTGTGGCTTAAAAAACTAACGGTTTTGGCCTCTAACTATATTTGGGTTTGAGGATCAAAACTGTTAGAATAGTCAAGTTTAGGGGCCAAAACAGTTAATTGTTTAAACCACATGGGCTGTAATGATAGAATATTCCATTTTGGGTGGAAATAGTTAAAATACTTAAACCACAAGGGCCAAAACCGTAATTTACTTTATTTAGGGTAAATAAAAGGAAACAAAAAAATTAGGGATCTTAATATGTGGGTAACTTTTGAAGTTAATTTTGTTATTTATTAATTAAAAAAAAATTATTTTAAAATTAGTTGGAAGAGATGGTAGACCTGTTAGTTTATTAAAAATATCCAACAAAAACATAATTTATCAAAGTATGACATGAGGAGAAATTAGAAATTTAAGATTTTAGAATAGATCAGGTGAGTAGAAATTTTGGAACATGGGGGGATGGGAATATTGGAACATGTGTTGGTAAGAATGAAAACTCATAGATTTTGAAGAAAAAAAATTAATAAATGTTTTTGAAATGCTCCAAGCAGCTCAAATGGCTTAAAAATCAGATTTTTCAATGTAAATCATCAACTTTTGACCCTTTAACATATTGGGTTAGGTTCTTTGTCATAATTGATTCTTTAAGTTGCAAAATAGTGGTTGTGGTAAGTTTTTCTTAGAAATAATTATGACTAATTAGGGGTGACATTCTAGATTGTTGTAACATCACTGTATTTTCAGTTGTCCGTACGTCCGTACTTCCGTACGATTGTATTGTTACGACTGAATATTTATAATTATTAATGATTATGAGATTATTGATTGACATTACTGATATTATCACTGTTGCTGGTATACATGATTATAATTTATTATACGCGTAAACCACGGGAAGTTTAGTTGTAATTCAACCACACAGACCCGTAGTGTTTATCGCAGTTACTTATTACTGATGATGAAGGATTATTGGTTGAGAATGGATTTGGGATGGAACTGGGAGTTGTTTGAGTATGGTTACTAAACATAGTCAAGGACCCATGGACATGGTTTATCGAAATAGCGGTGGGACGGTGGCTAGGGCAGTTGCGACTGACCCTTACATATGCCCTATATATATGCATATTTCGGTCTATCATGGATGTGTCAGTGACTAGGGTTTAGTGGGTTTTGGTTTGGGAAAATGATAATATTAAAATTTATAAAATAATGGGAATTAAATTACGCGATGTGAGGTTACGAAGATTATTTAAACTCGAATATTGAGTCAGAAATATTGACTTAATAATGTATTCGCGTGGGTGACGATTCACACGAATATAATTATTAAGAATAATGTTCTGAAAAGATATTCCATAAATCGTAAATCGAATCGAAATACGATACGAGCGTTGGATTCACAAAGGTGACGATCTTTTCGAATACGTACGCGAGTAACGTGTTTCGGCGAGATAAAATAATAATATCAAACGATATTAATTTAATTAATTAAAACTAAAAATATTTATTAGGAATCACAACTTAAATTAAATCGGAATAATTTAATTTATTAAAGAATTATTTAACGATAATGAAACGAAAACGATTTTACGAAACAAATTATTTAAACTTATTTTATCTAAGCAAAACCAATTGAATTAAAATAAGTTATTGTTTTAAAAATATGTTATGTTAGAAAACCGAGCATGTTGTTACATTTCACGAGTATTAAACGAGATCTTTTACGAGACAAAGATTAGTTAAAAACCAAGTTAATTAATGAAATCATATTATTTAAACACTTTATGTTTTAATGCGCTTAACGTGTTAAAACCGAACATCTTATTTATTTTTATCGCGATAAAAACGAGACCGAGCACGTGGGAATAATACGCGCTATAAGAAAGACAAGTTCTTTCTTCCTTCTCATTTCTCAACTCTTCCTTCTCTCTCTAGCATCAAATTCACGCCACTTTCTCTCTCTAAAACCTCTCTCTACGATATCTCCTTCGTTACCCAACGAAATCACGAGATCTTGGCGCCCACGCGTTCGTGTGATCGAGAGGAACAAGAACATACTAAGAAATCTCACATTTGACCGTTGGATCGAGGTAAATATGGACCTTTCATTTTGATTTTTGTTAAAGGGTTTCATGTGATTGTAATCACCAACCATTGCATCAATTCCTAGATTTTATAATTGTTAAACGAGTTAGTCTTCACCTAGGGAAACCTAGATAACTTTGTAAACCATAGATTGTTGAGGATGATGAAGATGATGTGCAGGTTCGGTTGTGGGGGAGTAAGGACAGGTCGGCGAACCCATGCAGCTGCCCGACGAACCTGTTACAGCAACCCTAGGAGCCCACGAACCTTCATACTCCTAGACGAACCCTGGGTGGCGCGAACTTTAGGGTGCCGAACCCTGCAAACCAGCCGAATCCCTCCTGCAACGAACCCTCCCCTTGTATTTGGGCCGAACCCTGGTCATGCAGACTGTCGAACCCTAGTCTACATGTGCGAACCCTTTTTGCCGAGCCTCAGGCGAGCCTTAATCGAACCATAGGTGACAGCCGAACCCTAGTTGTTTGGCCGAACCATGTTACTTCACGAACCTTATATGGTGGAAGCCGAACCTTCGGCCATAACCTCTAAAGGTTCGCTGGTTTAATGGGATGTCAAACCTAAACCCATTAAACTAGTATGTTAAGGGTATTTAGGGATCAAGAAAATATATATAAATAAGGGAGTATCCATGCATGCATGAACACCTAAGTGGCTACCACCTTTCTCCTTTAATTTGGGTTTTAAGAAAATATGGATTTTATTAAACCTTAAATACAATGTTATTAACATAATTAAGGAGGTCAACGTAGTGACATGCATGCAAATGGATACCTATGATATTATAACAAGTGGATCATGCTAACATAGTTAGAAACTAACAAGACCAAACTTGTAACATCACTGTACTTTCAGTTGTCCGTACATCCGTACATCCGTACGATCGTACTGTTACGACTGGATATTTATTTATTATGAATGATTATGAAATTATTGATTGACATTACTGATATTATCACTGTTACTGGTATACATGATTATAATTTATTATACGCGTAAACCACGGGAAGTTTAGTTGTAATTCAACTAAACAGACCCGTAGTGTTTATCGCGGTTACTTATCACTGATAATGATGGATTATTGGTCTGAGAATGGATTGAGATGGAACTGGGAGTTTGTTGGAGTCTGGTTACTAAACGTAGTCAAGGACCCATGGTCATGGTTTATCGAAATAGCGGTGGGACGGTGGCTAGGGCAGTTGCGACTGACCCTTACATATGCCCTATATATATGCATATTTCGGTCTATCATGGATGCGTCAGTGACTAGGGTTTAGTGGGGTTTTTGGTTTGGGAAATGATAATATTAGAGTCAATAAGTAATGCAAATTAATTACGCGAAGTGAGGTTTCGAACGCTATTTAATCGCGAATATTAATTTAGAAATATTAACTTAATAATGTATTCGCGCGGGTGACGATTCACGCGAATATAATTATTAGGAATAATATTCTAAAACGATATTCCATAAATCATAGATCAAATCGAAATGCGATACGAGCATCGGATTCGCAAAGGTGACGATCTTTACGAATACGTACGCGAGTAACGCGTTTCGACGAGATAATTTAATAATATCTAATGATATTAAATTAATAATTTAAAAACTAAAAATATTTATTAGGAATCACAATCTAAAACAAATTTAATAAACATTGAATTAAATAAATAGTTTATTGTAAATAAAACGGAATTGTTTTACGAGACCGATTAAATCGTTTTGTTTGAATAATTAGTCTAACGAACCGCAACGGAAAACACGTTTATTTAAAAGACTTTAAATGGATCACCGAAAGTAACTGAGAATTTTTATAAGGAATGGCGTGTATTAAACGATATCATTATGAGAAATAAGATTATTTAAAATAAACTTAATTAATGAAACCTTGTTATTTAAACATCTTATGTTTAAATATGTTTATGTTTTAAAAACCGAACATAACCGATCACGTAATTATCTTATCGCGATAAAAACGAGATCGAGCACGCGGGTATAATACGCGATATAAGAAAAGAGGATCCTCCTCTTTCTTTCTCATTCACCAAATCTCTCTCTCTCTCTAAAAACACACACACTTCTTTCTCTACCTTCTCTCTAACTTTCCAAGCTCGTTTCTTGACGGATTCGCGAGATCGTTGCGGCTACGCGTTCGTGTGATCGAGAGGAACAAAAGGATACAAGAAAATCCGGAGATTTTTCACGATTTGAAGGTAAGAGACTCATTTTATTTTCGGTTTTGTGTGGGTTTCGAAAATTTGAACTTGTTGATGCATTACCCGAATTAAAACACTCAAGGGTGCTGAGATAGACGTTTGTAGATCATAGGAAGACCTTAGTGCAGATCTGTAGCTGGGACGATAGCAGGTTGATGATGAGAACGGTTCGGTGGGGAGTTGGATCTGCCGAACCTTCTTAGTTCTGAAACTGCAGTGAGGCAGCCGAACCCTGGGAGGTGCCACGAACCTGTCTTTATGAACGAACTATTCTCTGGTGGCGAACCTTATCATTCTTTAACCGAACCTTGTGTATGCCGAACCCCCAGTCGAGGCTGCTATGGCCGAACCCTGCTGCTCATCTCCTGGCCGAACCCTTCTACTGGATCAGCGAACCCTAGGGTGGCGAACCCTAGGGACCCCGAACCATATGTGGCCTAGCCGAACCCATGCACCTTGTCACGAACCCTAGCTGCCACCTTTGCCAGTCCAGACGAACCTAAGGGCTGGGATGACCACGAACCATAATGTCTCAACGAACTTTCATGTTAGAGGTGAACCCTTGTAGTTGCTACGAACCCTAGCATTATAGGGGCGAACCCTAGTCTCGTATGAGAGCCGAACCTAAGGACCATAACCCAAAAGGTTCGCAGGTCTTAAGGTCTCTAAAATGAATCTTCATTAACTAAGGGATTAAGAATAAAGCCATGGTGTGTGGGCATACATATCGATACATATATAAGCATAGATGCACGTAAGGGGGTATCCATGCATGCATGAACACCTAAGTGGTTATCATCTTCCACTTTTAACTTGAGTTTTAGAAACTAAATAATTGCGTATATGTCTAACTTGGGTCATAATCAACTTAAACTTGGAATTTTATTGAACCTTAATTAAAGTGTTAGTAATTTAATCAAGGTGGTCAAAATAGTGAGCATGCATGCAAATGGATACCTATGATATCATAACAAGTGGATCATGATAACATAGTTGGAAACTATCAAGACTAAACTATGAATTGACGATACACACTTATAAAAGATTTAACAGTTATCCTAACTTAGGTTAAGTAAACTAAGTTAAGAAAACATTAATGATTTTACTATAAGAGGAACACTTGTGCATAATCAATGGAGATGGAACAAGTATACTCATGAGTACGGATATATATTTAATTTCAGATAGTTGAGTTAATCTTGAGTTTATCTACGCGAGCGCGCATAATACGGAATACATAATCTAAGGACTTCAGGTGAGTTCTCATAACCTCCCTTTCTTTAAACTGTTTTAGTTTTAAAACTCGGAGGTGAAACATGTATACCGGTTTAAATATTATTTTGATAACACAAGGATAATACCTGTTTATCATTATGATATTCACTATTATGAATTATCATTATTATGGATTATCACTGATTATTATAAATCCGTGTAAACATTGTTATTGACTTCGGTTAATAACAAAGATTACATGTATTGTCTCATACTCCGTGAAATCATTACTTTTAACTTCGGTTATTTGTTTTGACTTCATGTATTGTCACGTGGAGGGTTTCCACATCCGTGAAGTATTGCTCTTGACTTCGGTTGATTGCTTTGACTTCATGTATTGTCACGTGGTTAGCGACCACTCCATGATTCATGTATCTAACTTATGTTAAATACATAAGGAATCATGTATAGTCACGAACATTGATTGAGAATATGATTGATTGAGTTTGGTTGATTTGTTGTGGATTGATTGCCTATATTTGATTATGATTATTTGTGATTGGCTATGATTGATTTGGTTATGTGGTTATGTGATTGTGTATGTGTTTGGCTGTTGAATTGATGGATGTGTGTTGGATTATCTCATACAGGTATTCATATGGATTTTCTCAAGAAGATCATAAGTTTTATACCCGTTTTAAACAAAGCATTTTATAAAACCATTTTAAGCATAAACTTTCAAACGCATTTTACTAAAACACTTTTAAATTTAAAAACTTATGATTACTCACCAACTACTTTTGTAGTTGACACTTGATTTTCTTACATGTTTCAGGTGATGGAGACAAGTAGGATGAAGAGGATGATCTCTTCTATTTTGGACATCATCATCATATAGGATTCTTGGACTTAGTTAATTAACTAAATTTCTGGCGATTAGAGTTTAGTTAGTTTAACTAAATCTTTTGTGTATTTGATGTAATTGATTCATGATGAACATGATTTTTGTGTAATTATTGTGGTTGATTAAATGATATATGATGATATGATTTAGATGCCCATGAGCTTTTGAACAATCTACACATCCCTCGTGGCATCCCGATGATTCCGCCGTCGGTCGGGGTGTTACAGATTGGTATCAGAGCCTGGGTTATAGGGAATTAGGTTACTAGAAATGGTTGACCTAGTCTATAACCGTAGGATACCCTAGTATGAATAAATTCATACACTAGTTAGTATATTCAGGATTCATGCTTATGTGTTTATTACATGTTAATTGAACTCCTGTTATACATCTGATATATATACTGCTTATTGATTTCTTGCTTACGTGTGCCCTAATGATTCGATAAGGACATACACGTGGTGTATCGTAAAGGTGGTGGGACGTTGGCTAGGGCAGTTGCGACTGACCCTTACATATGCCCTATATATATACCATTTACGGTACATTGGGTGGATGTCAGTATTGAAGAATGTGGGAACTACCCGTTTGAGAAATTACCTGCTTAAGAAATTAAATGCTTAGGAATTATCTGCTTTAGGAATTATTTGTTTTATCTATAAACTCCAGACAAGGACACACTCGTGGTATACTACAAAGGTGGTGGGACGGTGGCTGGGCAGTTGCGACTGACCCCTACATATGCCCTATACATATACCATTTGTAGTATATTGGGGGTCTGTCAGTGTCAGGAACTTAGGATATTACTAGGAATTTTTGTGAGATGGATGTTGATGGTCTGTTGGCTAAGGTTGGTTTGGATTGACACTTTGGATGATCACACTTGATAAACACTTATAAATTCCCTTATAAAAACATACGGATTGGACACGTAGGGTGCATAGGATTAATGAACGATATGAGCGATTAGTGATGGAATATGGACTTGGGTGATGATATAGACACTTGATGATAATATAAACGCATAGTGATGATACTAACACTTAGTGATGGTATGGACACTTGACAAGAATAAACTATAGGGAAGATATGAACACTTAGTGACAATAAGAGCACTTCGTGATGATATGAACCCTTAATGATGATTATTGACATTGGAATTGATATGGATTTTAGTGAACTTAGACAGTTGGGGGAAACTTAATGTCAGGTGAACTTAGACATTAGGTGAACTTAGAAATAGGCAAGCCTACATGTCAGGTGAACTTAGACATTAGGTAAACCTAATTGTCCAAGGGAACTAGAGATCACTTCACTCAAAATTATCCTACTAAGGATAAGGTGTGTGAAGTGAGATTTATGATGAAGTACATGACACACTCTACACACTAGCAAGGGCATAATCGTGGTGCAATGGAACGGTGGTGGGACGGTGTAGGGGAGATTGCGATCTACCTCTGCATATGCCCTATATATAAGCTTGTTGCATTGCATTGGGAGGTTGTCAGTGTTAGTATAGAGTGAAGAATCTATAGGATCTAGGAAATAGTTAGTTAACACTAGTTATGACCAACTAGGACACTTAGAATAATAATAGGAAATTATACACCTTTTGAGTTTAATGACAGTTAGGAGATAAATATAGTTCCTATATGTAATCCTAATTGTCTGAAGAACTCATTTAGACATTGTTTGTATGATTTACGTTGTAAACGGTAGTAACATGTTTCTATTTCCTTCAGAAACATGCCGCCTCGCCGTCACAACGGAGATGATACGAACGCTGAGGATGCTAACGGTAATGCCAACCCTGGCATGCAAGAGTTAGCTAACCTCATCACTGGGTTGGTGAATCAGTTGACTCAGGCCAACCAAAACATCAACCAGAATCGAGGTGGTGCAAATCAGACAACTTGCACATTCAAACACTTCAATTCCTGCAATCCCCTGAAATTTACGGGTGCTGAATCAGCCACTGGTCTGCTGCAGTGGTTTGAGAGTATGGAGAACACCTTCATCAACAGCGAATGCCCTGAGAATCTGAAAGTTCGCTATGCCACCAGTGTTTTCCAAAAGAGAGCACTGACTTGGTGGAATGGGGAAAAGCGAACTAGGGGAGTGGATGCTGCCTTAGCACTGACATGGACAGAGGTCAAGACTCTGATGACCACTGAATTCTGTCCTAGAAGCGAGATGAGGAAACTGGAGGCTGAGTTCTGGGAACTCAAGCAGGATAGCGGAGAGAATGTCATCTACAATACTCAGTTTCATGACTATAGCTTGCTGGTACCTCACTTGGTGACACCCTTGGAGAGGGCGATTGAGAAGTATATCGGCGGGCTGCCGGTGCAGATTCAGGATACAGTCTATGGGAGCAATCCCAAAACACTTGAGGCTGCAATCCGATTATCTGCAACTCTTACTGATAATCACGTGAGGAATGGAACGCTTACTCGGAAGGGATATAAAAAGACTGACACCAAGACTACTGCAAAAGAAGTCAAAACTGAAGTCAAGTCTGAAGCTGCTAGCTCGTCCAAAAGCAGCAACAAGAAGAGAAAGAATCGGAACTTCATGGTCACTATACCTGCTGCAAAGTCTGCGCAGCAATCATCAAACAATTCAACTGCCAGGAATTTCACTGGGAACACTCCTCAGTGTCATACCTGCCGTTATCATCACGCACCAAATTTGCCTTGTCGCGTCTGCAACAACTGTGGCAAATTTGGTCACTTTGCTAATGTTTGTCGGAGTGCACCGCAAGCACAAAGGTTGCAACATGCACCGCTTGCACTGCCAGCTCCTCATGCACAACCTATACCAGCTGTACCCGTTCGCCAAGTACCTCAGGCACAGGCAAGAGCCTGTTATGAGTGTGGTGAAGTGGGTCACTTCAGGAATCAATGCCCAAAGTTGACCGGGAATAATCAAAGGGTGGCAAGAGGCCGGGCTTTTCAACTGAATGCTCCAGCTGCTCAAGCCAACCAGGATGTGGTCAACGGTACATTTCTGATCAACAACTCTTATGCATCTGTCTTATTTGATTCTGGTGCCGATAGGAGTTTCGTTTCATATGATTTTGAATGCTTGCTTGGTAGAACACGTACATACTTAGATAAACCGTTCAATGTGGAGGTGGCTGACGGAAACACTATTGATATTGACACTATTATCGTTGGATGTACGGTGAACTTAAATGATCACGTTTTCCCAATTGATCTCATACCTATGCATCTTGGTAGCTTCGATGTTATCATAGGCATGGATTGGTTAGCCACCCACAGAGCGGAGATTGTTTGTCATGAGAAATATATTCGTATTCCTTTACCTTCGGGTGAAACTTTGAGAATATTTGGAGAAACTGCTAGTAAAGGTCTTAAGCTGATGTCTTGCACTAAAGCACACAAGTACCTTAGGAAGAAATGTATAGCCTTCTTAGCACACATTGTGGAGAAGAAAGAGAAAGAAAAGAGAATTGAAGATGTTCCGGTGATACGAGATTTTCCAGAAGTCTTTCCAGATGATTTGCCGGTTCTTCCACCAGAACGTCAAGTTGAGTTCCGGATCGACTTAGTACCTGGTGCGAACCCAGTCGCTAAAGCTCCCTACAGACTTGCGCCTTCGGAGTTGCAAGAATTGGCGAGCCAGCTGCAAGAACTAACCGATAAAGGATTTATTCGTCCGAGCCATTCACCATGGGGTGCACCGGTCTTGTTTGTCAAGAAAAAGGACGGGTCATTCCGAATGTGTATCGATTACCGCGAATTGAACAAACTCACAATTAAGAATCGATATCCACTGCCGCGCATCGATGATCTCTTCGATCAGCTTCTAGGCTCGGCATGGTTTTCAAAGATCGATTTGAGGTCTGGGTATCATCAGCTTCGCGTGCATGAGGATGATATTCCCAAGACTGCTTTCAGAACAAGATATGGCCACTATGAATTTCTGGTAATGCCTTTCGGCCTTACCAATGCACCTGCGGTTTTCATGGACCTCATGAACCGTGTTTGCAGGCCATACTTGGATAAATTTGTGATAGTATTCATTGATGATATTTTGATCTACTCAAAGACTAAGGAAGAACACGAGAAACACCTTAAGTTGGTTTTGGAGATCTTAAGAGAGGAGCGACTGTATGCCAAATTCTCTAAATGTGAATTTTGGCTTAAGGAAGTTCAATTCTTGGGGCACATAGTCAACGAATACGGTGTTCACGTGGATCCTGCAAAGATTGACGCTGTGAAGAATTGGAGTACACCGAAGACACCGACGGAGATTCGATCGTTTCTTGGACTTGCCGGTTACTATCGGCGGTTTATATTGAACTTCTCCAGGATTGCTGTCCCTCTCACTGCTTTGACTCAGAAGAATAGGCCATATGAGTGGGGACCGAAGCAAGAAGAGGCATTTCAGACTTTGAAGCAGAAACTTTGTGATGCTCCTGTCTTGACACTGCCTGATGGAAATGATGATTTTGTAGTCTATTGTGATGCATCCAACCTAGGTCTCGGTTGTGTTCTCATGCAACGGGGAAAGGTTGTGGCTTATGCATCAAGACAATTGAAAATTCATGAGAAGAACTACACTACACACGACTTGGAACTTGGTGCAGTTGTGTTTGCTTTGAAGATATGGAGACATTATCTTTATGGCACAAAGTGTGTAGTCCTTACTGATCATAAAAGTTTGCAACATATTTTGAATCAGAAAGAGCTAAATATGAGACAACGGAGATGGGTTGAACTGTTGAATGATTATGACTGTGAAATTCGCTACCATCCTGGTAAAGCGAATGTAGTAGCAGATGCGCTTAGTCGCAAAAGTCAAGTTCAGATTTATAGTGTCCGAGTGCACACTAATCTCCGTAATGATGTTTTCACAGCCCAACAACACTCATTGGCTCAAGATAACTTGAAGAATGAGATGTCTTGCGGGGCTGAAATCTTATTGGAAACTAAGGATGACGGGTTGATGTATTATTTGAATCGGTTGTGGATACCGAACAGGGGTGATCTTAGGATGCTGATTATGGATGAAGCTCATAAGTCTCGTTATTCAATCCATCCAGGTGCTGATAAGATGTATCAAGACCTTAGGGGCTTGTACTGGTGGCCTGGAATGAAGAAGGATATTGCTGAATATGTGTCTAAGTGCCTTAACTGTGCCAAAGTCAAGGCCGAACATCAGCGACCTTCGGGATTGTTATTACAACCAGAGATACCGATGTGGAAGTGGGAGAATATTTCCATGGATTTCATTACTAAACTCCCACGAACTGCAAACGGTAAAGATAGCATTTGGGTTATTGTTGATAGATTGACTAAGTCGGCTCATTTCTTACCGATACGCGAAACTTACCCTGTGCGGAAGTTAGCTCGTATTTACATTGATGAGATCGTTAGTCGACATGGTATTCCCTTAAGCATAATATCGGATCGTGATGCTCGTTTCACGGCACGATTTTGGGAATCACTACATGAAGCTTTTGGAACAAGACTGGATCTTAGCACTGCTTATCATCCTCAAACGGATGGTCAAACGGAGCGAACGATTCAAACATTAGAAGACATGTTGAGAGCTTGTGTCATCGATTTCGGTGGCAATTGGGATAGCCATCTACCATTGGTTGAGTTCTCGTATAACAACAGTTATCACGCGAGCATTGGTATGGCGCCGTTTGAAGCTCTTTATGGCAGGAAATGTCGGTCACCTATTTGTTGGACCGAGGTCGGCGATTCGCAGATCACTGGTCCCGAGATTATTCAGGAAACGACTGACAAGATCCGCCAGATTCGCGACAATCTGTTAGCTGCTCGCAGTAGACAGAAGAGCTACGCGGATAAACGAAGAAAACCTCTAGAGTTTGGAGTGGGAGATATGGTATTACTCAAAGTATCGCCTTGGAAGGGCGTTGTTCGATTTGGGAAGAAGGGGAAGCTTGCTCCACGATACGTTGGCCCTTTTAAGATCCTTGAACGGATCGGGAAGGTTGCCTACAAATTAGAACTTCCTGATGAACTTAGTAATGTGCATCCGACGTTTCACGTGTCCAATCTAAGAAAGTGCTTAGCTGATCAAGATCTTCAGGTACCACTCGATGACATTCGTATCGATGATACCATGCACTTCGTTGAAAAACCAGTGGAGATAATGGATCGTGAGGTTAAACAGCTCAAACGCAGTAGAATTCCAATTGTCAAAGTACGTTGGGAGTCGAAGCGGGGTCCAGAATTCACATGGGAGCGGGAAGATCAGATGAAGCTTAAGTACCCACATTTATTTACTACGGTCACTCCAAGTTGAATTTCGGGACGAAATTCTTTTAACTAGGGGAGACTGTAACATCACTGTACTTTCAGTTGTCCGTACATCCGTACATCCGTACGATCGTACTGTTACGACTGGATATTTATTTATTATGAATGATTATGAAATTATTGATTGACATTACTGATATTATCACTGTTACTGGTATACATGATTATAATTTATTATACGCGTAAACCACGGGAAGTTTAGTTGTAATTCAACTAAACAGACCCGTAGTGTTTATCGCGGTTACTTATCACTGATAATGATGGATTATTGGTCTGAGAATGGATTGAGATGGAACTGGGAGTTTGTTGGAGTCTGGTTACTAAACGTAGTCAAGGACCCATGGTCATGGTTTATCGAAATAGCGGTGGGACGGTGGCTAGGGCAGTTGCGACTGACCCTTACATATGCCCTATATATATGCATATTTCGGTCTATCATGGATGCGTCAGTGACTAGGGTTTAGTGGGGTTTTGGTTTGGGAAATGATAATATTAGAGTCAATAAGTAATGCAAATTAATTACGCGAAGTGAGGTTTCGAACGCTATTTAATCGCGAATATTAATTTAGAAATATTAACTTAATAATGTATTCGCGCGGGTGACGATTCACGCGAATATAATTATTAGGAATAATATTCTAAAACGATATTCCATAAATCATAGATCAAATCGAAATGCGATACGAGCATCGGATTCGCAAAGGTGACGATCTTTACGAATACGTACGCGAGTAACGCGTTTCGACGAGATAATTTAATAATATCTAATGATATTAAATTAATAATTTAAAACTAAAAATATTTATTAGGAATCACAATCTAAAACAAATTTAATAAACATTGAATTAAATAAATAGTTTATTGTAAATAAAACGGAATTGTTTTACGAGACCGATTAAATCGTTTTGTTTGAATAATTAGTCTAACGAACCGCAACGGAAAACACGTTTATTTAAAAGACTTTAAATGGATCACCGAAAGTAACTGAGAATTTTTATAAGGAATGGCGTGTATTAAACGATATCATTATGAGAAATAAGATTATTTAAAATAAACTTAATTAATGAAACCTTGTTATTTAAACATCTTATGTTTAAATATGTTTATGTTTTAAAAACCGAACATAACCGATCACGTAATTATCTTATCGCGATAAAAACGAGATCGAGCACGCGGGTATAATACGCGATATAAGAAAAGAGGATCCTCCTCTTTCTTTCTCATTCACCAAATCTCTCTCTCTCTCTAAAAACACACACACTTCTTTCTCTACCTTCTCTCTAACTTTCCAAGCTCGTTTCTTGACGGATTCGCGAGATCGTTGCGGCTACGCGTTCGTGTGATCGAGAGGAACAAAAGGATACAAGAAAATCCGGAGATTTTTCACGATTTGAAGGTAAGAGACTCATTTTATTTTCGGTTTTGTGTGGGTTTCGAAAATTTGAACTTGTTGATGCATTACCCGAATTAAAACACTCAAGGGTGCTGAGATAGACGTTTGTAGATCATAGGAAGACCTTAGTGCAGATCTGTAGCTGGGACGATAGCAGGTTGATGATGAGAACGGGTTCGGTGGGGAGTTGGATCTGCCGAACCTTCTTAGTTCTGAAACTGCAGTGAGGCAGCCGAACCCTGGGAGGTGCCACGAACCTGTCTTTATGAACGAACTATTCTCTGGTGGCGAACCTTATCATTCTTTAACCGAACCTTGTGTATGCCGAACCCCCAGTCGAGGCTGCTATGGCCGAACCCTGCTGCTCATCTCCTGGCCGAACCCTTCTACTGGATCAGCGAACCCTAGGGTGGCGAACCCTAGGGACCCCGAACCATATGTGGCCTAGCCGAACCCATGCACCTTGTCACGAACCCTAGCTGCCACCTTTGCCAGTCCAGACGAACCTAAGGGCTGGGATGACCACGAACCATAATGTCTCAACGAACTTTCATGTTAGAGGTGAACCCTTGTAGTTGCTACGAACCCTAGCATTATAGGGGCGAACCCTAGTCTCGTATGAGAGCCGAACCTAAGGACCATAACCCAAAAGGTTCGCAGGTCTTAAGGTCTCTAAAATGAATCTTCATTAACTAAGGGATTAAGAATAAAGCCATGGTGTGTGGGCATACATATCGATACATATATAAGCATAGATGCACGTAAGGGGGTATCCATGCATGCATGAACACCTAAGTGGTTATCATCTTCCACTTTTAACTTGAGTTTTAGAAACTAAATAATTGCGTATATGTCTAACTTGGGTCATAATCAACTTAAACTTGGAATTTTATTGAACCTTAATTAAAGTGTTAGTAATTTAATCAAGGTGGTCAAAATAGTGAGCATGCATGCAAATGGATACCTATGATATCATAACAAGTGGATCATGATAACATAGTTGGAAACTATCAAGACTAAACTATGAATTGACGATACACACTTATAAAAGATTTAACAGTTATCCTAACTTAGGTTAAGTAAACTAAGTTAAGAAAACATTAATGATTTTACTATAAGAGGAACACTTGTGCATAATCAATGGAGATGGAACAAGTATACTCATGAGTACGGATATATATTTAATTTCAGATAGTTGAGTTAATCTTGAGTTTATCTACGCGAGCGCGCATAATACGGAATACATAATCTAAGGACTTCAGGTGAGTTCTCATAACCTCCCTTTCTTTAAACTGTTTTAGTTTTAAAACTCGGAGGTGAAACATGTATACCGGTTTAAATATTATTTTGATAACACAAGGATAATACCTGTTTATCATTATGATATTCACTATTATGAATTATCATTATTATGGATTATCACTGATTATTATAAATCCGTGTAAACATTGTTATTGACTTCGGTTAATAACAAAGATTACATGTATTGTCTCATACTCCGTGAAATCATTACTTTTAACTTCGGTTATTTGTTTTGACTTCATGTATTGTCACGTGGAGGGTTTCCACATCCGTGAAGTATTGCTCTTGACTTCGGTTGATTGCTTTGACTTCATGTATTGTCACGTGGTTAGCGACCACTCCATGATTCATGTATCTAACTTATGTTAAATACATAAGGAATCATGTATAGTCACGAACATTGATTGAGAATATGATTGATTGAGTTTGGTTGATTTGTTGTGGATTGATTGCCTATATTTGATTATGATTATTTGTGATTGGCTATGATTGATTTGGTTATGTGGTTATGTGATTGTGTATGTGTTTGGCTGTTGAATTGATGGATGTGTGTTGGATTATCTCATACAGGTATTCATATGGATTTTCTCAAGAAGATCATAAGTTTTATACCCGTTTTAAACAAAGCATTTTATAAAACCATTTTAAGCATAAACTTTCAAACGCATTTTACTAAAACACTTTTAAATTTAAAAACTTATGATTACTCACCAACTACTTTTGTAGTTGACACTTGATTTTCTTACATGTTTCAGGTGATGGAGACAAGTAGGATGAAGAGGATGATCTCTTCTATTTTGGACATCATCATCATATAGGATTCTTGGACTTAGTTAATTAACTAAATTTCTGGCGATTAGAGTTTAGTTAGTTTAACTAAATCTTTTGTGTATTTGATGTAATTGATTCATGATGAACATGATTTTTGTGTAATTATTGTGGTTGATTAAATGATATATGATGATATGATTTAGATGCCCATGAGCTTTTGAACAATCTACACATCCCTCGTGGCATCCCGATGATTCCGCCGTCGGTCGGGGTGTTACAAAACTATGAATAGATAATACACACTTGTAAAAGATTTAGAGTTTATCTTAACTTAGGTTAAGTAAACTAAGTTAAGAAAACATTAATGATTTAACTAAAAGAGAAACACTTGTGACTAATCAATCGAGATGAAACAAGTATACTCATGAGTACGGTCATACATTTAATTTCAGATAGTTGAGTTAATCTTGAGTTACTTACGCGAGCGCGCATAATACCAGAACACTTATACTAAGGACTTCAGGTGAGTTCTCATAACCTCCCTTTCTTTAAACTGTTTTAGTTTTAAAACTCGGAGGTGAAACATGTATACCGGTTTAAATATTATTTTGATAACACAAGGATAATACCTGTTTATCATTATGATATTCATATTATGAATTATCACTGATTGTCATTATTATTCATCCGTGTAAATATTGTTATTGATTTCGGTCAATAACAAAGATTACATGTATTGTCACGTGGATGATTTCCACATCCGTGAATCATTGCCTTTGACTTCGGTTAATTGCTTTGACTTCATGTATTGTCACGTGGATGGGTTCCACATCCGTGAATCATTGCTTTTGACTTCGGTTAATTGCTTTGACTTCATGTATTGTCACGTGGTTAGCGACCACTCCATGAATCATGTATTTAACTTATGTTAAGTACATAATGATCATGTATAGTCACGAACATTATTTGAGAATATGATTGATGAGATTGGTTGATTTGTTGTGGATTGATTATCTATATTTGATTATGATTATTTGAAATTGACTATGTTTGATTTGGTTATGTGGTTATGTGATTTTGTAAGTGTTTGATTGTTGAATTGGTGGATGTGTGTTGGATTATCTCATACAGGTATTCATAGGGATTTTCTCAAGGAGATCATAAGTTTTATACTCGTTTTAAACAAAGCATCTTATAAAACTATTTTAAAACATAAACTTTTAAACTCATTTTACTAAAGCATTTTTAAATATAAAAACTTATGATTACTCACCAACTACTTTTGTAGTTGACACTTGATTTCTTACATGTTTCAGGTGATGGAGACAAGTAGGAAGGAAGAGAGGACCTCCTCTATTTTTGGACATCATCATATAGGATCTTGGACTTAGTTAATTAACTAAATTTCTGGCGATTAGAGTTTAGTTAGTTTAACTAATTCTTTTGTGTAATTGATGTAATTGATTCATGATGAACATGATTTTTGTGTAATTATGTTGTTTGCTTAAATGATATATGATGATTGAATTAGATGCCCACGAGCTTTTGAACAATCTACACATCCCTCGTGGCATCCCGACGATTCCGCCGCCGGTCGGGGTGTTACAATTGTAAGTAACATGAATGTTTTGTGTCGTCAACCCTTTATCCACCATTTTTGTGATAGTTGAGCTTAATCTTTGTTTGTTGTATGTAGGTAATTTTTGCAAGAATTGTAGAATCTCTAGAATTTTAATATCATCATGAATTGGGATAATGATGATGATCCATGTATGTGTTGCGGGAGTAAATCCCATTGGATAGAAGACTGTCTCGTGTTCTTAAGAAGTTATGAAGCATATAGGGAATGTGAAAGTGATAGCGTTATAAGGCAAGGATATATGGTGGCTAATTATGAAGATGATGTTGATTCAGGTTCATTTTATCTGAACTATGAACCACATTTCCCTTACCCTCCAGAATACTACAATTCAAATGATGGTTACCAAGGATACTCTTATAAACATAAGTATCAATCCGAGGAGGAAACCAGGGTTTGCAACTTCAGGAAAGATTGGGAGATCACGTATTGGTTGTTCGTGTTATTTAATGTGTAATTGTGTGATTTTATAAGTTTTTGGTTCGAAACACGTTTACTTTGAGTGCATTTATGATTTTCAGGTGTTAAGTGGCTAAGGACGTGTTCGAGAGCCAATTGGATGATTAGAAGAGAAGTCGAGGGGTCAAGAGTGCAAATACATGAAGCTCTAGCGGAGGTATAACTTGGGCTAAGAGATGAGTTACAGGACCCATAATATATGAAAATTGCGTTTCTCGACGAAACGAGCGAAATAAGACAATACAATTAACGCTAAACTCTCACAAAATGGTGGATAAAAGGTTGACGACACAAAACATTCATGTTACTTACAATCTAGAATGTCACCCCTAATTAGTCATTATTCCATTGATAATTTCTAAAAAAACTTGTCACAAACACTATCACGCCACTTACCTGTTAGTCTATTAAAAATATCCAACCAAAACATAATTTATCAAAGTATGACATGAGGAGAAATTAGAAATTTGAGATTTTAGAATAGGTAAGGTAAGCGGATTTATCGTCAAATCTCATTCTCATATCATACATGCAAAAGATTACTAGGTTCCATACCTTATTACTTGATCCTATACCCATACAGAGTGATTTGGTTTTGGGTATTTCCATTAGTTCAGGCTCCATTGATGTCCCAAATCCTTTGTGTTTGTATGATAATATTATTCTAGAGGTTAATTATGAGAATGATTCTTGTAATGAGGGTTATATTGCACGAATGTTTCTTAACTTAAAAATTTACAAGAACGGCCACAATAGTTTTAAAAACTGTAACATTAAGATTCTTTATAGTTTATACTAAGTGGGTGTAAAATGACAAAAATACCCTATATTATTAAAAACAAACAAACAAACAAACTTACCCAGTATATTCTCACTTTTCAATAGGGTCTGGGGGAAGGATAGACACAAACCTTACCCCTATCGCAGTTGGGATAAAGAGACTGCTCCGAAAAAGTCTCCGGCTCAAAGTTATCGTTTGTAGTTAATCATCCCAACATTTTTAGCGTTATTTTCACAAAATAAGTAAAATAACGTTAAAATTAGTGCAATTTTACTTTGGCCCCTTGATGACCTACACATATATACATTATACGTGTACACCACAAATGAGACTTAAAAAAAAACAAACAAAACAAACAATAATATTAAAATAGATGAGACCCACATAATTAAAGACAGTACAAAAAAGTTGAAACAACAATTTAAAGACAAAGTACAAAAAAGTGAAACAACAATGATATTAATTATTAAATAATAAACCCTTGTTTTTAAATAACAAAAATCATACTGCATATATTAAGTTGTTGTCGAAAGGATAATTTCATATACCAGACACATGTTATGTACACAATTTGGTTATAACAAGTGTATTAAGTATAAAGATCTAGATGCTTGGCTATAATCAATGAATCTTAAACAATGTATTTAGTTATTTACAAATGAATAATGATCAAAGCCAATAAACGAAATGAAACATAAGATAAAATGATATGAAAAATCAAACTTGACATATCAAATCCATCTATAATAGAATGAAGAATAATGTGTTGAACAAAGATCAAATTTTCTATAAAAAACAAGACTACAAAGATTAGAGATCTTTGCCAACACAAGAAGTGATGCTACTATGATACATTAACATCTACATAAAAGATCAAATCTGACATCAAAACGTCTTTCAAATACAACAATACACGACAATCTCAAAATGCATTAATCATATTGGACTAGGCTTAGATATACCAAAATATTATTGTAAATCAAGCGATAAGCAAGAAGGTTAAATTCATATGATGCTTTGAAATTGATGAAGACTTTGATCTATGTTTGGCATGCTTAATATTCAAGCTATGTGCATTGATATAACAATATCGAAATGTTCACATTGATAGCATCGGATCTTAATAAGACAACATAAAACTAGAGCATGTCAATAGCCTTAGGGTCCCAATAGTTGTAAACGTAAAACTACGGCATGTCAATAACCTTAGGTCTCATCAGGGCTATGTGTAATGTAGTGTTACTCTAGAGGTGGGTAAAAAAACCAAAACCGGAACCGACAACCTGAACTGGAGAATATATTGACTATGCAGTAATTAACCCAATTGGCTACTAAATTAAGGAAATTTATCTAATGTGCTTCCGGAGAATTATGAGATATGTATTCGCATCTTATGGTTGACAATATTAGATTAAATGAAAGCTTTTGCATTCCGTTAATAATTGTACGTCAACCAGTCACGAGTATATATAAAGATCAAGAATTCTAATTTATCATACGAAATTAATCTATTTAGTTTGAAAAACTTGTTTAAAACTCCTTAATTATACTTTACTAAAACTTCTACTATACACAATCCATTAAATATTAACGTAAGTTATACTGAATATATATTTTATTATATATATGGTAATAATATTTATATCAAATATGCATAATTGAACGCTTTATAAAATGAAAAGTTGTAATGTAGAGTTGCCCGCTAAAAGCCAACCAAAATCCATAAAGATATGGTCAGGTTATAATATATATTCTTAATGTATGTGTTAATGTGTAATGTATATTCTAATTAATTTGATGAAGCATCTTAAAGGGGGGTGTGTGTGAGAGATAGAGAGAGTACAATTAACATGCGTGTGTTTGTCTTCAGAAAACACACACATTTATGTATATACATTTATACAAAATTTTAAGATATTAAAAACACTTAATTACTATAATAGCAACAAAAATAATATTAAAATTAGATCGTATTGAAACGTTTGTAGTCTAATGATACCAAAATGTTATTAATAAGATCTCATCCTCTAACGGTGAAGGTTTTAGTTTCGTTGAGGGTAAAATAGTATAGGTTTTTGAAATAGATTAATCACTGTGTGAGTTTAAAATCAAAAGGAGGTAATGGGCTAACAATGATGGGCTACGTCATAGTTTTGGGTCGTGAATAATTGAATTGTCTTAGAAGAAAGGCCTGGCCATTTTTTTAACAGCTTATTTTGGGCTGCAAAATGTTTTATGTTCTGGACCTTCTGGTAGTTGAGACTTGAGAGATGCATACAAAAATCCTGTCTATATACTTGAACCGATCTAAAACCTAGAAGAGAACCGGTTTCTGGTAGGCATCAAGTAACCATATTATCAGTGGCGTACCTACAGCCAAGGCCGGGGGGGCAACCGCCCACCTTGAAAAATTTTTTTTAGTAATATATATATGTTAAAATCCTGACCGCCCCCCATGAAATTTTGCAATCGCCCCCCATAAAATTTTGGAATTGCCCCTTTCATTTTTTATTTCTAAGCATTTGATTAATAAAACCAATTGAAAAGGACCCAATTAATGATTTAAACACAATTTAAAACTAGATCCAATATTAATTTTAATAACTAAACCACAAACCCATTTAAATAATATTCAAATAATTTTTTCATCAAACATATTATTAATAATTTGAATCCATTTTATTTGCATAGTTTCTAAGAGACCCATCTTGACCGCATTAAGGTGTTACTCATCTCAACTCATTCTATGTTATTGTGCTTCCCATTTCTACCTAAATACAATATTTATTCACCAAAACCAACCCATTTTCCCATGTCTTGGGTTAAAATTGTCGGGTGTAATTATTATATATAATTCATATACTTTTTAATGGAGGGTTTTAATGAGTTCTTCGACAAAGTTAACATTTTCTATGAAAAACATGAACTTGAAGTGGTGAACATGAATGGTGAATACATTAACCCAAAGTCGTCAAGACAAAAAACAAATATCACATATCGTCACTACTTGAGTATGATTGCTTCAATGTGGTTCTAGATATGCAAATACAAGATTTTGGGAATCGTTTTAATGAGATAACATCCGACTTACTTGTTTGTTTGAGTAGTTTGAGTCCTTGTGATAATTTCGATGGGTTTGACATTCCTAAGATACTAAGATTATCTGAGATATACCCGTATGATTTCAATGAAGTTGATAAAAGATGACTTCCGGATTGGTGACGAAAATTTTAAGTGACAGATGTATTTTTTTGTAGAGAAAGAATTACTTAGGAAAGTGTCTTTACACGATGTTTTGGATAGATTTCAAAAAATAAAAACTCGTAGAGAACAACTTTAGATAAATTGTATTTTCATTATGTTTTTATATATGAAATTTGGTCTGATTGTCTTTTTTGAGCATGGTCGGACCCGCCCCGACCCGACTCGACTCGGTCGAACTGAACAGAAAAGAAAAAAATATTATATAGTGATACTTAAACGAGCTTAAAAAATTTTCGCCCCCCATGAAAAAAAATCATGGGTCCGCCACTGCATATTATTGCAAATATACAAACAAACAGACATACCCAGTGAAATCTCACTTATAAGTAGGGTCTGGAAGGAGTAGAGATGAAAACAAACATTACCCCTACTCCAAGAAAGATAGAGAGGCTGCTTCAGAAAGTGGCCCCCGGCTCATGAAATTTCCTCTTTTTTTTTATATTATTGCAATTATGATAACAAAAAATAGGCAATTAATTAACAGTATTAAAATTCCTGCAGTTAACTAACACATTAACTGCAAATGTGGGACTAGCACACTTGACACTTGATAGAAACACTGCCTCTTAGAAAGGTCTTGGATTCAAATCCAAACAAATGGTATTTTGGTGTAATTTAGGTGGACTATTGCTATTAAAAAAACAACTGAAAGTTAGGAAATTCGGTGTTTTAATTTTTTGCCAAAGTGGTGGTTTGACAAAACTATTTCCCATATAGATTTTTATTTTTAAATATTTACCAAATGAGAGAAAATACATTATAAAAAGATAATGAAAAAAATAGGTAATTGACTACCAATTTACCATATTACAATAATCCCAACAAATCCTTTAAACTATTCTCATTTATAACTTAATCCAATCCAACCTAATTTTTAATAAAACACTGAATTTTCTCTCTTGTATTTACAAAATTCAACCTAATCCAATATTTCATGCTCATTAGCAACCCAATCAAACCCAATTACTATAAATATAATTTATAATTATTTTTATAATATTAATTGATTTTCTTAAAAATAAAACTAGAAAATTAAAACCAGATTAATCTGTGATACCTAAAAATAGCACAAAAATTTATGTTACAGAATGTTCAAAAAAAATTATTATTTACCGCATTCATATTATCGATGCAAAACACGCTATTTTAAAGGTAGTAAAAAATCATATTGTATTAGATGTGTTAATTTCTTTCAAACAAATTATACTTGACTGTGTAAATTTCTAGTTATACTAAACATATTTAAATAAGTATATTCTACGGTGTTACAGAGATTAGACGAAAACTCAAATAAAAAAACATGTTAATAATTTAGGAATATATTTTTTTATTTATTGTGAAAAAAAAAGAAATAAAAATAAGAACTACAATCAACAAGTCTTATCCACTTCAACACAGAAAGGAAACGTATCACCAATGGCGTCCTCAACCCCGATCTTCTCATCACCACTCCCTCTTTCCTCACTCCGGCCTCACGTGCCACCGCCCCAAACCCTCTCCTTCACCACCAAAGCAACCCCTGAAGACTCCTCTTCCGCCGACACCTCCGATGAATCATCGGAGACCGGGAGCTTCGAAGACCGTCTGTCGCAGGTCCGACTGCGTTACCGGAGCGGCACAGGGAAGAAAGCTGACGCCCGAAAGAGCAAGAAAACCGGAAAGAAAACCGGCGGATCCGGGGGGAACTTGTTCCTTCCGCCGGTGCCTTTGAAGGAACCGACGTCAGGTGGACTAAAGGTGGATTTCGGGTTCAGCCCGTATTCGGAGAGGATGAATGGGCGGGTGGCGGCGCTTGGACTGGCGGCGTTGATATTGGTGGAATTGGCGACTGGGGAGAGTGTGATAAAATACCACACGCCGTCGATAATATTTATTCAGGTGTATTTTGTGGCCGCCGTAACGGCGATTTATTGTAAGGTTGAAAAGGAAAAGGTCAGCATTTGGCCGTCTTCGTAACGAATCAGGCGGCCAATTTCCGGTTAACGGAATATTACTTGATGCCGATGATATGTGACACTTGTATTCAATAATATTAATTTGTTTTCAAACAAGTTTATTATTTGTAACAGTTGAGAGAAACTATTAATATCTGAGGGTGGTAAATAATATGATTTTTTTTTTCATTTAAATTAGATAGATGTATTTAAACAATTGATGTTATCGTAAACATGTGATCTATATTTCCTTTATTTCTAAATCATGTTTATGCATTACTCTCAAAACCTCACGAGTCCAATTTGAAAGATCATGTTTACTTGTTTAGCACGTTTGAACAATTTTGTTTGTGACAACAACCGCCTTGATAACATGCACACTCAACATTTGTAGATCCTAAAGCTATGCTACACACATGTTCAATCAAATATCGGATAAAATACTTGGAAAATTGGTTGTTAGGACGATATTAGTTCTTTTTTAATACACATCAATGGTATTTTAGCCGATCTTGATTCAATTTTTAACCCCTAAATAAGAAAGTAATTCTAACTTGCCCCATTGTTATCAAACCATAACGGGTCCTTGCACTTAGAATCGTATGGATTTTAAAGATGAGGATTTTAACCTCGCCTAATTTATCTTTTTGTCTAACAAAAACTTGATAACATGTGTCACCAATATTTTTTTTTCCGCACTCTTTAAATCTTTTGATATCTTATATGACGAATGTTTTTATTACAAAGATATCACACACAAAACTCAAATGACTGCAAACAACAAACTACCAAGCCTAAAGGCATCAGTTACTGGTGTGTTAATTTATTTAATTTTTAGGTAACATAAAAGTTGTTTTTTCCCTATGTTTATTAAAATCAAGCCCATCAGCATGTTAATATACCCACAAAAAAAAAACAAAAAAAAAACAGAGAGAGAGAGAGAGATGACGGGACTACCCGGGTCCGTTTCATGCTTCATATTCTGGACTCAATAGTCCTCGGGCCAGTGATCAGACTCAACCGGCAACCATTCCACACACTCCGATGCTAGTTTTAGGCGTTCGGATTCAACGGCCCCTTTGGCCTCCTAGGCGGTGCTGTCTCCGCATCAGGTGCAGCTTTGCCAGTTCATCTTATCCACATCAGGTTCCAGTTAAATTCAATTAATAGAGGGCTCTATTTATTCCATGCCCACCAACTGTTTGATTAAATTACTGAATGAGTTGAGTTGACTCGGGTACTCCAGTTTGTAGAAGACGAGTGTGGCGATTTCTTGACGTGGTTGAGGCAAAAGGCTGGGGCAGAAATTTCTTCCGTGCTCTCAATTGGGAACTCAATTTATGGCAGGTAACCTATGAAGTTAATTGGGAACTAGAGGTTGCGTTAATATGGACATATAGTTGCTTAATTATGTGTATAAGTACATAATTGTGAGTGATTATTCCACCATTTCCTACGCTTCACACGAAAGTACAGGAACAGGCCTCGTTAATTAGATACATTTATCTAGAACTGTTTGTAATTGAAGATACCACATTGTTAAATTGTTTAGTACTAAAATTCAGCAGGATCTTTACTAATCTATGTCCAAAATTCAGGTCATTATTTGCTTGTAAACCAATCCAAGCTGGTGATTGCATACTGAAAATTCCTTACAGTGTGGTATGCTTTAATGGAAATATATGACTTCCCAATATCATGTTTTCTGTGATTTATTTTTTTTCTTTTGTAGCAACTGGCACCAGATAATTTACATCCTTCAATAAATTCTTTGTTGGGGAAGGATGTCAGCGATGTTGCAAAGCTTGCTTTGGTCGTCCTGCTGCACCAAAGACTTGGTCAGGTACAAATTCCATTGTACTATAAAAGATTTTGTATGTATTGTCTCCAATTGGTCGTTTATTATCACATGTTGTATTAGTTATAACTAACATCTATTAAAAAGTGTTTAGGGACATATCATAAGTGATTCCTTGATTCTTTTATATCTCATTTCGTAGGCTTCTGAATGGGCCCCTTACATCAGCCATTTGCCACGTGTTACCGATATGCATAGCACAGTATTTCCCTCTTTCCTTTTGGTGTATTCACGCACTTTATAGCCATATTTGGTGAATGTATCACTTTTTAGTTTTAGTTATTCCCGTTTGTTATTAACTTTCAACAATTTTATTTCTGTAGATACTTTGGAGTGATGAGGAACTGAAAATGATCAAGATAAGCTCTCTATATCATGAAACATTGAAACATAAAGCTCAAATTGAAAAGGATTTTTTCTCCATAAAACATGTATGTCCATTACTTCTCTTTAGTTTTTACAAGCTCACCCATTATTTCTTAAAATCTTAACCAATCACTAGATGCTTAAGAACTAAACAACTGGTGTTCGCACTTGTATACTTAAATGCAGGTTTTTGACCGATTCCCTGAATACTTTCAAGAGGTCACATTGCACGAATTTAAGCATGCATATAATCTGGGTATAACAATTTATCATATTTAATTTTGTACTCCCAATATGTTTTTATATTTCAACTTCAACTGACATTCATCCATGTGGTCTCCTAATTTAGCATGCGTGCATACTCTTGTTGATAATTTGTTGTAAATGTTTCAGTTGAATCCCGAGCCTGGATTAGCACAAGGGGTGTTTCAATGGTATCTTAATTTGATGATTTTTTGACATTTTATAACTCTTTGTAACTTTTTTATAAGTTCCATTTCTTTTTTACAATAGTAGCATTGTAGAAATCTTCAGTGAGCACACTTTTTTAGATTCCTTTTGCAGATTTCTTTAACCATGATGCATATTCAGAAACAGATGTCTTGAGCGATGACTTCAAACAAGTCTCGGAGGTACTCTCCTCAAGACTGATGTCTTTAATAAGTAAATTACTAATCAATGTGCATTCAACAGGTTATTGCAGATGAAAATTATGCTCCTGGTGAAGAGGTTCTTATAAGATATGGGAAATTTTCCAATGCTAGACTTTTGTTGGACTTTGGATTCATAATTCCTCACAACAAATATGATCAGGTTAAAGTTGAGGTCATTGCATCTCAGCATGATCACCTGCATGCATTGAAGTTGGATCTTTTGCACAGACATATGATACCATGCCTGAAAGATGTTAATGATTTAAGCTCACAGGAAAATGGCTTCATGGTGATGTAGGTATCTGTTCATGGAAAAACTCACTTCATGAAATGAAATTATGAAACATACTTTATGTTTTTTGGCTGATTTAAAGGGCATCTGACTGGATTACATTATTACATCTTGCTCCTAACACAGGGAAGTCAAGCCTTCAAGTGGCAAAGGGAGGGGAATCCCACAGTCACTTCGTGCACTTGCTCGTGTTCTATGTTGCACTTCTCCTCAAGGTTTCTGACATTTTAAAACCTGTAATTAGTTATAATTTGCCTATGTTTTTGACAGTGCACATTTCTGAATTTATTTTACCAAATGTTATATATCAAGTTTGGTTCATATGTTATTTTTTTGGTTTTGGCTCTATTTTTGTTATTTCTACTAATATTGATTTAATGTTAGTTAAATGTCAATTTAATATCAAGCTTCCAAGTCCCTACAAAATTTTAAAATATTAAAATGTTTGTGTTTTCTTCAGAGTTGCAAGACCTGGCTATGGAAGCAACACAAAATGATGGTCGTCTGGCTAGAATCCCTTTAAAGAACAGGGATAGAGAAGTCGAAGCACATCAGTTATTGCATTCGAGATTCAATCACATGATTGAAAATTATAATGCAGCTCTTGAGGTGATATTCTGTTAATTCAATTCTGGTACTTTTGGAGGGTATTTAATCACATCGCTTTCATATGGTTCAAATCTTGGTTACTTCCCTTTCCCATAAGGGTAGTAGTTGGCATGAAATTGTTATAATTTAAAATTTTATGCGAGTATTTAATAATATAGTTTTTCTCATCATATTTAGAATACATTAGTTATTTAAAAAGTTACAAAATGGATGATAAAACATTGGTATCAGACCCGTTTTCTCTCGTATTTAAGTCTACCCCTTGAATTCTGTTGCATCATTAATTATTAAATTCTGTTGCTAACAATTGTTTTACAGTCTCTAACTCACCACAGTTCTAAAGAAAACACAGGAAGGATGCAGCTGGCTCGAAATTTCCTCACTGGGGAACTTCGGATCCTCGAATCTGCTTCTGTGTGGCTGAAAAACTACTGTGATACTTTGAAACAAACAGGATCGTCTATACAGAGGTGAAAAAGATCTAAGTTTCCAATTTTAGGTTAATTAAGCATGTAAAATGCGAAAAATAATTCTATTTTGTGTAGTTGATGTTGAGGCACAAATAAACTAAACTGAAACAGGTAGCACATGTGTGGTGGTGGTTCTAGTTCTAAACTTGAATCTTTGTTTGTCTAATTGTAGAATGTAGTTTTTCAAATTATATTTTGTATCTTCTCTTCTTAATAATGTGATTTGATATATAAAGTAGTTAATATATTTATCTCTCAAGAGTTACACAGGAGGTCCCAGGTGTGGCTTGTGAAATGTGTTGTGTTTATAAATCAAGTCATGAATAGAATCAAGGACGCCAGTTGGCTTCATCTCTGTTTTTTCTTTGACTCCGCCTTCATTTGTGGCTTCCTAATTCACCACTCAAATCACATATACTAATGTAATCATAAGCCACTATAATCTTTTTATATTATCTAGGCACAATGTGTCAATGTGATCAAACTTTATGCTGGTAAAAACATACAGGTTATTTTTGGGTAGCTAAAACAAGAAAACACCAAATACGAAGTGTAATATTCTTTTAAATTATACACACAGTGAAAACCCTCTCTTAAAATGATAACCCACGATAACCGTCAAAATCAACGCAAATCGTTGTTTTTTTCATAAATATCATTGTTATACATGTATAATACTTTCGTCTTTTATGTGTATGTGTAAATTCATGTCATTAGTTTATGATTTAACACGTGTAAAATTTTCTTTTTCTACATATGTGTTATCTAAAAAAATTATATTTTAATTTGAACACGTGTGTTTTTCTCCAAATATTGTTTAACATTTCACATAATTTGAATTTTAACTATATATGATGTATATGAGCTCATTGTTGAAATGATCCTCGTCATCATTTTCATGTGGAGCGCTTTGAGCTTGCATTGAAAATGTTTCTAGGTCTTTTTAACTGCTTTTGAATGATTTGATTCAACCAATACTTCGACAGTTCGACAATTTGTTTATGCTAAGACATTGAACATAAAATGGTAAAAGAGTTGAAAAAAAAGACAAGATTTGGACTATACCGGTAAAAAGGTGGCTATATTAGCAATTATTATGAAAACAATAATAAACTAGTTTGTAAAACATCTTCACAATCTATTTCTCCAACCAGTCTGGGTTAGAACCCGTTTTCATCAAGAAACTTCAAACTTATATTAACCTGATATACATGGAAGGGTTTTATCTGGTTTTAATGAGTTTTTTGTTAGAATAGTTGATTTTTAGGATGTTAAATGTTTTTTAGGAGATTTTTTTTTTATTTTTGGTGTTTCTAGTTAAGTTGCAATAGGAGGAGCGACTTCCACTTTTTTGTACCAAAGTCGCAAGGGAGGTTAGCGACTTTCACTTTTTGTGTACCAAAGTCGCTAACCCATCTAACGACTTTGGTACATAAAAAGTGAAAGTCGCTTCCCCCATTACAACTTACCTAAAAGTACTAAAAATTAAAAAAGCCAACTAAAAATCCTTTAACATTCAAAAACCCACTTATTTTAACAAAAAAATCGGTTTTAACCAAATCATATTTTAAAATCGGATCACACCGGTTTGAAAATCCAAACCGTTTTTATTTTTATTTATTTTAATTTTTTCCTGCGTCAATATTAACGATACCAAATCATAAATTACTAACCCAATTACCAATGTACGGGCCACGGGTATATTTTGGTGGGCTAGTCCGCTACTGGATAAGGAATCATGGATCTCGAAGCGCTATATAATTAAGGGGACGGTCAATGCCTCTTTGTTTGAAAGGAAAGAATCTCAAATCTAGGGTTTGTACGAGGCGACTTCATCAGGTACTCTTTGTTTTCGTTCGTCTGATTTTTCGATTTTCTGCAAGTAGGTGTGACTTTATTTCTCAGATCTGAATATTTGAAGAGGATCTGGATCTGTAAGAACATGTTTGATTCGTTTACTTCACAATCTAGAGGTTCTTTGTGTTCTTGTTGATTAGATTTATACGCTGTGTGTTGATTATTGTAAGGATTGTCTTCAATGTTTTTACACATGTTTGTGATGTTAAATTAGGATACTTTATTTGGGTAAATTACTTAGTTTCCTTGGTGGTTTATACTGTGGATCCATTTATATGCGTCTGTATATATTCTTATTAAAAGAGAAATTGGTTACCTGTATTGAGTAGTATAATGATGTGCTTGATGAAATCTATATAAGCTGTGAATTTGAAGGTGTATTCAACCTTTGTCTCAAGATTTACGTTGCAATCTATTGGAACTATGCGACTATGGTAAACACACTAGCTATCTGCTGTTTTGGGGGCCTATATGAATGATGTCAAACCTTTGATCTTTACATTCTTTGATCCTTCTTAGCACTTTCTTCGTCTTCAATCTATTAAATATTAGAAAACTTTTTTGGTTGTGTTATAAAAAGAGATGCCAATTTTACACTTCAATTGGCTTTTTTTTAGAGCACTATGTTAAAAGACGTCTTTTATATGTTCTTTAAGCTCTTTGTCTTTAGGTAGGAGCAAATTGACCCTTGTACTTACCAAACTTGATGTTTTTATTTTTCTTTTTTTTCTCATAGTCTGTATGAAGGGATATATCATTAAAAAAGATAAGAGTTTATTTTATGAAAATTTGTTTTTATCACTGAAAGATGTTGATGCATAAGCATTAAATGCCTGAACATGTATATCATTACAAGCATAATGCTGCATGCCTGTTCTTTGTTACATGGATGATATACTGATGTGATTCATAGACATGTTGTGGTGTGGTGCCTAAATGTCCTCCAAAGATAGGGGCATTATTATTTGAATGATTATAGGGATTTTATATTGTCGTTAAGTGAGGTACTTTTACAATATGTATGCAAGGTGTTTTTAAATAATATTTGATTTTCTTTGTTTTTTTATTAAGACTGCATTATTATTTGAAGGAATATGCCGCGCTATAATGATCGCCATGGAACTACCCGCCTCTATGTTGGACACTTGGCTTCACGTACAAGATCACGTGATTTGGAAGACATCTTTAGCAGATATGGAAGGTTAGAAAGCTAACAGTTTAAGTGTTTAACTATTTGTAGATTAAGATATATAGATGATTGAGATTTATTCGTGTATCACATGATTATTGCATATACCTGTGGCAAATTTGGTTTCTGCATCTCATTCTTGTTAAATTACTCTTGTTGTTTTAGTTAAATGAAGCTTTGTTTATGCTTCATTTTTATATCTTGGTACACTTTTGGTGGAATCATTACTGTTTTATATTGTTAAAAGTTGGCTCAATATTCGTATATTCGGTCATGCGCAATTAGACTTAGTTCTTTGCTATCTGGGATATTCTACTTCAAGGTGTGTAGGAAGCAAAACCATTGCCATAATTGGCATAATTTTGATACTAAAAAAAAACTCCTGTTTTCTCAAATAAAGGAAAATTAACCTGAATGATATTTCTGAAGGTCAATGGTGAGAAGTTTCCTTTTGGTGGAAAGAGTCGTTATCCACGCAGATTGTGTAGGAGACTTTGGCGATTCTTTCTATAAATGTTTTGCGTCTTTTTTTGATGGAAAATGGCTTCAATCTGAAAGTGGTGTTTAGTTCATCTTTGAGGGGCAAAGTTTCAGCCCTTTGGTGCTTAATGTCATGATGGCCTTACTATTTCTGGAACCCGTTTAACGCAGAATTCGTGATGTGGACATGAAGCGCGACTATGCCTTTGTGGTATGTACTTTTGATCATTGGAGTTGTGCTGTTGTAGGGTAAAATGTATTTTTTTTAGCATATATTTGCTGTATATATTTTATGTCTTTTTTTTCCCTCTATATATACACTTGTAGGAATTTAAAGACCCTAGAGATGCTGATGATGCAAGATATAGTTTAAATGGTCGCGACGTTGATGGAAGTCGTATTGTTGTGGAATTTGCAAAAGGGGTAATGACTTCTGAATGATCTTTTGTTATAAAAACAAAAACACACCCAATAATATATACATTCTTTGACATGTAATAGGTTCCACGAGGGAGTGGTGGAGGTGGCGGCGGTGGTGGTTATGGTGGTTCTCGTGAATATCTTGGTAGAGGTCCTCCACCAGGATCAGGTCGTTGCTTCAACTGTGGACTTGACGGTCACTGGGCCAGGGACTGCAAAGCTGGTGATTGGAAGAATAAGTGTTATCGCTGTGGAGAACATGGTCATATAGAAAGGAATTGTCAGAATAGTCCCAAGAAAGTAAAGTAAGTTAATCATGGTTTCTTTTTTAATTATTTCACAGGATAATCCTCGTATAACCAGTAAAATCTTGAAAATTATTTTATCTTGCCAATTACTGAAACAGGCGTGGGAGGAGTTACTCACATACCCCGACTCCACCTCGTCGTGGAAGAAGTCAGAGTCGTAGTTTAAGCAGGAGCCGCAGCTACAGGTTCTTTTGTCTTATTTTTAAAATGTATAGATTGTGTTTGTAATTATTATTTATTTTTTAGCCGATCGAGGTCACCTGCAAAACGAGAACGTAGCACTGAACGTGCAGAAAGAAGGTCAAGAACCCCAAGGAGAGACCGGGCTTCACCACTGTCATCAAAAGGGAGGAAACATAGCCGATCACCATCACCATCACCATCACCATCACCAACAGACCATGCAAGGAGGCCAAAAGCAACAAGTAGAAGCCCTGCACAGGATGATGTTCGTGATGGCAGCCGCAGCCCAGACAATAGGAGCCCTGCTGAAGAAAATGGGCACAGCCGGAGCCCGAGTCCGGTGGCTAGAGGTAATGGAACCCCTCTTGAGGATGAAGATGTTGTCAACAATGGTTCACCAGACCCCAGTGAATCTGGTTAAATGCTGTGTTACCTGAGATCACTGGTATGGATCTTGAATCGGTAATCTGAATTTGAATGTAGGAAATTGTGATGAAAGATTTTGAACCATAAATTTTCTTATCTGGTGTCTGATGTTAATGAAGATAACTGGAGCAGCTTGTGCTTTATTTTGTGTTTATTTTTTATGCAGAATTGTTTTATTGATGTGTTGTTAGTCCTTGGGACATGCACGTTGCACTGCCAACTAGATTATAGAAAAGTCTCAGATAGGAGGTTAAGCATAGGAACTGGTCTTGGTCTAGTCTATCTATGGTTTTTCTTGGCCCAGTGAGGCCTGTTAAATAAATACACACGAATCATATAACATGAGCATTAAACCCGGTTAGAGGTGCGCATGCCGGTTGTTTTTTTCAACAATTTCTGGTATGATCAATGAAAGTTGAAACTGGGTTGCACTTTTTTTTAGAAGGAAGTGATTCGTTTGGTTTTAGTTTCAGAAGGGAATTTACCAGTATTGACCGGTTTGTTTTGGGTGGGGTTCTTGTTCCCCAGGCCTATTCTTAAGACCTGGGACTAGGAATGCTTGATTATGAACATGATTAGGAGCCAATAGCCGTGGTTACTTATTCTTTTTAGTACACTTCCTGTTTGGTATTATTAAATACTTTTCGTATGCTTTTCTTTGATTGTTTATCTATATTCCAACTAAATCTGCGATATTATTTAAAATGAATGCATAAAAGTTTGCAAGTTTGTTTTAATGATATATGATTGCAGTTTCACTACTCTGTTGATCATCGCCTGGATAACATTTACCAATCCCGAGTCTTTGCATGTTGGGACATCATTTTCATAGAAAATTTTGATCTTTTATTCGTATGTAAGATTAAAAAAAAATTCGATCATTTGGTGCAACAATGAACTAAAATATTGAACTTTCTTTCCATTCGTTCATATAAGCAAAAAAAAAAACTAGTAAATTTAATTTTATTCAAATAAACAAAAAACAAAGGTGGACACCTTTTATTTTAAAGCATTTTAAGCAAATTTTTGAAAAATTTTCTTCTAATGTATTAAATAAAAAAGTAGGTACTAGTTATGTCGTTTATGTTATACTTCTGTCAATTAATTTTTTTTAATATATTAAAAAATATCTTGATATTAAAATGCACCTTTAAAAATAAATTTATAATAAAATATTTAATCTTTATAAAATAAAAAAGTTTAGAAAACCGAACTTTATCGAAATTACAAAACAATTAAAACCTGCTTTTATTAATAAAAGTTACAGAAACTAGTTTTTCAGAAAACAAAATAGTTTAAAATTAGAAGTATTTCACTTTTATAAATTACCCATATGGTTTAAAACTTTAAACAATTGTCACATATAGTCATTATATAGGATGATTTGGTCAATATTTTAGGGTAATTTGATGACCAAAAAAGTATATGTATCACAAATGTCTAAAGTTTGGTATTATATGTGTAATTTATGAAACCTATGGACCAAGAGTACTAGCAAACCACATGGGCCATATCGGTAATATACTTTAATGTTTATGACTTAAACTATTACTTTTAAATAATTCAAAAGTATTTCACTATAGAAAAATTTTGTTTTCTAATTTATTATGTCTTTTGTACAGCTCATTGTATATTTTATACATATCATTGTGTCTTTTATACATGCAATTGTGTTTTTTGTGTTTGCTGCTCAATGTTGTGTTTTCCCAGAACAAGTTAAGACACAATGATATTACATAATACATATTATCAAGCAAGGATGACACAATGACGAGAATGAATGATTTTAAAAAAAAAGACACAATTATATGTAAAAAAGACACAATTATATATAAAAACACAAAAAAAATAATTATACACAAATATTTAAGAACACAATGACAATAACTAGAGACAATGAATTGAAAAATATTTCATTTTTTATAGCAATATTATAATTATTTTAAAGATAAAAAAATATTCGTTTTTATTATATATATTTTATTTCAAAAAAGAGTATCATACGAAAAAATTATGAATGTTTAAAAAATGTGGGAGGAAAGTGGTAGTAACTAAATTATCCTTCAACAATTTTTTTGTCCAAAATTTTAAATTTTCTCTGTTAAATTTGAGCTAATGATTTAATGATTAATAATCCTTCTTATATTTTTTAGGATAAAGAGATTATTTAATTGTAATTTTCATGGGGGTGACATTTTTCTCCGCAATGCCAACTACCCGGGTGCTTGCGCATGTGGTTTACCCGTTCCTCCAGTTAGTCTAGTATCGAAGGGGACCGGGTTCAATGGGGGTCTTAGAGCAAGTGCGGGAGGTACGACCGCACATGACCCATTATTTTAGGGGGCCCTAATATTTTAAAAAAATTTGTATATATTATATATATTAATTTATTTTACAACAAACACATATATTTTACATTCCAAGTTTTTAAATATATTTAACCCAGTTACGAATTTTATAAAAGTTAAAAGAAAAACTTTTTCGTTAAACATTTGACTCATTAACTCATTACAATTAAAATTTAGGTCAAAAAAACAAATTAACTCACTTCATATTTAGTTACAAACTAATTACCACACATGCATACATAGAGGCCCAATTTTAGTATTTACACATGGCACCTAATCTCTCATAGACGGCTCTGCCGGGGTTTACCACACAAGTGAGTTCCCAGTCATAAAAAAAAGAGTAAATTGCACTTTTGGTCCTTTATGTTTACACAAAATTTTAGGGATAGTCCTTTATGTTTCAAAATGTCAAAATCAGTCCTTTAAGTTTTCAAATGTTGCAAACTCGGTCTTTTTTTTGTTAACGCCGTTAAGTACTAACAGAATAGGGGCATAAATGTCAAAAAGAATCTTATAAGTAATTGAACAAATTTCAAGTTTGGTCCTTTATGTTTACATAAATTTTCAGATATGGTCCTTTATTCTGTTAGTACTTAACGACGTTAACGGAGAAAGGACCAAGTTTGCAACATTTGAAAACTTAAAGGACTGATTTTGACATTTTAAAATATAAAGGACTATCTCTGAAATTTATGTGTAAACATAAAGGACCAAAAGTACAATTTACTCTAAAAAAAGTTGTTGATTTGTTTCATGTGATTTGGAAGTAATTCTTATAACAAGGGTAAAAATGGTTTTTTAAAAAAAAATATTTGAAAATTATGTTTTTTCGATTGATTACAGCATTCAAGAGGCAGGTATACGATAACCTGGTCTGAACCTTAGACTCCAAGCAGAGTAATGCATCAAAGTTGAAGGACCCTTCGTCTTATGTTTATAGCTGAAGGCTGTCTCTATAATTATGAAAAGTGGATCCCATTAATTAATCCATATAATTGATGATGATGAAATTATGCAATGCTGCATCATGATATAGACATAATGGCTCCAAATACCATGCTTTTGGTATATTTTTTTTGATATGCAAATACATCATACTTATATACTACCTTCAAATTAATATATCATTTGTCTAGGTTTGAACCTAAGACCTTCTATCTAATAGGTAAAGCCTCTATCAAGTGGGCTACTCACATGTTCTTTTAGCATATTGATTCGGTTAGATCGGATAATCAATGACCCTTTTATGAAAAAAGCTGGATAAAATTTTAAAAAAAATTCAAAGCAACCGGTACTCTATGTACGTAAAACCTTAAAATGTAACATGTCATAGAAGTGAGTGTTATCATTACATATAATTCAATTAAGATATTGTATGAAAGTATGATTTCTTCTATTTTCCTTTGAGAATTGGAGGATTTTTGATTGAGTGGAAAAAGAAAGATTTGGATTACTCCAAATTGACACATTTGTGTACATAATATTGCAACAGTTAAGTTATTTTATTGATTGGGCAGTTATGCTTAAGTGCTGCATATATGTTATTTTGTATTTGAATATTCATTTTTTGATTTGAATTGAAACATAAAAACGTGACTAAATTGGTCCTAGTTACTCTTCGGGGCGGAGTGGAAGAAGGGAGGGGATTCTCGAACGCAAAGATCCTGCTTTTACTTTTACTATGATGAAAAATTTTCTATTTTGATCGCTTTCTCCCCTATGAATTAGTTTCAAACTCAATCGTCACTCTTCTGTAAAACACAAATATGTATCTCATTGTGTTTGTGAGTGTCGAAAAAATCAACTACAAGCGTAAATACAATGCTAAATATAATGTTATTTGATGTAAAATTTAAAATTAAAATATTAAAAAAATTGTAACTAACTTGTTAGTTCAACGGTCAAATGTATGCCTCAATGTTCTTAGACTATCCACAGCGGTCACCCCACTGAAAATCCTTCCCCACCGAAATTTCAAGCCACGTCATCACCCCACTGAAAACCTTAAACCCCACAACGGTCACCCCACAGAAAACTTCCCCACTATCCCATTGAACCAATCAGAAAGCAGAAATAAAGAAAGAGAGCAAGCTGCTTGGTGCGGGAAATGGAGGCCGCCGGTTGTAGCCGCTGAACCCAGCCGAAGGGCTGCCTCCCGCTGGATGCGCGGGACGCCCATTGTGCATAGTCTTATGTTCTTATTTCCTTTGGTTTATCGAGTCTGATAATCAAACTCAATGACTCAATTGGAAATTTGGAATGGTTTAAGGCAATGTTTTTATAACCGGACCGGACGTCGAACCGGTCTCTTTACTGGTCAGAGTCGGACCGATCAGACCGGTCGAACCGGATTTAAAAACCGGATGATTTTATATACATATATATATAAAATCAAAAAAAAATTAAAAAAAATAAACAAAATTTAAAAAAAATAAACAAAATTTAAAAAAAAAAAACAGTTCAACCACCGGTTCGCCGGTTCGACCGGCCGGTTCACCCAAAAACGGCCCAGTACCCCTAACCGGACCGGTCTGACCACCGGTTTCCGGTTCGACCGGTCCGACCGGCCGGTCCGGTCCGGTCCCGTTTTCAAAACATTGGTTTAAGGGGTAGTTTACAAATGCACCTACCCGAACTAAGCCTATGTCCAACTTGCCATCCTTCTGCCCTTCTTGAACCATCATGTGCTCTTAAAACTTAAAAGTTAAAACTAAACGAAAAAAATATATATTCATGACCAAGGTCCAGTAAGAAAAAAAATTATCAAAATAGCCATTTTACCAAATAGAATTGACAATTTAACCATTAATCAACTATTTTATCATTTAGCCTTCGAATATTGACGACGTAACGAATAATATATTCTTAAATTATTAAAATATGTTGTTAACGTGACGTCAATTTGTTATTTTTAGTTACAAATATGTTTTATTACTTTACTTCATAATTCTTTTATAAACCCCTCTTCTTTCAATATTTTATTCCTTCGATCCTTCTATGTTTCAAATACTTATATCTTAAAAAAACAAGTTGGCGATATAAATTAATATATAACTGCTAATTATAAATAAAAATAAAAATATTGGTTCATCACTCACTTTGTTTTAAAGGAACCAAACGACACATATGATGATATATATTTATAATATACCTTTGATTAGACAACTTAACAAGTAGAATGCCCAACAAATTGTTCGAAAAGTTCATTCATTTTGTTCAATTTAAAAGTAATATGAACCAACATTTAGTTAATTTTGTTTAAAAATTTTGTTGGTATTGATAATAGTGTTGTTAAAAAATGAAAGTTAATATATTTCCGTTAAATTAATTTATAATTTTAATTTTTTAAGAATTTAATTTTAATACTTCTTTACATTTTTTAACAATAGATAAACTATAACTTTTTATTTCTTGTAGTTTATGAAAATTAGATTGACCTGAATTGATTTAATATTATGATATGATTTATTTGTTTCGATTTTTCTATTATTAGTTTTAATTTATTTCATTATGATTGGAATTGATTTATTATCTTAACTAAATCTGTGTTTATTTATGTATGGGTAAAAACAAAACATGCAAATATAAAAACAAAAACAAAAATTTAAGAGGTTAGTTTTAAAACAAAGAGAACTTACAGGTATGTTTAGTAACAAAAAAAAAAAGTGATACTTGAGATCGAAAGTGTCACCAATGTGGTTAATATGAAACATCTTGTTTTCTCTTTTTATTATTTTTTAGACATTTTAGTGTGTGTGACTAGCGCCGGCTCCTGTTAATGATCTACGAGGCAATGACCTTGGACCTCTAAATTTTAAAGTAATTGTTCTGGTTATTTGTTTTGTTATTTTAAGTTTGAAAAACAAAGAGGTCTTTCGTAATTTCAAAAGCTAGCATGTTTAAGGGTTTTTTTTTTTTTTTTTTTTTTTTTTTTTTTTTTTTTTAAGTAATCACATCTCTTGTGTTTTTATTTAATCTTTACTTGGTGTTTAAAATTTTCTTTTATTAATATTATGAAAAATTTAGATAAAATTTCTAGTGGTAAAATAGGGAATCAAGTTGATTATCAAATATGAGTAGAGTTATAAAATATAACATACTAAGTATTGTTCTTTTTGTTATATTTGTTTATATCATCTATTATTTATACGTATTTCCTTTAAATAAATTTATATTTTTGTTATAACTTTGATTAGTTATAACCTCAATTTCTACTTTTGTTTCTCGGTCAATCTCCCTAGCATAATTGTTAAAAGTTTACAATTATATGCAAATCTTCAATGATTATGATGTTGTGATTGCATTTGAAAACGAAAGTGAAAACTATGATTACAATTACTAAATTTATGTTGATAATGACAAACTAACATATGTTTTCAAAGTTTAGGAATCACAACTTTTATCGTTAAAAATATATATTTAAGGAAAAAACTACAATTTTTGTATTTGTATTGGGTTTATATAAAATTGAGCTGGCCATAGGCCCATAGCCCGTAAGGTTTGTATAATTAAATTGAAAAAAAATATTGATATATTATGAGAACTAGGTTAGCACACCGTGTATTACACGGGTTAAATGATAAAAGTATAATAAACAATCATTAATGAATATTTAGAGAATATAAGATCTTATTAATATAAAATATGACTAAAATTTTGTATAATTTAATAATTTAAGTTATAAAATAATTATATTATTTCCTTAAATAATAGCTTTTTTAAAAGATTGTTTCTTAATTATTTTTTAAAATACTATTTTTAAAAATTGTATATTTTATAGTAGGTTGGATATTTAAAATGTGTTTTTTTAATATAAATATATTTTTATTGTATTATAAAAATATTTTCGTTTAAAAATGTAAAACAAAGTATTTTATATTTAATATTATTATTTCATATAAGGTGTATTTAATAGGAGAGAGAGACGAGAAATCAAAGATGAGTTGCTATATAATCACGCCATGTGTCCCTAAAAACCTTGATTTATTAGAATAGGTAAATATATAGCTTAACATAAAGACATTTGACATTTGTCTTAATATTACAAATATGTGTTAAGATGTTTCTTCTTAAAATAAGTTAAGAGTTCTAGTCTCATAGTGAATGAAGACGGAAAATTCTGATGTAAGAAAAAAATTCAGATTACTATAATTTTAGTAAAATCAATAGTTACCAAAGGACATTTGTCTCAATGATACGAAGATGTATCAAAGGTGTTATTCGTAAAATAGATTGAAGGTTCTAGTTCCAAGACAAGGCGGAAAAAATAGTTGTTCAAAAAAAAAGGTAAAATCAACAGTTCATGACTAATTTATTAGTTTTATTGGGTTAAAATGAAATTTTGGCGATCCCCACCAATACTTCCTGCACTCGTGCGCCTTCGATCAGCACACCCAAAACGTTACGCTCCGCCTTCTCTGTCTTTCAAATATATTCTATTTACAAACAAAATATCACCCCCTCAACTTATTTTTCTTTACAAATCCAGTCCTTAATAAAGTTATAAAATAATAACGGGAGCGCAACAAAGCAGTCGTTACCTTTTCTCTCTCACTTCCATCTTCGTCTCCCCCCCATCATATTCTTTCTCTACAACACTCACCGCCGGCCACTTCCACTTCCGACCATTTTCTCGGTAACTCTCATATATACATTTTGTTTTGTGTGTTCATAATTTTGTGGTTTATTCATTTTTATATATTGCATTAGTTACTTGATTAATTCCATTTCAATCACTAATCCCTTTTTTGAATTTTGAAAACGAATGTTGTTATGGTATTTAGTCATTAATCACCGTTATTTTGAATTATCTGGGTGATTTATGGAAGAATATTAATCGTGAGTATTTATTAGTCGTTGATGATTCAAATATTTCGAATTCTTGATGTTTTTTTCTCATTTCGCTTACCGTTGAATCGGTGCGTGGAATATACGTGAGTTCCCATCTTCTAATCTTTTCTAATTCTGTTTCATTTGCATGAATTGAATTCGAAGATAGAGAAAAAGAGTTTATGTAATTTCAATTGATATCCGAGTTATAAGGGTTTTAGAGACTTCTTGAATGGTTGGAAAAGCCGCTATTGACTAGTGAGTACTCGGCAAGTAATCGGAAATTACTAGTGGAATTTTACAACAATGGGTTTTAGAAACTTCTTATTTAGGGTTTTAGAGTTGCAGGGGTGGAGAAGATGAGGGTACTTTGGTCTTTTTATTCCCACATTAATGGTAGTTTGATAATCACTGACACATGATATTCAATTTTGCGTCAAATTCACGTTGATTGATTCGTTTAGGGTTTTGTTTTTATGTTTATAAACAGGGGGTTTCTGAAGTCAATGTCAGCATGTATCTTATTATTATAGTAATTTATTATAGTTAACGTTTCTTTTGGGGATTCAAGATTTGAAGGCTTGAAGTTAACCGAATCTTGTTTGTTTGGTGCATCTTCTTTATTATTTTTCAATAAACCCATTATCTGGGTATGTCAGAATGCAACAAAACTAGCCTGTTTCTAAGTTGTTTAAAGATCCTCTGGTGTTCTTTCATTTATTGCTGATGAAACAGTCAAATTTCACGCATTTTCATTGTTTTTCAACTATCTTACTAATCAAATTCCCTCTAATTTCAGATAGTTGTGTTATTGGTATCTTGACTGAGAATTTACAAGGGTCATAATGATTAAAAAACTCTTCTTTTTCAAGGCATCTACATCTATCAATGAATCAAACAGTCTAGCCTTATCTCCATCAAAAGAGACACAATTGCAGTCAGAGAACTTGTCAGGGGATGGGCTGCAACGACCCCGTAAATCCAGATCCAAAATGGCTGCATATGAAGATCATCATAATCAAACCAGCCCATTTCTTAGAAGGAGTCAGTCATTTTCCTCTGCTACTTTTAATGAATGTGGGCTGCTAAGAACTCAAAGTGACTCGCCTTGTAGCAGCAGCAGCAATATCTCTCAAAAGCGATCTGCTTCGCGTTCTACATGGTGATCCAATTTATCAATTTTCTTATAACTTTGATATTGAGATAAAAATTAGAGCATGATGATAAGTACCCCATATCTAGGACATTTTGAGTAGCATATAGAAAGGGAAAAAAAGATAAATAATATTTTCTTGGCCTATTCATAGTTCATACTAGCCTAAAGTGTCGTTTTGTCATCCTCTACGCTATTAATATTGGGCAGTAATGAATTCTTCAACACATTTTGTGTACTTGGCCTTTTTTCAGAAATACAGTTTACATCTTCTAATGTTAGCAACAAAAAGGGTTGTTTAGCAGAAAGTTATATAGAATTGGAGTATATTAGTGTGTGAATAATGAAGTTTTATAATAAAACCATATTAATCTAATCAAGGTTGACATAATATTTATTAAATTAGAGGGAGTCGTTTTGAACTTTTCTGTTGATTCTCAGTCGAGCTCTTACCCCCGAGAGGCCTTCAAGATCAAAATGGTTTCAAGATGCTACAGTAGGTACTGCAAATAGATTAGAGGAACCAACTTTTGCTGGAGTTGATAATCAGTTATCTGAAACCTCGTCTTATTGCTCAAATAAAGTTTTAGATCGATACATTGATGGTGAACAATACAAGGAACGGACTTCAGGACAGATCAGTACCAACACAAGAAGTAACATTTACCAAACAAACAGAGGCGGAAAAAAACCGCCACGGTTCCAATATGCAGCACCAGCATCGCCTACTCATGGTTGTTTGACCCAAAAAACTAGGTCGCATTCCTTTAGAAACCCGAATCAAGAATCTAAACAATATATGTCTACACGAGACTGGGTCGAGAATGCAGTTTCACATGGTTCCCCAAAAACACGAGCAAAACATGTCATGGAAAAACTTTCTCAGTCTCGTGCTTTGCCTAGGGCTGACTCAAAAGAATTTAACCATGATATTCCAATCGCAATTGAAGATATTTACTTTGGGTCACCAAATTGTGTACCTTGTGACGGAACTGTTGAAGAAAGTTCAAGTTCTAGTGAAGGAAACTGTGGGATTGATGATGATTGTACTAGGGTTTTGGACTATGAAGAATCCAAAGATGCTGACGAGATTACATTTCTGAAATCTGAACTGCATTTCCGTACACGAAAACTAGAAAAAGAGAAGAACGAGTTGCAGTTGACTTTGGAGAAAGAATTTGATAGGAGGTCAACTGAGTGGTCAATGAAACTTGAGAAATGTAAAATGGAAGAACTTAGGCTTCGGGAAAGAGCGCGGGAACTTGCAGAACAAAATGTCGCTCTTCAAAGGGAAGTCTCAATTCTCGGAGAAAAAGAATTGGATAATCAAAGCAAAGTTATGCATTCTGGTCAACAAGTTAAAGATGTGAATATAAAGATGGAGGAAGTAGTCAAAGAGAAACAAAACCTTCATCAAAATCTTTCAGATATAAAAGAAAAATACAGAGCAGCTGAAGAAGATATAGATCTATTCAGAAGAAACTATGATGCTAAAGATAAAGAATGTAAAGAATTGCATAAAGCTGTCACAAGACTTCTTAGAACTTCAAATGAGCAAGATAAAACCATTGAAGGCTTGCGTGAAAATTTTAATAAAGAAGTAAGGAACTTTGACCAAAACCAACAATCAAAGTTGCAAATTGAGCAATTGAGGTTGATAGGGGTTGAACAAAGTTTGAGAAAAGAAGTAGAATCATATAGGCTTGAAGTTGATTCTCTTAGACATGAGAACATAAATCTTTTAAACCGTTTGAAAGGAAGTTTAGAAGATGGTTGCTTTTCAACCTTCAAGCTTGATCAAGAACTGCGGAGCCGTGTTCATGACCTACAGAATCAAGGAATGTGCTTGATTAATGATAATGTCCAACTATGCTCAAAATTAATTGGAAATATCAGAGAAAGAGGATCACAGAATGGGTTAGATAGCCAATTTATCATGGAATCAGTAATGAAAGTCCAATGGTTTAAAAGAGGAGCTGATAGCCTAACAAGAAGCTTGCAGAATGTATCTGATGTGCTGAAAGAGAAGTCATCTCCAGATAACGAGGGTTCTGAGGTAAAGTTTTCTTTATATTTCTTGAGTTCAAACATATTTTGTAGCTATAGCACAGTGATTATATCATTGTAATCGAGTTTTGAACCTTTTATTTGACTTGTGCCAGGGTGTTGTGAAATCTGATTTGAAGGCTGAAATTTTGATGACAAGTTTACTGAGGGAGAAATTGTATTCAAAAGAAGTGGATGTAGAACGACTCGAGGCTGAGCTGGCAACAGCTGTTAGAGGAAACGAGGTTCTGAGATGTGAAGTGCAAAATGCCATGGATAATCTTTCTTGCATTGCACACAAGATGAAAGACCTTGAAATCCAGGTAATGGCCAAGTACCATTATCAGTCTATAACCCATATATAGTTGATAGTTATACAACACTAAGATTTGCTAGTTGTGTGATTATTCTGTTTTGTTTTTGTACAGATGACCCAGAAAGATGAAAGCATTCATCAATTGCAGATCAATCTACAAGATTGCAAAAAAGAGTTGTCAATTGTTAATGGGATCCTACCAAAAGTGTCTGAAGAAAGAGACATGTTGTGGGAAAATGTTAAGAAGTACAGTGAGAATAACATGCTGCTGAGTTCTGAAATTGTCATGTTAAAGACGAAAATAGAAGCTCTAGATGAAGACGTGTTGATGAAAGAAGGTCAGATCACCATCCTGAAAGATGCACTCAGGAAACCGTTTGACCTTCTCTCTAGCCCGATTCCGAGCGAAGGATTCTTGCTGTGATAATTCATCAGTTTTCACACAAAGATTTGCGTGACTATTTTTTCTCTTCTTTATTTGGGTAAAGAGTTTGAGATGCTTTTCATTTCCTTTGTAAGTATGGGGGTATAGCTGGTGAACTAATCTTTACAGTTTACATATACTTTGGAGTTTGATGCACACTAGATTGAATATTGGTTAATGCTTGTTGAAGAAAAGTTGGTTTTATTATGTTTGTTGTTATTGTTTGCTTTAAAGAATGCGTAAAGGCAGCCTTGGTTCACAAGGAATTAAATCAATGGTTTTTGCAATTAATTTATTGAGACTAAACACTGTAGCAACTTTAGAAATTGATTTACAAACAAGTCATAATTCAAGTAACATTATTTTATTTTGGTCACAGTATCTTGCACAAATATCCTCTATGTAACATTATTTTTCAGTTTATATGGAAAGTAACTTTCTGCTTCCCATGCTGTGACTGAATTGCAAAACCATAACATCGTCATGGAGACTGCATTATTACAAACAGACATGACTTAGATGGATAAATATGTTTTAGCATAATTGGTTTTCAGTTTAAATTGACTCTGTGAACTCTGAAAATTAAGATACGAGACTATTAACAGGTACCAAATAACGCTTTCTGTAGCTCTCTACAAGTTCCTTTGGATCCCGTCTGGTTTGGTTGAAATAATCATTTTTGTTCATTTCCTGCAAGAGAAACCAATTGCAGCGAGAGTTCTCTAAAGAAAAGCAAAAGCACTAAGCTTGAAAGTACAGCAAATCTTGCACAGGGTACAAATCGTGCAAACGAGTGTAGTACCTGAATCCATGCTGCAAGTTTTGGTCTGCCCACTTTAATATCATAACTCTTTACATCTAGAAGGTATGGCTGAAATCTTTCAATGAAAGGAGCATAAGCTATATCTACCTGCACACAAACATATGTGTTCTCAAATTAGCAATTGGATCAAATATTTACACAATATTTTCAAGAAAACAGAAAATCATATAGAATCTCATGAAGATATTCATGGGTCAACATCAGAAGTTGAAACTAGTTGCATATAAATGTAATTTGGTAAGTTCTTCAAGTACTTACTAAGCTGAATTGACCTAGGAAAAATGGTCCATCATCAAACTTGGAAAGAGCATCCTCGATATAATCAAATGCAGCAGCTGTTGCAATAATAAAATCCCATTTTATATGGTGTTTAAGTTTAGATTTATAATGAATGGTTTTTCAATATAGAAAAAAAATAAAGAAAACGATCATTAAGAAAGATACCAGCATCATCAAACCCGTCTCCCTTGAATGAGGTGGTGACAGATTTATAGAACGTATCTGTGTATGAAAGCAACTTTTCTCCAAACTCTTTCTTGATAGTATCCTATATTGTGATCTTATGTTACAATTAATTAAATAAAAAAACTTCTTTAAGCTTAAAACCATAATACGAAGTTTTACATCAGGATAAAGTGATGGTCCTTCAAAGTTGGTGTCAATATACTTGATGAGATCGAGACTTTCTCCCTTAACTTCATTGTTGTGTTCTAAAGCTGGCACCTAAGGCATAAGAACACACCACAAGCAATTAAATTTTATAATCATGTTGCAAGTAGCATTTTGTAGAAAAATTGCTTCGTAGGTTTTTGGTTTAGAAAAATTTAAAAGATTGCAAATTTAAGTGTATAAAGTGGGACACTTGGACTTAGAATCATATAAAATAAAAATACTTGTAAAGCATAAAGCTTTGCAAAAAAAATACCTTGTTTGCTGGGTAAACCTTCTCCTTGTACCAATCTGGTCTGTTCTTTAGATCAATTGGAACTAGTTTAATCTTTTCTTGCAATCCCTGTTCACAGTTTTAACACAAAGATAAATATGATATAGTTATCAGAGGGAGCTGATCCATAGGATGTTGGATGAGACTTAATATCTCCATCTAATTATAATCAGACCAAACAAAGAACAATCTTATAAATACATGTCACTGTATTTAAAGATAAAAATTGCAATGAGTATGTTTAAGTTAAATGGTCTGAGATGCTTTGTCCAAAATGGATCTTTACGTAAATGTGATTGTATGAGAGAGAGGAAGAACCTTGCAGTTCCGTGCAATCCACACACGCTGTGCATACGGGCAAGTGTAAGATATGTAAAGCCTAACCAAAAAGATTCAAGCTCGTTGTTAGAAAATCAAACAAATTTCAGATAATTAGCTAAGAATGCATAAGGAACATCAGTTCCATATCTAAAAACGATTTAGCTTAAATTCGAGTAAAATTAGATCCAATAACCAAACCAAACTGTAATTTTTTTTTTTTGGAGATTAGAGCATTTAAAAAAGTTTCATTTGGGCATTTCAGCAAACAGTTTGTATGACTTATAAATGTACCTGGTGGTTCCATCGAAAACTGGAGGTGGTTCTGAAGTAGAATCAAGAGCTAATGGAAGATCCTCTTGCACACTTTCGACAACCAAGATTATCAAAACAAACATTAGCGAACGATAATCTACATACGATATACACCCTCAATCTCAAAGAGACGTAAACTTTTGGAACAAATTTCCATAAAATCTGTAACTTTGTTTCTCATTTCTGAGATAATTGACAGAAAGAGTGACTTACTTAGCAGCCATTGTTGTTGCTAGAACTAAGAGATTACTATGATTCCTTTTCTGATGAAATGTTAAGGGATGTGTGGGATAGATAGACTCACGGCTTCGACGAATGGGAACAGATGCGAAATTCGTTGCTGGTGGAGAGTGAGATTGAAAGAGATGATGCTGTTGATGAGAACGATGATAATAGCAGCTTAGATTCAAGGCACCCATTTGGTGATTTGTTGATCATGCACCAGGAAACTGGAAACCGTATCTGATTCTGATGCACACTCAAACTCCGCTTTCGTCAGTGTGTGAACTTGGTTTCACCACGCTTACTCCCCAGTCCCCACCACTTCAAATTTTTTCCATGCCTTCGCTCGAAATTTTACATTTAATGCATGTTTGAGATTTAATATTGGCAAAAAGTTAACAATTTAAAAAGATGTTTGATGATTTGAAAAACACTTTTATTTTAACTTTTTAAGCGGCGTTAAAAAGTTATTTTTAAAAAGCTGTTTTTTGTATCTTTTAGAACTCTGTTAATTCTGGTGAGAACTTACATATCCAAACAACTTATTGACTTATATATTTTTCATACACAAAAGCTAGTCTAAACACATTTTGATAAAACTTCATTTTAAAAAGTCAATATTTATAAAAATTTTTAAGCAAAAAGCCCTTTTAAACTTAATAAACAATCATAAACATGTCCTTAATAAAAACATTATTTCACAAACATCCTCAATCCTTCTTTTTCTTTTTTAATTAATCTCTTAAAATGTCACTGCCTAGAGGGTCAGCGGCTCACAATACACTTCAATAAATACAAGTTCCGGATGCTATAAACATTTAACTACTCTTTATTATCAATAAATGACTGGCTCACTTGATTGAGACAAAAAATTAATTAATTTATTTTTTAATTATTCATAGTCTTACAGACGTCCTCAATCATTCTTTTTCTTTGTTAATTAATCTCTTAAAATACCACTGCCTAGAGGGTCTGTGGCTCACAATACACTTCAATAAATACGAGTTCCGGATGCCATAAACATTTAACTACTCTTTATTATCAATACACGACTCGCTCCCTTGATTGAGACAATGTCTCTTAGAATAAAAGCCGTGAGTTCAAACTAAAGCAAAAAGATATTTCTTTGCAATAGTTTAATATAATTACATATGTATATTGCATTTATTGTTCATAATATCACTATATAGTATATAAAATTTAAATAAACTAAATACATTTTAGAATTTTTTTTAATCAATGCAATATTTAAATAAATGTAACGTTATCAGATTTTATAATTACATGAATATCACCGTCTTTTCTATAAATCATTTACGAAAAAATAAGGGGAAAAAAATAGGAAAGGATAATAAATTAAGTACCAACAAAGTGTCAAAATAATCAAATCTTTCGACAAAATTCACGAAATACATGCCTTTTATTGGTGCATTTGCATTTCTACAGTCACTTAAGTTTATAACCACAAAAATGTTTCTTTATGTATGTATAGTATATGTTAATACTGAGCATCTTAACACAAGAACAACTAATTTAATATCTTCCAAAACAGACAGAAAAAATTACAAAATCTAATTACTGGGTAGAAAAAAAAAACAGATTTTGGGCAACAAGAATGGCATAGTTGGTCAGCAGTACGTTTGTCCAATTACAAAAAGGTGCAAAGTTGTGAAGCTGCTACAGTGCTACATCAACATCACTTTCCATATCTTCTTCATATACACAGCCAATGACCATACAGCTAGCACAGCTGATATGTAAAGGAAACCAACGCCCGTTGCAGCCAGAAACCCTGCTTCCTTAAAACTGCATCATTTCGGGCATTCAAAATGAGCCTAATTTTGTTTCCAAATCTCCATGGTTTCTAAAATCGAATGTTGAGAATATTTTGATTGTAATACGAAAGCCCTCATTTAGTTTGATAAAATAAGCCAGAAGTGATTTTGTTCTCTAAAAAGTTAAATATTGACTCTTTTAGAGATGGGTAAGATGGTACAAACTAAGAATCCTGAAGCAGAGATGAGAATTAACCTGCTGTCTCTAATCACAAGAAGAATGGTCAATGAAGTCATTTGTGTGGCTGTTTTCCACTTTCCCAAATTATTTACAGCAACAGCCTGAAAAAACATGCATTATCCTCAAAAGACGTGTAGAACAACTATAATGTGTGCTTTAGCAGAGAAGTACAACCATCATTTTAAAAATGAATAGAATAGAACCTCTGAAAGTTTACTCCCTTGAGAAGCAGCCCATTCTCTAACCGCAGACATTGTTATCTGGCATAGATCACAAATTATTAATCATAATACTTAAATTACTGTGGATTGTATCACCATGAGTCCATGACTACATAGATAAACGTTCACAAATATGCATCCTGAGTATATACTCACTTAATACTATACTTTCACTCATCAAGCTTAAAAGCCAATGAAGATTCAACATGAAACTTTAAAATCAGATTAAAAGAAAAATCTATAAAGATCTATAAAAATGAATACTTGTTAGGCATCATTAAAGAGTACCTAAAACATTAATTCACACAATGCGTCCAGCCCATCTGTCCATAACCAATAAAACATAAAGACAACAAAATAATGACAAAACACTATGCCCTGATGTATCACCCCTAATTGGCAAATGAAACAAAACACTTATTGGCATCTTGCATCTGCATCAACAATGTGCTAAGATTATGGATTTACCTCTCTGCCAATAATTGCAATTGATGGTACAGTCAATAACCATGGTAGTTGCCCAAACATTGCAGCTTCTGGAGGTCTTGTACATAACAAAACCAATGCAGCAGCAACCATAAGCTGCACCCATAAATAAAAATCATACAATTTTGTAAACCTACAATATATAATCTGTTTGCATTAAAATCTTTAGTGAAAATAGCAGGTTTTAATGTCTAAAGTAGCATACCTTATCAGCCACCGGATCCAAAAATGCACCAAATTGAGTTCCTAAGTTCATCTACAATAAAACACAATGCCAGGATCAATAGTTTGGGAGATGAAAAGATTCATATCTTTCTCAAATGTTCAAAAACTTGGAAATGCATACTCTTCTTGCTAAATATCCATCAAGCCAGTCTGTAACTGATGCAGCAATGAAAATACCCGTGGTAGCATTTGTTCCTAACCGATTGTTCATATAAAAAGCTAAAAGAACAAGAAAGTGATATGTTAGTTTCATTAAATGCACATTAACTGTACCATGATTTTCAAACCATGCAAAACAAATGTTTCTTTGAATGTACATGAGAACAATCAATTGTGTTGTAAATTGTAATGAGGAAAATAGAACATAAACCAGTATCATGCTTCGACAAAATCCGTTGTACAATCAGATTAAAAAAATAGAAACATATATAAATGAATCCATCTGTTGAAATGAATTCATCATTTCTATTTTCTAGATGTTCATTAACATTTTCTTGTCCATCAAACTATGTGATTGCGTATCAATTAGACGTACACATATCCACAAATTAAGCAAATCTATAAATTTATCGATCATTAAGCTAAAAATCAGACGCTTTCAAATATTAATCAACACAGGGGAAGATGAACGTACTGCTAATCAGAATCGGAACGGACGCGACTCGAGCAATGGTTAAGATCGTAGGCAATGTTAGCAACTTCGCAGACGAATTTTGTTGAGACGGAGGAGGTTTAAGATGTTCGCCGTCCTTCGACGGCAATGTAGGCTTCACAGAAGATCGGCGATCACTTTCCGTTCTCCGTTTAGCATCTCCGTTATCCGATTCCATACTCACGCTTCCACCAACAAATACGTTTTCTCCTTCATTCACGGAGTAATATCTGAAACTTTTCGGATCACGAAACCCTAATTTGTTATTATCGTAGTTAAAATAAACCTGTGATTGAGGTGCAAACTGCGTTATCCTCCACCGACAGGAGCTAGCAGGCGATGTTCTAGGTTTTCCGGAGGTAATTGCCCGGCGTAGCCATTTATGGCGGTGGTGGTTGTGAACGGAAATATATGAGGTGAATTTGAGAAGGTTTAAGGGCATGGTGATCGGCGTAGGGTGCGGATGACGCCCCGGCTTAGGTTAGCAGGAAAGACATTCGTGTCTGGGGAGGGCCAATGGCTTAGGTTAGCAAACAAGATCACCATATTTACTTGATGAAAAAGAATATTACGTTGATAACCCCGTACTATTTCATAGAGGTTTCTTAGTCCCTGAAGTAACATCACTAAAGTGGTATTTGTTTTTTTTTAAATATTTTCATTGTCTTTTTGTTTGCGTCACGCAGGCTGCGGGCAATAGTTAGGGTCTCTAACCTATTTGTTTTTATGAAAGATATTTCATTCAAAAACATCTCTCCATTTTAATCACACTCACATTAAATAAGCTTGAGCACAGGTTTAATGTGAAACTCCATCCTATATATGGAGCTTGATTAATTTTGTAACAGTTAACAAGTCTATTAACATAGTGTGTGTCTGTGTGTATACACATGATTAAAAGACTTGTAATTTACATTTCTATTAATCAAAATGGACGAACAAAATTAGTATAAACACGTAATTTAAAATACATAAAACTAACTTTCTTGAAATAAAAGAAAATTAATTTTAAGATTCTCATGTCTTATGGTTAAGCCACTCGGAGTCGTACCACTTTTCCCTACTTTTTCCCGTTGCCACATCAGCTTTCCCTACTTTTCCCCACTTTACCCCATTTTGCATGGTGTCGTCTCACTTTTCCCCACATCACTTTTCCTCACTTTTTCCCCTTTTCCCAACATATTTTTTCCCTCCAACGGTCGTTTTTTCACCTCCCCACGTTCGGCCTCATTCGGTGAGCACACCCTGATTTCCCCCACCCCATTTCCCGGGGGGGGGGGGGGGGGGGGGCGGTGTTCCCATCCTTCCCCGAATTGGTGAAAGCCTCCCCGGCTCTTCCCATCCTTCCACTCCGAGTGACCTTATAAAAACTTCTTTTTGGTTATTAACGCTTTGTTAGTTTTAGTTAAATGTGTGTGTATAAATCTTATCTTACTATACTAATAAAAGAAAATAAATTTTGTCACTTGTCATAATATTATAACACTAATGCCAAATGTCAATTTCTTATTAAATTCATTTAATTCTCTACTATTAAATAATTATATTCTCTTTCAAATTAAATAATTATAATAGTACTAACTAATAATATTATTTATCTTTTTATTTCAAAAACATCTAAAAAAATGTTATATATGAAATTTTTTAATATTATTTTTTTTGAAATAAGAAAAAATTTATTTTTAGAATATCAAAGTTATATAATAAAAATGATTTTTTTGTATAAAAAATAAAATAAACTATAATCCATAGTTTTAAACAATAAGATATTTATAATCCAATGTCATTTTTAATTTATTTAAAAAAAGAAAGTAAAAAGTGACAGACAAAGTTACGTTTTTTATCCTTATGTTTAACGCTATTTTTTAATTCATTCGTTTAAATTTTAATAATTACATAAATTATATTATACTTTATTTATTTATAAAAGTTAGCTTTTGATAGAACACATGATTAAGTTTATTATCAGTTAGTTTAAATATATAACTGTTAAAAATCAAAAGATTAAATATCGTTTTTATAGTTATTAAAGTTTTTAATTATTGTTTAATTAGTTAAAGTATTCATTAATATGTAAATTAATCATTTTCTCTTAAAATATCCTTTTACAATTTTTAAATTTTTATTATTAATTATTTAATATTTTATATCGAATCCGTGTAATACACGGGTAATAATCTAGTTGTATAATAGAGAACCTAATCTTACATTGTTAACACTTACTACCATTTGATATTATTTATTAACATATATGTATTTGATAAAAAAGAGATGCAAGAAAATTATTATAACAAAGTTTTAATTTGTGACATATATCTAGATTTATTTTTTAGTAGTATAAAAGTTTATTAGTATAAAGATGGGGTGTATTCTAAAAAAGGATTTTTTTTTTGTTTAAAATTAACATGAAGAATTACTAGCATTTTTATTTTAATATTATTAGTTAAAATTAAAATGTCGTAAACAAGGCCGACCTTACAATTATACGGGTTGGATCCAGTAAAAAGAGATTTTTGCCTAAGAATAGAAGCAATAGAAGTTTGACATGCGGCATACTAAAAATATAAAAACAAAAATCTATTACAAAAAACAAAATACGGTCCAAAAAAACATACAGTACAAAAAATCAAAAAAGCTAGCGCAAAAAAATATAGTACAAAAGATAAAAATACAACACAAAGAAAAGAATCCGGTACAAAAAAATAATAAAAATGTAGTACAAAAAACAAAAATACAGTACAAAAAACACAAATCCAGTATAAAAAAGAATATAGTACAGAAAAATATATATATAGTACAAAAAAAGATGTTATAACTAAATTATCATGTCACATGTCAAAATATTAATATTTCTTACTCTTTTTAAGAAAAAATATCTTCTTATTTGATCTGTCCAAGGCTCTAAATTTTGGAGCTATATGAGTGTGTGTATCATATTTCGTATAAATTGATAGCCTTGATCAATTAGTTTCACATTTTGTCTTTCTTGTAGGCTCAAGTTTTTGAGTTTAAAGCTTATGACATGTCTTTTATTTTTTGGAAACAGTCCATTAAATAATTTAAATAAAAATATTTTTAACATTTTAATTATTTTTTACATGCTCGGTTGATTATTTAATTATTTACTTAGTTAATTATCTTATTATATTTAGTCTATTACTACATTGATAGGGTTTTTGAAAAAAAAAAAAAACTTATCATATTCACAATACAAAAAAGTTGATCAAATTGTGAATTTTGTTTCCAGTTTGGGGCCTAACTGTATATGAATTGCAAATTATGTTTTTGGTTCCGTTAGGGAGATACATTTTTTTGGTTTATTTGTTTAATAGAATAAATAATAACTATATATGTTGCATTCAGCTTGTTATATTTGTCCATTATATATATTTTTTAATATGGTTTATTTGTTTGAATTTGATTTACTTAGTAAAATTAGTAATATAGATCAGTTTGGTTAACGGATATACATAAAATAATTCAAAATCGGATGAGCTGAACAAACCAAAAACTGAACCATTCAACATCCTAATTTATAGTCGCCTCAAGTTTGAAAAAGGGTCTCGAATTTCATATTCGACTTAAGTATATAAAATGTTTGAGACGACCCTGATTGTAAAAATTGATGTGGTATAGGTATAAAAAAAAATTTCAAATTCATTTTTTTTGTAATTTATATTTTTTTTTCATATAACAATATTTAAAGAAAAATAATAATCACCCCACAAATTGAGCGTTTTCTTCTCTCTAAGCACAATGTTGATACACCTTTTATGTAATTTAATATATTTTTATATATAGTATTTTTACTCGTATTATATTTTTTTTGTAATACATTTTTTATTATGTATTTTAATGTGAATAACAAAAAATATTTCAAGACTTCAAGAGTATGGTCTAATTTAGCTTTAAGATTATATATATATATATAGTGAGAGAGTCAGAGAGATGTACAATTAAAACTCAAATTAATTAAGAACAAAAGAATGAATTATAATCAAAAGTATTATATTTTAGTTTAAAGTAAAATAAAGTTTTTTTCGTACCTTTAAAATTATATGGTTAAAATGATTTTTTTTTATTCTCATCAATATGTTGATTTTTATTTAAATGAATCATATATATATGAAAAAGATAACTTGAAAAACCTCTTTTATTGTGAAAACCATGGTAAAAATTATGTAAAAAAATATTTTTTTTTTTTTTTTTTTTATTTTTTTCCAGACTTTAATTATTTGTCACATTTTCATAAAAAAAACTTAAAAAGCGCCGAGAGGTTTTTTAAATATATTTTGTAAAACATATGTAAATATTTCGTAACATCTGGGCGTTGCGTTACATATGATGTCTATGGTTTTACAAAATATTTTTTTCAACCGAAGTAACGTATATATAACTAAAAAAGTTTCGCATGTAATTTATAAAGTTACATTAAACCTAAATACAAAAATAATTTTAAATAAAAAATTGTGGTTTAATATGGATCACATATTTATTTTCAAGATTTCAAATAGACGACACAAGCAGGGTTTAAGGATTTTATAATCTAAGATCAGGTTTTCACATGATAACCATATATATATATATATATATATATATATATATATAGAGAGAGAGAGAGAGAAGGGGAGAGAGAGAAGAAAGATAATTTGAAAATTCACTTGAGTTGTGAAAACTCTGTGTAAAATTTGATTTTTTTTTTGTTTCTTTTTTTTTGGTATGCAATATATATGTTATTTTACTAAAAAATTATAAACAATTGTTAAGCGTATGTTATATAATGATGTTTTTAAATTGTGTAACTATTTAAAACCAAATATGTAACATATATGTAACAAGCACATTTAACTTTTTTTTTTATTATTTCCTTATAACATATATTACATGCCTAAACAAAAAAGAAAAAAAAAAAGAAAAAGAATGTTACACCAGGTTTTCACAAGTTTTTTCAACTCAAGTGGATTTTCAATTTATCTATCCCCTATATATGTACGTCTGTGTGTGTAATACAATAGTCAAAAATACAATAGTAGTCATAACTTACATATAGCTCATAAGCAATTTGTTTTTAGTTTAAAAATAAAACTTCAGTTCACTTGAGAGAGATGTAAAAAAGAAAATGGGGAATCATGATTATGGTATCGTATCTTTGCTAGTTTTAAGCATAACCATTTTTCTTATTTAGTTTGGTGAGCTGAAAATTTTGTGTCAGTCGGCACAGGTCTATGCTAGAGTCAGTTGTTAAAAATAGGTGACCGGACCACCAAAGTCTAGGGACCTCTTTGCATTTAATACATAAACAAGAATGAAGGTTTATACCGAGTCCCATTACAACTGACCCAAACAATGTTCCCAACTAAATATTCACCATTTGCAAGACTACAACAACAACAACCTTACCCAGTATATTCCCACTTTTCAGTAGAGTCTAGGGGGGAAGGATAGATATAAACCTTACCCCTATTCTTTTCAACAACTAAATATTCACCATTTGCAAGACTCTAAAGCCAAATTGACCATAGCTTGCTAATTACAAGAATCTCCAATCCTTTGTGTGAGGTAAAAAACACAAAAATTTCAAGTAAAAAACAATAAAAGTTGAAAAGAATAACCAAGCTTTGAATGAATATATTCCCAAGTGTCGTGTAAAAACAAAAGGAGGCATATTTCATGTTAGCAAAATAAGTTTCATCTCACCTGGTGAAAGCATCGCTATTTCTTTGTGATCTAGGGGTGGAAGGAATGTTCTGAGGCTGGGGAGCCCGTGGGTCATATTTTTGAGAAGCAAGATATGTGAGGGCTGTAACTACATCTGCAATCATGGGCCGCATGTTGGGCTGCTCTTGTACGCACATTGCAGCCACAGCCAGTGCCTGATACAAGCCTCTTACAGGGTACTGCCCTTGGAGGGTGGGGTCTGCCATTTGTCCGAATTTCCTACGGTCTTTAAATAAAGGGCGTGCCTGCAGTCAAAGTACTATTCTTTTAACACTTGACAAATTCATGCCTATCAAAAAAAATTGTGATAGGATATTTGAGGTCAAACAAAATAATTTCTATCCTGGAAAAATGATAACAAAGCATACTAAAGATTATGCAAATAAACTATTTGTTTAGTTACAACTCATCTTAACTTAAACTAAATTGATGTTTATTAGAAACAAACCATTTAAACCCAAACTGATTTTACTTAAAACCCATCTTGACCCGGACCTGTTTTGATACGTTACCTGACCCGACCCACTCATTTTGCCAAGCTTATTCTAACACGTGTCAATAATTTGCATTATAAATGATGGGTAAATAGAAATATTCAACATGAAAATTTCCCAAAAAAGGAGTGTGGTAATTTTGATGACTTTGATTTAAATTAAACACAGAGAATTAAGAGGGAATCAAAGGTTTGTTCTTACCCAAGCAACCAGATTGTGTTCACAACCAGTTTTTAAATGGTCAATTGCCTTCCTCCCTGTAATAATTTCAAGAAGAACAACTCCAAAACTGTAAACATCTGACTTCAGTGTGAGCTGACCTGTCATTGCATATTCGGGAGCACAATACCCATATGTCCCCATCACTCTTGTCGACACGTGAGTTTTGTCACCAACGGGCCCCAGTTTGGCCAACCCGAAATCAGAAAGTTTAGGATTGTATTCTTTATCGAGCAGTATATTTGAGCACTTCAGATCACGGTAAATAACAGGTGGACTAGCTTTATCATGCAAATATTCCAAGCCTTTTGCTGCACCAGCAGCAATTTTCATTCTCGTGTTCCAATCAAGTTGTTGTTTATCAGGTGGTAGATCTGGATATAAAGCAGAAATTCAAGATCAATCAAGAGAACTTTAACATTCAGATCATGAGAAATAGTGCAAATAGAAATTCGTGTTAATAAAGCAGCTAAATCCATATCAATTGGGAATTTGAAACAAGCATTTTCCTACAAATTGATGCCAAAAAAAAAAAAAAAACAACCGTATCAAGAAATGAAATTTTAGAATTAATATATCTTTGAGGTTTGGCTACTTACCATGCAGATGGTCCTCTAAAGATCCTAGCGGCATGTACTCGTAAACTAAAAGTCTTTGATCTCCATCAGCACAATATCCAATTAAATTAACCAAATTAGGGTGGTGAAGCAGGCTTAACATCAATACTTCAACAAGAAACTCTCTATTTCCTTGCAAACCATTACGATCAAGTTGCTTGATTGCAACAACCTGCAGACATATCATAAAATTAAGTAATATATTTATATCTTGAATTTTGAGGTCAAGTATATCAATTTTCAACTGCCATCAGTCTAAATTAGTTACATTTTCAAGAAAGTTATTTATTTATTTATTTATAAATAAATAAAAGTAACATGTATGAGTTGGGGGATTTCAGAAGCAACCTCTCTATTCCATTGGGGTAAGGGTAAAGTCTTTTATTTGTCTCACCCTCCCCAGACCCTATTAATTAGTAGGAGTTTATTGGGTATGTTTGTTTGTTTTTGTCTCAAGAAACTGCAATATTTGTCAAGTTTATTAAAAATGCTAGCAAAGGAATTTTCTGGATTAAAATCATTGCTGACAAATTGAGCAAATGGTGAAATAGGCAAATAAGTAATTTTGGCTTGTGATATTTCACAAATGATTTAGTTTCAAAGAGAGACAATGTGAAGGAAAGTACGATAATTCTCAGGGATGAAGCATCAACATCACATAAAGAACTATTATGCTCACCAAGTTTAATCAGAAACTAGAGGGTTAAAATAGACAACTAATCCCACTTGTTAAAACTACATACCATGTCAAAAAATTGCAGATTTCATTACATAGAATTACAAAGAGCATGTCATTGAACAAAGTCAAGGCTAGTTTTTCTCTACCCAACAAATCTATTATTTATATAAATTGACTCTCAACAAGCATACCCAGTAAAAATCCCACTTAGAGTAGGGTCTGGGGATAAATTGACTCTCTAAAGCCAAAATGCCTCTTTTTACTAAAAATTGACTCAAATAATGGAAAATTAACAATATAACAGTTAAATAAAACTCAATTAATTTGACGAACCTGGTTGGTACTATCTAACCGCCCTCTATATACTCTTCCAAACCCCCCTTCACCCAAGAGATAATCTGCTCTAAAGTTTTTGGCTGCAGCTGCCAATTCACGAAATGTAAATATATGTGCTGCAATGTGTGCAGATCCCCCATCTTTAGAAGCATCTTTATTTACACCAAGAGTAGAATTAACTTTCGATTTATCTGAGAAAAAAACACAATTTGAATAATAAAGTACAGAATTGAACAAAATTTGAAGGATAACAGAGATACATGATTCAAAAGAACATAATAAACTACCAAAATCACCAAAATTTGACAATAATATAGTCCAAAACATACGACAAATAATTTAAAGTTTCTCCGTTTACGCATTCAATTAAGAAAAACCACTTTGATATTGAAGTTATGATAGTTACCACCAAAGACACAAGTTATGAAGTGTAACACCTACACTATGATCCATATAATTGGAAATCATAACAAATAAATCACAATGAAATTGACGATAGTAATTATTAAATGAAAAAAGATAAAGAACCTTCATATGATTAATCTAACACTGACCACAAATCCTCTTGTTTTTTACACTTTGGCTACACTATCAATTGCAATTATAGCAAAACCCCAAAACTGAACACATTGATAACCAACATTCAAGACACAAACGGAGATTGAAAATTTGAAAATGCCAAAATCCAATTTACCTAAAATTCAATTTTACTAAGTCATGCCAGATCAGCATCCGCCCCCACAAATTCTTTACTCAAATAAATCATACCCTAATTTAACATTAAGAAATGAGCGCAAAAATTAAACCCCAAAAAAAGAAAATATGAATTGATGAAACTGGATTGATCAAAGAAAACAATGCAGATAATGGTTTTGATTTGTGTGCTGAAAGATTCTAGAATACCTGAAGTTGATGAGATCTGATCTTCAGGCTTCTTGTTCTGCTGAAATTTAGGTTTGTTCTTGGATTTCTGAGAGCAGAATAAACAACCCATTTGTGTTTCCCTCTCCAAAACACACACAGAGTTCACCCTCTAGAGAGAGAAAGAGTTGAAAATTGTAGAGAGAGAGTGTGTTTGTGTCCCCTCGTAGTTTTATAAATCATTTTTGGCTATTTGTCTTGTTGCGTCTCTGCTTTTGTCTTGGTCTGTAACGTAAATTCCTCCATATGTCTTCCCTTTATTCCTTTGTTTTTCTTAAAAGTTAAATCTTTTAATTATTTTAGTTTTGAAAATGCAATTTCATGTATAAAGAGATCGTATACTACATTTTTAAATGAATAAACAATCATCTTAATTTTATTCTTCTATTTTTTAAGTGCTCCCTTAATTTGGTCTTTTGATCGGTTGAAGAGGATGTCATTATGTCAATGAGCTGGCTTATTCGTGATTGGAAATTTGGAATACCTCAACTAACGTCTCAATTAAAAAAAACGTAAATAAAAAATAAACATGTCAAAACGATATATTCAGATTATGTTATTACGAAAATGAAGGAGAAAAGCAAAAAAAAAAAATATCAGAAGTTAAAGAGGTAAAAATATACTAACATTTTTACTCGGTTTGGATCTAAATGAAACTTATATTGAAAGATAAATAAAAATAAACACATTATAATAGTATAATCATAATTTAATATGATATTAAGTTGCTACTTTTATATCAAACACAAATTAAATGAATTATTAAATTTTTTATATGTATGTAAATATCATTTGGAGTTTCTTTATTGTATCAGTTTTTAGTCGTTCAAAACTTTTTTGTTTTGTTCGATTCGGAAAATCAGGCATTTGCAAGATGATCTTAAATTTATTGCCATTTTTTTAATTGTATATCTCCCTTTAAATAGTCATCAAACTATGAATTAAAATGATCATATAGCATAAACCATCCTTGTAAGTCGATCGTGTATTGTCAACTTTAGTCATTATATAAAATAAATACGAAAAGTCATCAGATACATTTAAGTAGTTCATAGAATGGACTTTAGCATATGGTATATACCCGATATGATATACATTATTATTGGTTGTCCCTAATCTGCAAGTGATATCTGCACACCAGCATAACGCTTGACTGATCAAATCATTTATTTATTTTTTTAAGCTTTTTATTTAATATATTAGTCTTATGACATGTCAAATCAGAGAGTTTCAATAAATATACTATTTTTTTTTTGTTATTTTTTACTTTTGTTGTCACATTAATACTATTAACATTAAATGTTTTGATTTTTGATACGCAATTTTGCCACATATTACTTGTTACTGTATTACTAATATATATATATATATATATATATTTCATAGATTAAAGTGATATTATTTCTTAAAAAAATATCATTTTTAAAATAATATAACCAAATAAAAACAAATATAGTTAGTAAAGAAAAATTATAAAGTACAAAACATTGTTTTGATTCTTTTGAAATAAAATATTACTAAAATTACGCAGATGTACAAAATTTAATTAATAAAAAAATAAAATATTTTTTTTAACTTTTGTTTTTTAAACATGATGTTAAAAACATATTAGGTAAAAATGTTGTTTTCTAATAAATATCCTGTTGTTTTAAAAAATATTTTTGTTTATAAAATTTTTTATATTAAAAAAATTTATATAAATTTTATTTTTTGACAAAGACATGTTAAAAAATTTTGTGTTTTTAAAAAAGTTTGTTCTTTCTAAATATTTTATATTTTATGAATTTTTTTTTTTGAAAAATATGTTTTTTAGTAGTAAGATATTTTTTAATATATTAAGATACTTTTAACTGAAAAAAACATAAATAATATAATTATTATTTAATATGAAAAATGTATTTAATAAGAGAATTGAAAAATTACTGTGTTAATATTGTAGATAAATAACATGTATGTGCCCTCAGCTTCTTTACTTCTATATACTAGTATAAAAATTAATTTTGTAATTAAAAAAAAAACATGCAACAACTAATTATACCATGCGCTTGAACAGTGGCAAGTCATTATTTATAAACTATTTTTGTATTATATGTAGTATCCAGATAAGTATCAACCAATCCTTTTCCTTTATTAATAGTTACACTATATGTAATACTTGAGCGAGATTGATGTAAAGTGTTACCACATAAGCATTATGTGGTATCGCGTATGTTAGCAAATATAAGAAAAAATAAAATAATGGTTAGGGAAGGTGAGAGAAATGTAGGAAATTAGGGATAAGGTGTGAAATAACATAATTACGTAAAAAATATATAAATAAAAGATTAAAATTGTGCATCTCATGTGTGACTAAAATCACTCCAAAGGTATTATTCTCATGCTCAATGTTTTTAAAACCGGACCGGATATTGAACCGGTCTCTTTACTGGTCAGCGGTCGGACCGGTTGGACCGGTCGGACCGGATTTAAGAACCGGATATATAAATGCATATATATATATATATATATAGGGACTTATTCTATTAAGAACCATTAAATATCAAAGAACCATAAGAACTGATTTTGTACCACATATTTTAAGGGGTATAAAAGTAATTTCCTTTTAAAATAGTGGAAGTTACTTTTATACCCTTCTAAATTTGTGGTTAAAATTGGTTCTTTTAGTTCTCAAGTTTAAAAAGTTCTCATTTGAACATCCCCTATATATATATATATATATATATATATATGTGTGTGTGTGTGTGTGTAAAAGAATATAAAAGAACCACAATGTGCATGATCTTGCGGTTAGTATTCAAGATAGTTAATTTGGTCATTTTATCAATAAGGAAGGATTAAAGTGAAAATATTGAAAAAAATAAAATAGATGCGTATTTTGGAAGTTACCCACATTCTCACTTTACTTTTTGAGTTCTCTCTCTCCTCTAGATCTTTAACAGATCTGATCTTTAAGATCTGAAATTCATTTGCTTTTTTATTTCATCCTTCACTGATATATGAAGACTTTGTATATCATTTAGAGTTTGTGTTGATTACAGCCTACAACTCTTGCAACGCAGATGGTCGCCGCTGTTAGCTGGTCGATGGTCGCCGGCGCCGGAGAAAACGCCAAAACGGGACTAGGGGACAAACCAAGAAACTCAGAAGTTGGATTTGGGCGGCATGGTTCTAGGGTTTACATCGGAGGTTCAACCGGTTTTTAGACCTGTTTCGCGGTTGGACCACCGGGCGCCGGTCAAACCGGCCGGTTTCTTCATAAACGGGTTCGAACACATAACCGGACCGTTGTTGCTTCCGAATCCCGGTCCGACCGGTCCGACCGGCCGGTCCGGTCCGGGTTCGAAAACATTGTCATGCTCACTTGAGAGGGGAATGGTGACTCTAAACTTGTTTTGCTCTTGATATGCTATTTTTGTAAATATTTTTAAAAAATTCACATGTTGTTTTTGTATCCACGTTCGAGCCATCATATTTGTATTCGATGTCGTTCAAAATCAGCAAAAATAGTTTATTTAAAATCATATACAGAGTCCCCAATTGCCAGAATTAAAAGGAAAAAAAAAAAGAAAAAAGAAAAGGAAACGAATAAAATCAATGAATTCCTATTCGACATAGGGGTTTGTAGTTTGAGGATTAAACCAGGGTCCTAGATGGAAGGTGCACCATTTATCCACACATGTATGAGAATAATAAATTGAAAACTCACCTTATTAGTTGAGCTCAGAAAACACATGAAAACACGGTGTAACATTTAAAAAAATTTATTTTTTGTTTATGTATGTAATATATGTTGTTATAAAAAAAAAGGTTATATGTGTTTGTTACACATATGATTTTTACTCTAATACAATGTAAAAACGTCATTTTGTAACATATGTGTAACAAATACTTATAATTTTTTTTATCTTTCTTTTTATTTAATATATAAACATATATTACATACCTAAGTATAAAAAATGAAACAAAAAATTGACTATTACTCCAAGTTTTCACGAGTTGTCTCAACTTGAATGGTTTTCAATTTATTTCCCCATATATACACACACTCCAACGCTAATTAGTACCTCAAGAAAACAATTAATGAACAATTTAATTTTATTATACACGAGAAAACACATGTTGAGAAAACCCGTTAAGCTTTAATATATGCATATCCATGATTATTTGGCATATACATATTCCATAACAAGCAACCCTTGTGAATTTGCACCTTCCCATTGTCTAACAAATCGCCCATGAACACGTGGCCTCTGTTCTGCCAGGTCTTTTTTTCTTCTCTGGTATCGTACCTTCAAATACAAGTAACAAAAGATGCACATCTTATCAACCTAGAATTTGAAGGACATGATGCTCTTTTGTTCTTAACGAATAATGTTACAATATGGTCATCCAACACCCTACCAACCTTATCCAATCAGTTTGACAAAACTCGTTTTAAAATTAAATCATGTTATAAATAATTTAAAAATTACATGTATATACACATAAAACAAAATATATAACTACTTTATCTTGTAATGTTAACAGAACATGTATAAAATATACCAACCAACCAATCACATAGGGGTTGTTTGGTTCCTTTTAATACTTATTAAGATGCAATCTTTTATTGTTCATAGTTTTTTAATGGTTTATAGTCTTTTAATGGTTAACTATGTTAGAAGCCCATGTACTACATGGGTTTAATATATAACATGTTATAAACAATAATTTTTTTACAAAGATTGTGTGTTTAATATTATTAATTGTTTATAAAATAATAACTATTGAATATCTAAAAATGATATACTAAGGATTAAAATTATAAAATTATATTATAAGATATTATATAATTGAAATTTTCTTATGATTTATTAAGATTTAATTAATTTTTATAAAAAAAAAGATCTATGTATTTATATTTAATTGTATAATTTAATTATTTAAATGATTTATTATTAATATTTAATATAAAAGTTAAATAATATTTAATAGGAGAGAGAGACGAGAAAAATATTTTTAAAATTCATGAGAAGATGACAAGTGTCCATGTTTGCTATTATTTTATAAGAATAAAAATATGTAACATTAAATCTGAATGATTAAGAAATTACCTCTTAATGTTATTTCTTAACCATTCAAACTTAAGATCATATTTTTTTTTGTCTTTTATGTGTGTATGCAAATTTATGTGTTTAGAATTTAACACATGTGTAAAAAAAGATAAAACTACACATGTTTTAATTGTTATTAGCCCAATCATTGAATCATATATGAATTTTATGCACACATAAAAGATGTATGTATGTATTTATGTATAGCAATGATATTTGAAAAAAAAATATTTAAATTAATCTTGACTAGCGATACCATAATAAAAGACGACTTACAAATGATACGAATTATATATATATATGATTGTGATCTTTTATTACTCTTCAAGCAATAACTCATATAACTTCGCCAATATCAACCCAAATATTTACTTTTTTTCCAAACATCATTGTAACACAAGTATAATACCTTCTTTTTTATGTGTGTGTGTAGATTTATCATCGTTTAGAAGTTTACACTATTGTAGGTTTTTGTTTCTAAAATAGTTACATTGATGTAAGCCAAAAACCTAAAATGATGTAAACTTTTAACCTGTGATAAATCTCCCCATGTTAAGATGCCGCTTGTGTTATTCTAATACATCATCTTCCACGTGTCAACCTTTTAGTACACCTTATATATTTTCACCCGTTTTAAAGAAGCGTGGATCTTTGGCCCAGGGAGAAACAAAATCGGATCCCTTTTATTTGTCAAGAACATCTCAAAACTCTAGTTTTCCTGTCCGGAATCAAGAATTATCTCGTGGGTTGTGGCGTTGAACGCGTAGTGGCTGCAGGATACGATGAGTTGTTATATTATCCACAGCGGTCACCCCACTGAAAACCCTTCCCCACTGAAATTTCATGTCACGTCGTCACCCCACTGAAAACCTTAAACATCCACAATTGTCACCCCACTGAAAATTCTTCCCCACTATTCCACGTCATCAACATTTTTTAAATTTAATTGATTTATTTAATTTTTTTTTTGCAAACTAAAATAATAAACTTAGAATTTAATTAAACCATTCAAATAAAGATACAAATAAAATAAAAATTACATTGCAAATTTAAATAAAAAAAACCATACAAAAAAAACTAACAATTCAAATAAAATTTAACGATATTTATCCAAGAGTTTCTTTTTCATTTTTTTCATTATTTCACGATCTTCGTCGTCGAGCATGTCGGGAGGTATAGACTCAAGTGCTCTGAGGTCGGCTCGGAGAGTTTTCTCTTCGTGCATTTTTTTCATTTCTTCGTGTTCGTTTTTGTTTTTGAAAAGTTGTGAAAGCTTGGAGTTGATCAGCGAGTTCGGTTGTTGACGGGTTAGAAGAGACGGTTTGACGACTCGAAGAGGAAGCCCGTTTTGCTGTATCTCGACCCGTCGGTCTAACCGGTTCCGGTGGGGTGTCGAACTCGGCTTCTTCTTCGTCATCCTCGAGGTTAACCGCGTGATTTGTATGTGCGGTCGAACCCCCCGGCGAATACTCGTTCGATTCGGAGTTTTTGGTTCTTTTTGAAGAACCTTGGACCTCGTTACCTTCTTGGCAAAGAACACAGATTTTGGCGAGTCTTTTATCGCCACCCAAACGTGGTAGTGGTTAAACGTTTGGCCGTTACTCTTTAGTTGGTATTCCTTTTCGGCCCACTTCAACACGTTATCGTCGCTCATCCCGCTTTTCCGGTTGTTGGCGCAGTTGCTATAGATCCCACTAAACTTTGTTAACTTGGTGCACATATCCTTCCACTTTGAATTTAATTGATGATATGTGCGGTATTTGACATCGAATCCCATCACATTGTGCCAACTAACGGTTACTTTTTTCCAAAAATTTTCACGTTTTTGCGAGTTACCTATAAAAAAAATTAATCAAAAGTAGGTAAAAAAAATTAAACCCTTTAAAATAATATATAACAAAACTAAGTAATCAACTTTTTACCTTTGGTTTTGTTCTCGGATTCGTCTATGTAGCATCTTTCGAGAGCGATTTCTTCATCGTGAGTCCATTGCTTCGGTGCCATTGGACCACTACTCGGCCCTGTTCCGGCCGGCTGTTTGTTTTTCTTACCTTTTTTGCACTTTTGAGTGTCTTGTGTCTCCGGCACGACCTCGTTATCAGGTTGACTCGGTGACACAAAATCAGATTCGAACCTAGGTTGGGAGTAGGGAGCAAAACCGGGTTGAAAGTTTGAAGGAGATTGGAAGTTTGGTGGATGTTGTTGAAAGTGTTGGATGTTTGGGTTTTGTTGTAGTTGAACCAATAATTTCTAAGCGATTCAGGATCGTATGAGAACGGGTTGAATTCGGGATTGGGATTGTTAGGCCTTGGATTCATGTTTGTAATTTTTTTTTAAAAAATATAGAGAGAAAGATGAAAGATGAAGAGATTTGGGTGGTTTTTTGGGTAAAAAGGTTGGGTATTTATTTAGTTTAAAAAATTTGTTTTTTTTTTTTTTACAAATTTGCCGTTGAACAACAGTCAAATATATTGGCCAATCAAATTGCTCCATCTTCGACGGGAAGCGGGAGCCGTTGGTGGCATTTGAGCGGGGCCGCGGGCAAGGGGGCGGTGTTCCCGCTGGACGCCGCGGCGGGAAGAGGCACCGCTGGCCCAACGGGACGCCCATTGTGCATAGTCTTAGGTGAGTCTCAAAATACCGGTCGCGGCGATGAAGCCAAGTGGCTGAGAAAGATAATGGTAGTGTATCTGGGTCCCGATGCTTTCTCCCATCGTTATATCATCACCACCCAAAAATCACTCGTCGCCATATCCAAAGTCACTCGCAAGGTTATATTTTGGTTTTGGATTTAATTTTACTTTTATTTGTTGCTAACATCTCAAACCCTACCGTTTCTTTTGAATTCATCCATTGTTTCCAACATCCACACCAATTTTAAAAAACCCGCTATCATCACCGATTGCAATCTCTGTGTCATGGGTTTGATTTATTCTACTTTTTTTTGTTCAATTTTCAAGGTTTTTTGCTTGCTAATCGGTACGTTTTTTTCCCATTAAACTTGATGAGTTTATGTTGTTAATAATTATAGAGTAGAGTTTTGAATCCATCCATATTTCTGATATCCAGCCAAAGATTGCAGCAATCAACAATTTCAAAAAAAACTAATCTCATCACCGATTGCAATTTATGTGTCATGGGGTCGACATGTTCTACTCTTTCTCCTTTAATTTTTATGGGTTTTTGGGTGGTGATTGGTATGTTTTGAACTCAGTAAAAGCCAGAGACCTATGAATGTATAGCTTTTTTTTGAACGACAGTTAAACTAACCCAACGTGCTATCTTCAGTTTCCTGGCGAGTGATAGCCAAGATCGGATTACTCCAATCTCCGATGTCGGTCAGTGTGCCCCAAGATGCGCGGGAACCGGATTGAATCCGTAAACCCTCGCCCTCCATTAGATCCGAACCCGGGATAAAGCCCAGATTCGTTCCATCACCTGGATATCCATTAAATGCGCCCAGAGATGATCGAACCCCTTACCTTCCATTTGGAAGGCAGGATCTTTACCACTTGAGCTACATTTGCTGGATCTATGAATGTATAGCTGTAACTAAAAATTGTTAATTGTATATTGTATCTTAAATGCCTAAGAAATGCTAGCACGTTTACTTGAATACAATTGTATTGTTTATTTTATCTGGATTTTTTGAGTATTTGTGTGTACCAGCCGTATTGAATGCCATTTTATGGTTTCTTTTATCTACACCTAAATGATGTTGCTTCTAGTTTCAGGTACACACGATTGAGAGAACACCATCAATGAGTGAACTAAATGAAATTCTTCTTAGACATGTATATTTATTAACATGTTTACCTTCACACGAGTGGCTTTTTTTCTTGCTATGGTCTGAAAAGAGTTGGTCTAGGAGTTTGTTGCCATGACAAGTTTAACACGGTGGTAAATTTTTCAGGAACTCCTCAAACAAAATGATTTATCATTTGTATTTAGGCTATAAGTAATCAAGTAGTTCCTTTGAACTACTTTATCGAAACCATTTTTATTATTCTTTTGGGGTGTTCTTTATACTCCACCTTTGACTTTTAAAACTTGAATGTTGCATTATTTTTTTAATCTACCAACAAACACTTATGTGTTTTGATCTTTAACACTACAAGGTGCAGATGATTCAATTTTGTATGGTTGCTATGTTTAATTAAGTGTGTTTTTGGTCGATTCAATTCTGTATGGCGGTTGTGTTTTATATATGTCTATATGTGTGTTTTGTTTCTATCTGTGTGTATATTAGGAACATAGGGTAAACTAGGTTCAACTATGATATATAAAGGTCCAATTTTCATTTTATTTTTGATACGTGCCTGTAATTTATAAATAGATGTGTATATATTTTTGAAGAAGACAATCATTATCTAGGGTGGTTTTTGTTTGAAGCATCCGATGTTTACCTATGATCAATTATATGTTGCATTATCTAAGTTTAAAAGTAGAGAAAGTTTAAAATTATTAATTTTAGATGAAGATGGTAACGTTACAAATACAACAACAAATGTTGTATACAAAGAAGTATTTACCAATTTATATACTTTTGTTGTAACTTTACCTTATGTCTTATATGTAACAAAATGTAATTTTAGTTATTTATATTGATTACACTTTTTGTTGCATTTTGCCACCCATTAATTCAACCCGTGTTTTACACGGGTTTATAACCTAGTAAGTTATTATTTGAACACTACTATATGCATGTATATATGTATGTGCATATAATGCTCGTGCAAATTGTTTCACTTTCATAAAAATCAAGAGTTAAAAGATTAACGTTAAGGTGTTCAAATTCAAATTTCAGATACCTGAAATTTTTGAATAGTTAATTTCATTTATAAATTTTATCCAAATTTTAGATACACATTTGATTAAAAAGTCAGATATCCTAAATGATAAAAAATATATATAAATAGACGTGTGCATATAGGCCTGTAAACGAACCGAACAGTTCGTGAATTGTTCGTGAATTGTTCGGTAAGAAGTTCGTTTATGTTCGTTTATTTAATAAATGAACGAACACGAACATAGAATTTGTGTTCGTTTAATTAAATGATCGAACATGAACACACCTTGTGTTCGTTTATTTATGTTCATGAATAGTTCGTTTATGTTCGTTTATTTACGTTCGTTTATTTGTGTTCGTTAATGTTCGTTAACTATGTAACGTTAGTTTTTGTTCGGTTAACTGACTAATTTATGAATGATATGTGTTTACATTTAAGAGACTTGTCGTTTGTGCTCGTTTATACTTGTTCAATTGTGTTCGTTTATGTTTGTTCAATGGTGTTCATGTTCGTTTATGATTGTTAAATGGTGTTAAAAAATGTCCATTTATGTTTGTTCGTTTATTTTAGTTCGTTTGTGTTCGTTTATGTTCATGAACAGTTCGTTTAATTTATTAATGAACGAACACAAACGAACACGAACATATTCATTTTCTTAATAAACGAACACAAACACAAAATTCATGTTCGTTAAGGTGTTCGTGTTCGGTTAAGTTTAAATGAACGAACACGAACATGCCTATGTTCGTGTTCGTTCGGTTCATTTACAGGCCTATGTGCATATAATATATTTTAGGTCACAAAAGTGGTTAAATAAATATTTATAAACATATTTATTTAAAATTTTGGGTTTAAGTTTGGAATTTGTTATTTTTAAACAATAAAAATAATTAAAAATATATATGAATATAGTATTTTAGTTAGTTCAGATATTCAAAATATTAGAAAATTTTTAATCAAATCCGAAAGTTTCTAAATCATTTTCCAAATTCAAATCCAGAATATATACATGAGATTTTCAAATATTTTAATTTGGAATTTCAGATAATTCGGGTTTGATTCCGAATAAAGATATTTTTACACGTCCTTGATGAAATCAAAGAAAGAATTAAGAGAGATAAAATTTATACACGTGCTTCTGTGGTTTTATGGTTCCTGGTAATGAAATGAACATACTTCCAATATGTACACAACCCAGATTTTCAAGGCTCTGCGACCTCACTCTACATGTGATTATTTTCAAGTTTGGATGATTTACTGCTTCATGTTTAGATAATTAAAGCTTGTTTGTCTAAACAGTAAACTCAATTAGCCACCGGCCCGGTTGCTTGCGGCGGTGTTTTACCTGTTCCTCTCGGTTAGTCAGGTATTGGAGAGACCCGAAGGTTTACCACGTAAATGAGTTTCCACAGTCAGAAAAATAATCAGCACTAAGGTACAACCAACCACAATCTACGCACCAACATCCATACGTACCATTACAATCATTTACTTGCAACACAAACTATGAAATACTGGGGTTGACCTTACAATTACAGTATTAAATCACACAACATTTGTTTCCATGCTAAATCATATCCAGCCTTGAAAACTAAGTGCATATAAAAATTGACTCATGTTAAGGAAACACACTAACAAATCATTAAAACATGAAACACGAAACGCGAAATTTTGTTACAAACTACACCTTCTCTGGCATCATTGAAGTTACATTTGGTCTTTGTTGCTGTCATCCCCACCATGCCTGCATAAAGTTTAGCATTCAAGGTTCACATTTACAATTTTTTACAAGAAAGCAGTTACCACACCAAAATATATTCAACTATGCATCTTTTGCTATTGTATGTATACAACTTAATCTTACCTCTTGATGACTTGACTAAAAATACATGACACCTGTTTTGTTGGCATGGCATTTAACTTGGAAATTAAATTAAATTTATCTTTAATATTACTACTACACCATCACTGGCAGCATTAAGTCCGACCCCTAGAGGTTTTTGTATGAATTTAGTGTTGAGATATCTAACATCAAATTGGGTCCCAGAGAGTGTAGGTCTTGCTTTGGAGGATCAGATTATTTTCTGATTTTAGATTTTAGTTGTATAAAAATAAATAACTACATGTAATCTGGCAAAATGCATAAAGATGTTGCCAGTTACCAGCTGTATGGGAACCAGGTACATGCAATAGCTAAGAATTAAACTTAAAAACATCAAAAGGTAAGTTTGTTAAATCAATACATGCAGTAGCAGAACATGCAAAGTTGGAAATATTTAAATGTAATTTTGACCATAACAAAACTAAATGTTACCATTTTGACCAGTCTACTTAAAAAGAGTCAATTTGGGTTAATTTTTCCTCCAATCGTAAATTTTTTAGAAAATTTCCAAGAGTTGAGATGACATACCGCCAAGAGGTGGTCAAATTTCGAGCCTTTCTGTCTAACTGAAGATTTTCCAAGGCAGTTGAGGCACGATTAATATCCTGTGAACTATCATCATTTTCATATTTCCAGTTGTAATCATCATTCCTGTAGCTAGAGTTTGAGGAGCCTCCTCTTCGTTCTAATTAAATACCAATAAGAAAACAATGGAAATCTATTTTATTGTAAATTCAAAAATTTTATTTATAAGATGATAGAAGAAGATTGTTAATATTTTATAATAATGTAAACGAATAGTAATGCTCACAGCTCACCTGATGTTTGGGAACCAGGACCTTGTCTAGCATAAGGAAAACAAATAATCATGTTAATAATTAATGTAACAAGATGATGCGGCAAAACTAATATGCTGATAATTACCTTCCCAAAGGAGCTAGTCCCCCAACAATAGATGATGAAGATGCCCTTCGGGTTCGAGAATCTAAATTACTTCTTCCTTGAGATTGATTCTAGAAGAAATGACGCAAGTATAAGTTATAACAAAAAAGATTTTTCCATATAAAATTGAGTTCATTCGATTTATCTTTACTAAAATAGCATATTTATATAAGTAATTTAACTTTGCATTTAATAAAAACCAATACTACTTGATGCCTATGTAAATAAAGCTTTCCCTAAAGTTAAACTGCCATGTTATTTTAAGCGTTTTTAGCAAATAAATATCAAACCTCAAATTTCAAGAACCCTTCAAGCACATCCAACAGCAAAGGACCACTATCTCCGTTCCTGTTTATATCATATCCATTCTTATTACTGAAGTCCCTTAACTCTGCTTTCCATGCATCTTTTTGCTGCAATGGCAGGTTTACACCACATTATAAAACACTATGATTGAATAAAAAGCATCATGAATATAGCACTAGCAAATATGGTAAAAACTAAAATTAATACCAGATTACACTCGGGCAAATAAACTTTTAGTGTGTGGCCGAGCTGTGCCCAATCCAAGTATTCACATATTAGGGCAGTTAGAAGCCGGCCTGAAAGCGTATAAAAATTAAAGCACCAAAATACATAAGGCTGGTGATTTTAATACCATCCTCCATGCAAATAGACAAACATTTGTGCTTAGATATAGGATTGATATAGTATGAATCATATGATTTAAAACCTTGATTAAAAATACCTGAAGGTGAAGCATGAAGTCGCTTTGCACGATCATTGCAGCTACCCAGAAGTGCAGGAGGTAAGCCTTCATCTTTTTCAATCACTTTATCTTCTTCTTCTATTGCCTCAAATACACTAGCTCTGAGTTCAGCCTGCAAATTAACAGTATTCCAACATAGATTATCGCCTTTTAAGAAGAACAAAGAACATTCATATGGGTTCGTTAACAAACATGGATTATGGTCTTTTCAATACTACTTCATATCCATTTTGAACCTACAATCAACATAAAAGTCAAATTTTGTCTAGAGAATTCTTCGACTGAAGCTGATAACTACTGAGCCACCCTAATGGGAATTATCTTAAAAACAAGAAGATCTCATCACTTGCAAACTCAATAACCCAAATCAATTTAAGATCACAGGACTCAAAATCACAAGCAAGCATCAACATTCTTGTTCCTCACCTTAAAACAAACACATAATACATAATTTCGACCAGATCCGAGTATCCGACAATTCAATGATCCCCATTATAAGCCCAAAAAATTTATTTAAAAATCTAATATAACCCACATAATTGCGAGCATATGAAACGTATGCAATCCAAATGAATCGAAAAGTAGAAACAAATAATTTGGTTGTATGTTTTACTCGGATCTTAGCGAGAACCCCTTTCTTTTCTAGGGTTCGAGTGACGAGCGTCTTGAGGTCCATCATTTCTCTAGTGTAATCATCCATCTCTCAGAGGCTGTTTTGTCGTTCTTCGTCGTCTTCAGTTGTCTTCCTAGAGTCTGAAACAAAATTGATTTGGGGGTATTTTTGAAATGCGTTCCTGTGAATATTTCGGGCACCCGACAGTTAAAACGGGTTGTGATTCTCTGAATTTGGTTTTAATCCTACATAAATTAAATATAATAAATAAATAAAGAACGTTTGTTATCTTTTTTTTTTTTTGAACGGCAGAACGTTTGTTATCTACCTATGGTTCAAGGAGTGTCTCAAATAATTGAATGAATAATTATTATGTAATAACTAAATAAAAATATTAGGTATTAATATCTTGGTATATTTTTAATATACGTGGCTAATATATGAGCTTTTTTTTATGAGAATGTCAGGTTTTCAATGAATTGATTGTTATCGTTTAAAAAATCTTTTATATTACAAATATGTATTATGTTATCGTAATATTCAAGTAAGCTAATAAAAAATTGTCACGTAAACATTGCATAAATGATGTGTGTAAGTAAGAATAAAGTATAATGGTAATAAGAGTGAAACAAAATATAAACTAATAAAATAATATAGTTGAACAAAGTTATATAAGTATATATGATCATCACTAGCGTAATCATCATCACTTCAAAAACATTACGCTCATGTAGGGATGACAATAGGCCGGGTTCGGGGTACGGTATTGCTAATCTCAGTCCCATACCCGATTGAAAAATGTATCCTATACCCGGCCCATTACTCATCGGGTATCTATCAGGTAATTACCCATCAGGTATCAGGTATACCCATTAGTTTATTAAAAAAAATTGTGATTTTACAGGTACATTTGTATAGTATTAATTTTATGTAATGTTATTGTTTAATTACAAAAATAAATTATAATCATACATATAAGAACAACACTATAAAATATATACAAATTATTATATATATTAATTATCAAAGATATTTTACCTCACTAAAACACTATTCACTTTTTTTGTCTTAATGATGCATCATGTACAAGCTGATAAAGCAGAGAGCATACATACATTATACATATACACTATATCACATACTACGGTGCACTTTTTCACACACACACCCAATATCACACGCACACACATCACACACACGGTGGGCCACAACATCTCACACACACACATACTGACATACATACATACATACATACATACATACATACATACATATATATATACATATAGAGTTTGTATCATGTGAAAACCCGATCTTAGAGAGAAAACCCTTAAACCTTATCTGGGTCGTTGATTTGTAATCTTTAAAATAAACATGTGGTCTACATTAACCCACATTAAAATTGATTTGTTTATCCAAAACCTAATTTTTTATTCAAGTTTAATGTTTGCCACATATTTTATTTTCAAAAGTTCAAATCAATGGTCCAGATAGGGTTTAAGGGTTTTCTTTCTTATACCGGGTTTTCACAGGATACGAACCCTCACATAATCACTATTCACTACCGCGTCTAAAGATCAAAAGATAGATTTCAATACTTTTCAATTAATTTGAAATTTTCGTTTGTAACCCTGAACTTTGAACTCTTATTTTTAAAGCCCCCTCTCACTTTACTCACATATTTTTAATGTTCACATGATTTTAACGCGTCATTAGGTTATCTGATAAATGTCATAATTATATTAATTTGATCGCAATGACATCATGAACGTTTATATAAATTTCTAACCCAAACGGTTACAGAAATTTTGCGCGTTGTTTACATGCCTATAACGCATCCGTACATTATCGAATATTTGTATCGTTTATATCATTTTGATAGTAATTATTTCACAAACGATTTAGATTTAATAAGTTTATAAACCATGAGTATTATATATACTACATATATATACGATTTACATTTAATAATTTTATAATATTTGTATCATTTATAAATTCTACATTTACGCAGGACATTTTTTTTAAGTCTTCTGTAATCACATTCTTTACTATTAAATAAGTTCTTAATCTTCAACCCTTAGTTTCAAAGCTTACATTATAGATGTTGTATAGGGTATTTTCGTGCATTTTATTGTACACGATTTTAACCTCATGTTCTGTTGGTTTTTTTTACGTCAATATATCAGACCCCGCCGCAACGCGCGGGTCCTGTGTACTAGTTAAATATAAATATCATCACATATAGCTTTTAAAAGATACTACCATGGACTATTAATTTAATATTCAAACCGAAATTACATATTCAAAACAACATGATTAGTTTTTTAATATAAAATAACAAGATAAAAGTTATAATTTGTTATGATGTTTCATTAAAAGATTTATGTTTTAGAAAAGGAAATTAAAAAATATTATGGCTATTACTTCGGGTAAGTGGGCCGGGTATCGGGCCGGGTATTCCTTAATCCCATACCAGTACCCGAACCCCAAAAAAATATTTTTTTTATCTCATACCCGGTCCCATACCCTAATATTCGAACCAATACCCGGCCCTAAAATTTCGGGCCTCGGGTTTCCCCACAGAGTATGGGTTTTTCTGCCATCCCTACGCTCATGCTCTGTTGAGAGGAAGGCAGCGTTCAAGGGCATAAGAAGCTGATGTAACCGTCATCACATCCTTTCTTACTTGTAGGACACATACCCAATTGTAAAATATTTATTAAGATGCATATCTTAGTTTTATTATTTTAAGAGTAAATTGTCAAGATTCACATTTGGTTTGTTAATACTTCAACTTTGATCCTTAGATTTATAAGTTACTCATATGATCTTTAATTTTAAGCATTTATAACACATACATTACTTAGGTTAGTAAATTATTCTTACATGTTTCACCAAATTACCATTACATGTTTCACCAAATTACCCTCACCTAAGCACTCTATGTTTTACAAATATTTAAAGTATGGAATCATATGAGTAATCTATGAATCTTAGATACTAAAAGTAAAATATTAACAAAACATTAGAATCATTTTGACAATTTACTTTTATTTTAATTTAAGAAAGTTTAGTGATGTTGGAGAGTCTTTAAATAAATTAATTAAAAGACTGTCTCTTAAATGATTGAAGACTCTAGTTATTAAAAAAAACATGGTTTGATCAACAGACTATAAGCGAAGTTTGAATGATTTAGAAATCTTATTAGCTCATCACTTAAAAAACTAAACAATCTATTGTTTAGTCATTTCATCAAAATTTAACCTAAGAATTAACTTTTGTTAAACCTCAAATTCGTTAGAAAGTTGAAACCCCAAATCTAAAAAATGTAACTTCTTAAATTAGTATTCAATCTTGTTATTTCTTTTCAAACCACAAGTACCATTTGCCTTATTTTGCCTAGCCTAATTATGTATGTTGTCAACATTTAATGAGTTTCATACTTGTCCGATAATCGTGAATTTTAATGTTATATTCTTATTACTGAAGTGTATTCTAAAAACACATTTATTTAATTAATTAAGATAAACTTGTAAAGAAAGAAAAAAAATCATTTTCATTAAAAAAAAGCACGAAACAAATGAAATCAATAACATACAAATAACATCATAAACAACCATGTAACCAACGGAAACCGCAAAAAATGAAGGCAACTATCAGAAATTGCCATAGGCCGCATAACGTTGTAATCTGTCAGTAAACATCAAAAACCATCATGTAACCATAACCATCATAAATCACCAAAATCGTCGGAAACCATCATATAACTGCCCATTTAACCACCACAATTGTCTATTTTGAATGGTTCAGATCTTATTTTATGATAATTTGATTAAGTAGAGATAATCATAATGCTGTTACAGATACCGGCATGTATATATAATTTACGCTACACATTTTAGTTATCAACTCCATATAAGTAATTGGTGCATAGCAAAATCAAAATCGATACATAATGATGTAATTAGCCTTATTTTCTATCAATTAAACCGGTTTTTTTATTAATTTTTAAATAGAAACCAATAGATACACAATTTAATCCGGTAAAAAACCTGTATTCTGTTTAACCCCATTTGGCTATTTTACAATGACCACCTCCTTGATGACAAATTCCTAATCCACCTTGTACTTGTACATATACATATACACAACTCTGGTGGGTTGAAATCTATATTACAATTGATACACTAACAACATTATATATATATATATATATATATATATATATATATATATATATATATATGTTATAACAACACTAGTTACGTACACTTGGTAATTAAAAAATAACAATCAAATAAACGCACTCAAAGTTTTTGAACTTTTGCATACTCGTTGTTGCATCTAACTTTGTGGTTTCTTCCCGATCCTGCAATCTTCTTAATTTTCATGCAAATTAAACCAAATATAATTCTTTTAATGTTACCTCTCTTTGATGCCACCTTTCGATTCCATGGAATATTCGATAAATCTTCTTCGGTTTGCATGCTGTACGTATTTGCAGAAAACTTTAGAAAGATTGATACGAGAAGTAGAAACCAAGCCTTTTGAGTTGGTGTTATATATAGACAAAGTTATTGTGTGTGTGAGCAAGAAATATTGATGACCGGTCTTACATTGAATTGAATGTTGATAGCAAGTGTTAAAGAAATTTAGCTAGTGATTATAATGACTTTAAGGTTATAAGATAATGGTTTTCTTGACAAATAAGATTTAAGTATATATTCAAATGATATTTATAACAAATTTAAATTATGAGTTGGTTAAGCATTAAATTGTATTGGCAGGATACAAATCTCCAACGACGTGTCATCTCATAAGTCAAAACATATAAGAAGAAACAAATTTATAAACGACTTTTGACATTATGTCTAAACCATTTAGATTATGATTTACAAGGCTAACTTTTTGGGGTGGTTGGTGGATGTGCAATCACATAGGTCTCGATGTTTTAAAGGCCCCAAATTTCAAAAAAAAATTATATGTATTATATCTATATCTATACACACATATATATAATCAATGAGTTACATATATGTAATTACAGGAATTACATATATTTTTTATTTTTTTCTTTTTGTTAACAAATATAACCTAATAATAAAACAAAATATAAAATAAAAACAAAAAACAAAATTGATTAATAACAATTGTGATTATTTTTCTAAATTTTCTCAAATATGAAGGTTTTCTATGGAACCTCCTCATATATATATATGATCATATAAGAACTCTTGGATTAATTAATAACTCATTAACTCAAATATAGTGGTTAATTAAAAAGTAAAGTAAAGTGCATAGGATTATGATATGCATCCTCAATCATTTTTATTACAGAAGAGTATTTTAGTAATTTGTATTGTATAAAAAACCTAGATTTAATATGATGGTGTCATATGTTAACCTCTAATATAATTTAATTATAATTATTATTTAAAGTTTACCTCCTTTTTTTTATATATCCATAACTTTTTTATGCTATAATATTTTTTTATAAAAATTGCACCATTTTTTGTAACTGTCACACCCCCAAATTCCCGTGTGTGGTGTCAGTCCACATGGTGTGACGTGGCCAGGATCAAAGCTATAGTCATATTGAACGACTCTATATGATTTCAAAAACACGTGGATATTACTTAAAATATCCCAACTAAATAAAGCATGTTTGACAGCGAAAACAATTAATGTATGTTGCGGAAGCTAGTACAAGAATTGTTGTTTGTTTACACATTTCATAACCAACAAAAATGTTCTCAATGCATGCTAGACTCTCCCTGAAGTTCCTTAAGTGCAATCATATGCTCTTAAGCGTGCTGAGTACCTGAGAATTACATACTAAAACGGGTCAACATAAAGTTGGTGAGTTCACAGGTTTATATCTAAGTAAAATAAAGAAAACCAGATTTTCCGTATGACTTGCTGTTTATTATACGTTAGTTCCGAGCACTAGGCTCCAAGTGTCAGTTGCTCACTACCGAACTAGACTTGTTAGCTCTTGCCTTCGCTATGTCTAGTAATATTTAGATTATAAAAGTTACTAATTATAATAACTAGGTCCAAAATGATCCAAATCAATTCCAAATCAATTTCTTATGTCATCTATCATCTTATTATCATACCAATGATAATTCTATTCACATGCATGATCATACTTTCATCTATATCATTATGTGGTAACATAAAAGTTACTATATATGGCAAGAATCACAAATAATCCTACTTTGACCATTTTGATGGTAACAAGTCATGTAACACATCATCAACATCATCAAATAACATGTATGAACCTCCAAAATCATTAAACTAACCATAGATCTTGCATGCATGTCAATATTTTTACATCTATGATCAAGTTATGCAATTTGACGCATCTACAACATCATGGATTATCAAAATACACCATCTAATCATTCTAGATCATCAATATTAAGAGAAAAATCATCAAACCCAGATCATGCACACCATAAATTCGTGCATGCATCCTCAAATGTGTTGCATATGTTGTGTGAGACTTTGCATGTGTGTATGGGTGTTAGATGAGCGTTTTGGCCATGGAATCTACCTTTGGAGGTTCCAGAAAACCAAGATGAATCCTAGACAACTCTTAGATGCTCCTGGAATGGTAGAGAGCAGCTCCTCAGCGGATGCAAATGGGTGATGGGTGCTTGGGGTTATTCCCTTGGCTTCTTGGGTCTTCAATGTTCAAAGTGAGCTTCAAAACCTTCAAGAACAGCTTCAACAATAGAGGTTATGGGGTTCCAGGTCTGTTGGCAGAGGCTTAGGATCGAATTATGGCTAGAGAACTTGGGGGAAGAGTTTTGGATAATAGGTGGTAATGATTTGTCTTGGATTTATAAAGATTTGCCGTCTGAGATGCGTCGCGTATCGCCAAGAGCTTCAAAAAGCTGCTTGGCGTACCGTAATGAATTTCGGAGTTCAAAATCCCCGCCCATCCATCGCGTATCGCCAAGGATCTTTCCGGGGTCCTTAGCGTACCGCGAAGGATCCCGGTTGAGCCTCATTCGACCAATTTCAATGGTTTGGCTTGTTTTTCGACGTTTTCTCGCTTATGGAATATTGTCCGGCATCGTTTGAACTCTCAAGTTCAATGTTTGAGCGTTTCGTGATGTTTCTAGTGTCTGGTTACACGATGTGTTAAAATGTTCACCAACGTTCGTATTTTCTTAGACACGTGTGTGCGTGTTGCGATAACTCACCGAATTATCGTGTTTGTGTCAGTGTTTGTACTGTCATGCCACATGTCACACTAAATTAACTAATTCTAGTGCCACGTATGAAAATTCTAATTAAATAAACATGTAATTAAAATGGAGTTTGACCTGGATTTTGTGGGGTGTCACAGTAACGAGTTGTAAAGGTTTTTAGTTTGGATTGTTGTAAATTAAATATGAATTACGTTTAGGGTGTAAATGAGCCGAGCCGATTCTGGGCTCGTTAAGGCCTGACATCGGCTCATTTATACAAAATAAATTTTCTAAAGTGAGCCTAACGCTTTTGTTACATCACTGAAAAAAATATTATAGTATAAAAAAGTTATGGATGTATAAAAAACGAGGAGGTAAACTTTAAATAAATAATTACCTTATTAAATTATATTAGAGGTTGACACATGACACCCCATATTAAATCTAGGTTTTTTATATGGTTCAAATGACTAAAGTACCATTCTGTAATAAAAAATGATTGGGGACACATGGTATAATCCTATGTATTATACTTTTAAATTAATTACTAGATTTGAGTTAATAAGTTATTGCTTTATTTATGGGTATTCATTTGAACACTTCCCTATATGTGTGTGTATAGGATTGTGAACAAATAATAACTCATGAATAGAGCAATAACCCATTAACTTAAATTTAATGGCTAATCTAAAAGTTGAGTGTATAGAAATGTGTCGCGTGTTATCTTTCATATTTAAATATAGAAGGGTATTTTAATCATTTGAATCATATTAAAAAGTTTGAATTAGTTTGATGGTGTCATGTGTCACTTTCTAATGTATTTTAATATATCTACTTTTTTATTTAAAGTTTACCCCTCTATTTTTTTAAATCCATAACTTTTTTATATTATAATATTTTTTTATAAAAATTGCACCATTTTACTCGTTTTATTTTTCTCTTTAATTCTGTTATACTTCTGACTAGGTTTTTTTATTTTTTTTCGGATGTTCGTATTTACAGCAATGTAACAACTATAAACATTACACATAATTTGTACGAGTTGTAACGAATTTTGGTTTACATTTTCGTAAATTAAATATGGGTTACGTTTAGGGGTGTAAGCGAGCCGATCCAATCCCAAGCTCGTTAAAGCTTGAGCTCGGCTCGTTTAGACAAAATAGCTCGTTAACATCCCTAGTTATGTTATATCATTTATTTATTTAGAGTGATATAACAAATGTTTTATGCTCAATTTATATCATTTAATTAACTACAGTAATGTAATTTACTGCGGTAAAAAATTCAAAGAATGTGTTATATTTTATAGTTCTTACATTGATTTAAATCCAAAATTTAAAATGTAATTTAAAAAAACGTACTGCACAATCCTATACACTCAACTTTTAGATTAGCTATTAAATTTGAGTTAATAGGTTATTACTCTATCCATGGGTTATCATTTGAACACTTTCCTATATATATATATATATATATATTTGTGTGTGAGAGAGATCCACTAAAAATAAGATTTTGCCAACAAACAAAAAAATTGATTTAAAAATAATATTTAACAACTATAACGAACTTCGATTGAACTTACTTCGGATGTATTGGAACCTTCTCTTGGAAACTTAAACTATGTCCCTAAAGGCCTAAACCCTAAAGCTAAATACTTAAACTCTAATGTTCAAACTAACGCTAAACCTAAACTATAATTCTAAACCTTAAAGCTAAATCCTAAATCTTAAATTAAACCCTAAAAGAAAACTCTAGACCCAAAAAGTTAAATCTAAATACTAAAAGTTAAATTTTAAAGCTAAACACTAATATAAATTATAAAACATAATTTCTAATCTCTAAAAGTTAATATCGTAGAGTTTGACGAGACGATTCTAATGAATTTGAAATTAGGTAAATCAGAGTACGTTAGAGTTATTAAATATCGTTTTAATGATTGGTTTTATTATTTTTTAAACAAAATTGTGTTCCTATTTGATTTAGCCTCTCTTTATGTATAAAAAATCATTATAATAAAACGAGATGCATGAAAACAATAACGATCATCCATTGAATGTCATTTACTCACAACATAAATATTTGTAAGATCAAAGAAACTAATTACACATGGTAAAATGATTTTTTGAAACATTAAGAAGACAAGTAAGGCCACATGGATGTGTCACATACGTTGTGCTTTTATTTTATTTTGCAATATGATTATTTTAACTTTAATAATGCAAAAAAATTACTCAAAATGAGATACATGAAGGAAGTAGTTGCAAGTATTTGAACTAAAAAGGTCGAACATTTTTTTATGTGGAAGTAGAAACTCTGTTACTTACGTGATAAACTCCTTTGGTCCCTTAATAACTAACTATATGAATTGGGTTCACGTTTTTATTATAACACAATAGTAAAATATAAATAATAACGAGACTCTCGTTATTTATAAAAAATAATCCAGTACAATACCGGTTACAAGACTAAAATAATATAATATAAGTTACGAATTCATATGCCAAACTTGTTTTGACCCATGCATCTATTCGTTGGGTGATATAAGTATCTTGTTTGACTAGAACATGTTTCATGTTGAGTCTTTAACCAAGTCATTTGATGATGTTTTCAATCCAGTGTGTCTTCCACTTATTCTTCGCTGCAACATGGATTAAACGTGTTGATGATTGTGGTTGAGGCACATATTCAATACGTTTCTCTTAAAACAGATTTCACGCCTCTTCTCAAGACGAACACGTCTGTCTCCCAAGATACAACAACCGAAACAGTTTGTGTACTGCCGGGATTAACCTAGCACCTGAAAAAGATATATTAAACAAGAGCTTGAAGAGTTGAGAAAGTTGGAAATTATTCAAAGTTTGTGTGAGATGACATGTAGTATTCTTTTTAACCAAAAACAAGACACCAATTGTCTTGTATCTATACTACAAGACGGTGATTTCAAGAGTCTTGACATAATACATATAATTAATATATGTAATTTGAAGAGTCTTGATTTAATTAAGTAGTATGAATAATCTTGATTTTAATTCATATTGAATTTGATAATTACTCAAGTAATTTAAATTTCCAACACCAACTAATTGAAAGAACTGGTAAAACAAGACTGTAAGCAACCAGGTCAATTGAGTGACATAACTGACATTGTTGAAATCTTAATATATTTTTTTAACAGGTGTCGAAACCTTATTTGGCACAAACTTAATTTAATGTTTAAATAAAAGTGTTAGTCTTTGACATCTATAAATTGACAATTATAGAAAATGTATGAATTTTCAAAATTTTAGAAATAATAGTCTAGGGTTCCACAAATGGGAACGCTTATGGATTGGATTGGAATTTATCACATTTTTTTCTCGATTTTCATTTTGTCAAATGTGAAAGTTAAGTGACAATGAAACTTAAATTATCAAGTTTTATATTTTTTAAGAACTTTTTTAGTAGGAACTAAGCTCTACTATTACTTCTAATTAAACACTATAATTTTTTTAATAAAAGAATTTTGTTTGAAAAAAATACTAGATCTATCAACAAAAAATATTACAACCAGCAAAGGGGAGCATACCCCCAAATAGGCCCTACCCCAACATTGAAAGGAGGCCAACAATAGAACCAATACCACAAAACAACACTACTATACAATACCAAATATACATCATGTCCCTAAAAACAAAAACAATACAACAAACATATCAATCATACTAATCAACTTTCTTAACCGGGTTTACACCCGGGGACATTATGCAAGAGACTTTTTATATCAAACAAGTTAGTTTCACATTCATATCAATCATATTAATCAACTTTCTCTACTTAAATTTTTAATTTAAAAAAAAATCAACTGATAAATATCATATAATTCTTATAAAAATTTAAACTAATACCATTTTGTATGAGATAATTACTAAGTCACTAACGTACAAGTTCATGAAATGATATTTTAAAAAATTTCCAAAGAAAATATTGCAACTTATGGAACGGATCAATAGTGAGATGCAACGCTTATTCAAATCTCTAATTTTACCTCCAATAGTTATTCAAATAGAAGAGCTAGGTTAGGTGAGTTACATGATAAACACAAATCTCTTAAAACAAAATTCATATATGATATCTCTACGACTCTAATGGAGAGTTGGTATCGAACAAAAAAATTAAAAAAAAAATTACAAGGCATGGGGCAGAAAAACAAAATATACCCTCTTAATTTTAATAAACATTGATATTTTTTCCTTTTTATATAAAGTCTTTCAACTATAATATATAAAAAAGAAAAAAATTTAAATTTCAGGCATTTAAAAACACAGACCTGAAGCAGTCACACATTTCGCACCTCCTCTGGGCCGGCCTTGTCTACCTTGAGGTGCGCAAATCGGGTTTTTTTAATCGGTTCTAGTCAGCAAAGTTAAGAACCGGTTCCGACCGGTTTTTTGCCTGTTCCACTTCGGCTTTTGGTCGGGCATATATGGAACCAATTCCGGTTTTTCCGATTGCGGTTCTAATTTGCCTTAAAAACCGGATCCGTTTATACCTATCAGTTCGGGCATGACCAGTTTTTTTTTTTTTGTCCACCTCTATGTCTACCTGTCTATTTAACTTTTAGAGGATTTAATCATAACAATATATATGCAACCAGAGACTTATTCACGTGCCTAAAATCTCACATGAAAATTATGTATATCTTGCTTCTTTGTCTCCTTGATCGTGGCCAATGAGTATTCCAGCAATTACCTCTTAACTATTCAGACTTAATGTTGTTATTAATCATTAAGAGGCTATAATCATTAAGAGGTAGTCTCTTAGTGACCGTTAAATGGTATCAAACAACCCCTAAGTCATATTTACATCATTTACATGTGCATTGATGGCTATATAATACCGATGTAATTTATTTAAATTTATGTTACGAGTTAGAAGTATACAAGTCCATAGACTATTTCCTCGTATTTTAGCTAAAATAAAATTTGCTGACTTCCAAAATTTGTATCACTTAAAGTAACTAAAATTTAGCATATAAGTTTATAGAATTAATATTCAACCTTTTGAAAGTTTCACGAGTAAAAATCTTATAAACAAACTAATATTATTTTACTAATTTATATGAACATAAAAAGCAGGTAAGACAGGCAAGCGATAGTACAAGCAAGCTATAAATCTAGTTGATAGTATATAGATAGAGTCCCTAGCCTATTTGTTTCTAATAGAATTTGATAAATAAATAGTATAATAAAAATAAATAAAATCCTATTAAACTGTAAGAATGATACGCATGTAAACCTTAAACTCAAACGTTATGTCGATAAAGATGTATACTCTATTGAGTTATTCTCTAACAATAATGTAAATAAGCTTTAGAGTCAAAGAGAGAACCGAACCAAAAAAGATTTATTCTGTTTTTTTTTCCTCGATTGATACTCGAAAGTCCAAAGGACCAAAGAACACCATACGTTTTCCATTTTTAAACCACCCAAAAAATCAACAAATAAATAAATAAATAAAAATAAAATAAAATTTTCAAATAATCTCTCACAAATGGGGTAAATCACCATTACCATAAACAACAAGGTAACAGTATGATGTATCTTCCTCATAAAATTTAATGGTTAAGGTTTGATATGGTGATGTTAGTTAATAAGAGTGTATCATATAGATGTTAAAAAAAAACTTCTTCTATTAATTTATCATGTCATGTATACGCTAAAGAATAAAGATAGCTCCAAAAAGGGTATAATTTCACATAAAAATGACATTAGTTATTTCTTTCGTCCGATCACATAACAATAATAAAACAAGGTAAAGCACAACAAGTAATCTTACGAACACTTCAAAGTTCAAAGACCTAGAAGAACCAACAACAACACGATGGCTTTGGTTTATTTGTGGTAGCTGATGGCTCTTTCGTGCCCTTAACTTCTTTTTTTACCTGCTTACAAATTCTAGCTTTCACTTCTCCTCTGTAAGGAATGAGTCTTGTCGTCCTTTCCGTGTTCTCCAACTTTACGTGCTCCATCGTTTAAATTCTTGATTATCGGACACAAGCAACAAATTTCTTGTTTGTATACTTGGAAAATAATACAAGAGGTATTGTTTGGAAGAAATTGAAGTGAAGCGAAGAACAAGTTGTGGTGGATGTGATCCTCTTCATAGAATATATATGCGTATAGTGAAGTATGTGAACAAAATATGTTGAGTTTCAAATTTGGGGAATTTTTCATGTTAATTGTGTCGCGTTTGGGGAAAAAACATGTGCTTTTTAAAGTAATTATTTTTAAACTACGAGTGTGGATTATTATGCATATATAAAGTGCTAATATTAAAAAAGTTGTTCACAAATATAAGAAAAATGGAATATAGAATAATTGAAATGCTTTTTATTTTAATCTAATATAAAACGGACATATGCTTGTTAATACATTTTGCCGCAAAACATTAAGAAAAGTATGGAATCTTGTGCCCAAACAGTTTATACTTAACCACCCCAAGTTAAAGTTGGACCAATCAGCAATTAACCAGGGTCAAGATTGCTATTTATGTCTAAAAGGACGAAAGGTTGGTTAACCAGATCAAGGCCGTGATTTGTACATATACTTTTTAAAGCGATTACGGTGTAATTAGACGTTACTATACTTTGCAAGCAGTCAAAAAATCCACCAAGACTTGTTCTCTCTGTGTAAAGATTGAAGGGCAACACCACATTTTTAACATTTTGTGTCGTGTAGTTTAATATAATTGGATGTAAATTAATATTAACAAATTGAAAGTGCGAACTAAACACTCGTTTAATATTTCTGAGCTCATGATCAAACGGGGTCAAGGGGTAAAGCCCCGAAACCTAACCAAGATTTGCTTAAAGAATTATGATCGGATTTTGCCTTGACTCACGAGTTGACCTGTGTCGGTTAACCGATATTAACTGTCATTTTCTTGGTGACAAACATAGAAAGAAGGACACGAAAACATGAAAAACTCTATTTGATTATCTCTTGATCAAATTTATTGAACTTGAAAGGGTGGAAATATTGATTTCGGATAGTATTGATTTTGTCTTTCTAAGCAGCCTTTTGTGGAAAGTGGTGGTCCTAGTGAAGCAAGAGGGAATGAGGTGTTAACCACAGGTGCTGGAAAAAGGTTCACTAATTGTTGGAGAAAGGGTCGGTTGAGAGAGAGAAAGTATTTGGAAATGAGAATCATTTGATAGAAGTAAAAAAGAAAAGTCGGTGTATCTTTTAATTTTAAAGCCTCATCACTTTGCATTATGAGGGATAAGAAGACGAAAATTTTAAGGCTAAACGTCAAAAGTTTATTCCTTTCTTGTAGCTACATGTATGGACTGTTGCATCTTTTTGTGAAAAATATTTATCTGGATATTAGAGGTGTAAATTAACAAGTTAGTATTCGTTTCAACTCGAGTTCGATAACTATAAACGAACCATATTTTAGGGTTGGAGCTTGTTTGGGGTTGGTTAGTTCTATTATTTTTACCATGGACGACTATGACCATGTGAGGTAGGTGTGACCTCACATGATCTGTTTTTTTAAAGACATTTTGAATTTTTTTAATATATTTTATATATTAGAATTTGATCAACAATTTTGATTTAAAGAATGTTAGAAAAACATCATGAGTTGTTTAGATTTGTGAAAGAAGTCATTTTGTTTGTTACGATAAATTTGTTTTTGTATTGTATACTAGCTTATTACTATTTCAGTTATCGTCAATTTATGACTTTTTATTTATACAAGGTCCTTGTTTTCGTACATGCCACCTTATGACCCTGCTTTTTATCGATATAAGACAACTTAATTCATCTACACTCCTATTTCCAGCGTTTCTAACAGTTTAGCAAAATTATGGAAATTGAAATCGAATACTTTTTCTTTGTCCACCTAACAGCAGGTGACATCCAATGTTTTGTTAAACCAGAATATAAACTTTATCATGATTATTACTCGGTGTTTATTATATATATAATTGCATGCACATGCATAACACATTTCCTTTTTCTTTTAGAAAGCATTTATTAGTTATAACAATAATAAATCAACCAAGCATTTGATTCTTTTGGTTTCGTTCAATGAATATAAATGAATAGTTAATTAGCGTGATATTCATGCTCCATTGATATAAATGTTACATATGGAAATTTTATTATATGTTTGTGTGTTATTTTTATAATATATATTCTAACATGTTATCAATTAATATATCTAAAAGTTTTGTTATCAAAAGTCTGAGTCAACTGTATAATTGTATTAACCTAAATCTGTAAATTACAAAAAAATATGAGCTAGGTTTGAATATAGTAATATACAAATGATGCTCACGTGTAACCAAAAGATAATTTCTTACGTGCTTTACATCGATAAGTAAGTATGTGTCATAATTATCAAAAGAAATTATGTTTTCCTAGATAAGATACTCGTAGGAAATTTGTCAGAAACACATATTACAGACAAATTTCCTATAAAAAAGATTTGTAGGAAAAAACCACGTAGGAAAATATTTTCGACGTAATACCTACAATTATTCATACGATTTACCTACAAAACAATTTGGTCGGAAATTTCCGGCAACTTTCCTACAAAACTAATTTCAAAAGTTTCCTACAAAATAAAGACGAACTTCTCACAATAATCTTTTTAAATATAACTTGGTAGAGTAAATTGTCATTTTAGTCCTTAGAATATGCATCCGAAAAAATAGAACAAAAACATGCATTTAAGTTTTTAAATATAAATTGCTAGAGTAAATTGTCATTTTAGTTCTTGTGATTTGGCAATTTTTGTCATTTTAGTCCAATAGTTTAGAATTTGCTATTTTGGCCATTATAGTTTCCATTTTATTGTCATTTCCGTTCCTATGGTTTGGTTAATTTTGTCATTTTAGTCCGAAAATTTAAAATTTAGTTGGACTAAAATGACAATAAAATGGAAACCATAATGACCAAAATAACAATAAAATGAAACCGTAATAATCAAAATTGCAAAATTTAAAATATTTAACTAAAATAACAAATGTTGTCAAACCACATGAATTAAAATGACATTTTACTCTAATTTGCTATCAGAAGAAAACAAAACTTCAAATTGATAGAAAAATTAAAATAAATTAAATTTTATATGGAGAGACTACACTCAGTATAATTATCTATTCCATTTATGATTTTTTTTATAGGGAAAATTATCCAGATGACCTATTGACAGGTCAAACTTAACAATTAACTCAAATATTTCATAGATAGTCTTTGACCCTTATTATATCGTTGTGTGAGTGATATAATATGAAAAAAATATTGCTGACATAAATAAAAAAAAATATTTGGAAGTTGCTAACTCAACAATATATGATTTATACGTATCGCTAACGTGTAATTAAAAACATGTTTTCATATAAAAGTTGAATCAACAATACTACATGAAAAATATCACGAGTTTAGAGATTACAAATATCTTTATTTATTGATATCCTATTTTAATAAAAATGGCTTATTTATAACAATATTTTGATATTTCAAATATTTTATAAGCATTTGAATAATAAAAGTGTTCATAAATTAGCCGATTTTATAAACATTTAAATAATAATAGTTAATAAAAAAAATATTAATAACAAACAAAATGATAATCGTATTTTTCAATACGTTAATTCAACTTATGGTTTTTTCATACCTTTTCTATTAAAGATTTTTCTCTTATTAAATATTAAATTATGTTTAGATTATGATAAAGTTTAAAAAAAATCTCGTTGCAATATCAATTAAAACACTCATTATTTTAAATGTAAAAATTAATTTTGTTAGATTTAAAAAAACGAGTTTCTCATTATTAGTTTCAATATTAATTATTAATAAAACGATATCTAATTATTTTAAAAAAAATCTCGTTTCAATTTTAATTAAAAAACTAATTATTTTAAATGCTTAAACTAATTTTGTTAGATTAAAAAAATTATTAGTGGCAAAATCTCACTAACAACCGATTTTCTTTGAGTGATATTATATAAGCAAAATATCATTGAGTCAACGATATTTTCACACACCAACAATATTTTCATATAAAAGATTGCTGGTCAACAGTATTTTCACATAAAATATCGACGAACAACGATATTTTATCATATGTCATCTTATGGTTGGCTAGATATTTTAGAAATATCAAAACTTATTGGCTAAATTGTCACTTTGACCGTTCAAAGTGATTATTTTTGTAATTTTCCATTTTTTATCGAATAATTATACCTTTTATTTATTTATTTTTTCATAATAAGTTCGCAAATTATTTATATTTAACAATATTATTTACCTAACAATAATTAAATAATAATATAAATAAATAATATAAATAATTAAATATTTTATTAAAATTTATTACTATATATGCGTTTAGAAGTATATGCACGACTGCTACAAAAGAAGGAATGGAACTTAGTTAAGAGTAAGGGGTTCTGAACTGATCTGAACTGAATGGTTCAGATTCAGACCGTTTGTTTCAACGTCTGAATGAAGGTCTGAACGAAAGGTAAAATCTGAATGGAGGTGAATGATTCAGACTTAGGAATGAGTCTGAATGGGAAGAAAAGAGGGCTCAATGGCATCCCTTCCACTTAGGGTTGTAAACGAACCGAACGAACACGAACGAGCCCTTGTTCGTGTTCGTTCGTTTAACTTTTAACTTGTTCACGAACGCTTACCGAACGAAAATTCTTGTTCGTGTTCGTTCATTAAGGATTTAACTTGTTCACGAACGGTTCACGAACGCTAACGAACACATATTATTTAAACAATAAAAATCAACATTTTTAATATCAAGCAGTGGAAATAATTATTTATAAATATATAAATTAAGATATTATAGTATTAAAATAAAAATAACTTTAAGTATTATGGTATTAAACTAAAAATTAAAATAAACAACACAATTAATGAATAAATATAAATGAACTTAACCGAACATAACGAACGTAAACGAACATGTTACCGAACGTTCACGAACACAAATGAACGAACACAACCTTTGTTCATGTTCGTTCATTTAATTAAACGAACGAAATTTCTTATTCGTGTTCGTTCGTTTATTAAACGAACGAACATAAACGAACTTCCCGCCGAACGGTTCGCCGAACGTTCGGTTCGTTTACAGCCCTACTTCCACTCCATCAGTCCCACCCCCGACGCACTTCCACCGGTCTCTTCACCACTGTCCAACCCCATCCCGCCCCAGCACTGGTTCCGCCGTCGCGCTCTGCCGCCGCTAGCTCTCTGCGGATCATCAACATTAAAGCCCTAGCTGATCGTTTCATGAAAGAAGGGGCTGAAGATTTGTGGAACGGAGTTGATGGCCCGATTCCTTTGGAAAATATGATATCAAAGACAAAATGGAACTAAAAAAATTGAAGTATCATAAAGCAGAGGAGGAACGAAGGAACGATGGTTTTCAATTTGGGTAACAAGGGTTTAACATTTGAGGAGGGCAGCTAGCATTTTGTGGGCTGTTAAAAAAAAAAAAGCTTAACATTTTGAGTAATTGGTATTTTGTATTTTCATTGAAATATTTAACCAAACAGTCTTAACTGGTTCAGCACTTACTGGTTCAGACCCTCTTAACCATTTAGACATCTTAACCATTCAACACTTAATGATTCAGATGTTACCAAACGGCCCCTTAATCTATAAACCGCTTTAAAAGTGCAAAAGATTTTCTTATATACTTTATATATATACATATTGCAAAGTGTCAGACGTGCTCTAAGTGAAGAGTAATAATTGTAAAACATTTTTTAAACCTGCTGCATAAAGGTTTTTCTTATGTAACCAAAGGCTTATAGCTTAGTGGTAGCCTCTTGACTTCTCTTATAAGAGGTTTTGGGTAGTAATCTCACCTAGAGCAAATATTACTCTGGGTTGAGCCAGGGGTTTTCCTAGTTGTAGGTTTCCTTCTGAACGGGTGAGTCAGGTCACCACGCTCTGTTATTCGGGCAGAAGGGTGATTTATTTGCCAAAGTGATCCTGGATGACCGGGAGTTTGCTGTTCAAAAAAAAATATATGACCGCTTGGAACCACTCAAAATAGAGCAATAATAATAATAATTAAATGAGAATAACCGCTCAAAAAGAGAAAACAACGCTTGATTTATTGTTTTATAACAAACTGACAGTCGTTGGGATATTTTTTTGTATGTATTTTAATGTCTATGGACTGTGATATTGCTAACGTTATCATAATCGAATACTCGTACAGGAAGAGTTGACACATTTACAATGGGACTGACATACGGGTAATGAAACGGGTTCAAGCGACCCTAAGGAATGGTAACATATCTTCGTATTGTGGTATTTTTTTTTTAACGGCGAAGGTCTCAATCGTGTGAACCCACTGTTTCCAGGCCATGTCACCAAGGTCTAGTTACTTGAACCTCCCATGAGCCACCACAACCACCCCAGGAGGAAACCTCACTGGGAAAACTCCCTGACCCCCACAGACCCCTATTTCGCTGCGGGTAGGATTTGAAACCTTTCATTTGAAAGAATCTTGAGGTAACATTGAGACAATGCCTCATATTGTGTTATTTGAAGCAAAAAGTGTGAACCGAATGATTTTTTTAGAGCGAACCCACAATATTTACAGCAATTGCTTCAACCTGTAGTATTTTCACAAATCTAAACCCAAGTTCGATTCACGTGAATATCATATTTTTTGTTCTTTTAAACCCAAAAATCGTAACCCTAATTGCTAAAAATAGGCGCTTCTGTGCTTCATCTAGACATTCTGTTTCTGTTGAAGTGGGGAAAAAACCCCATCAAGATTCCAGGTTCTATTGTAGGTTTGATTTTTAGTTTCTTACTCTTGTGTTGTCATCTTGTTGAAGCTGAACCTGAACAAACCCTAGTTTGAATTTTTCTATGTTTTGATTAAATGATTAATCGTGTTTCTTGATTTTGAAGGTGAACAATTTAACAAACCATAATTCAGATTCGAAGATTCTTCAAGTAAATCCTAAGGTTAGTATTCAAACTTAACTTAGAACTGAGATTGGTATTTGATTTGAAATTAGTGATTAGTGAAACTTGAAATCGGTTGCTGATTTTCACTTCAAGATTCATCTTTACACCTCTCTAATCCACACATAACGGATTTGCAGTTTTCTACTGCATCGTTGTTTCATCCGATTTCAATTACATTTGCGTAAATTTGCTATCCATTGCTCTGCAAATTTTGGTCAGCAGTTGATTTCAATAATTCTACGCAATTAGTCCATCTCAAATTACCCTTTTTTAACGGTCAACTAATCAACTTTTCTTTTCCTTTTTTTAACGGCATTTGATCTCAACCTGTGAATCACTGATTTCCCAGGCCACGTCACCAAGGTCTAGTTATCATGACCTCCGTTGAGACCCCACCACCACCCCAGGAGAAAACCGCACCGGAAAACCCTGACCTCCCAAGGACCCCTATTTCGCCTTGGGGATTTGAACCCTTGACCTCCCACAGGGAAGCCAAAGATGTAACCATTAGGCTAGAAGCCCTTGGTTGATCGACTAATCAACTGCCGGGTACTCCGTACACGGCCCCCAATGGCTAAAGGATGCCCAAGCTGACCACTAGTTCAGACGGACGGAGCCCTAGCTCACCACCAATTCCCAGGGAAAACCCGACCCAAGCACCCGCCAAAGACACGACGATGAAAGGCCGGTAAAAACCTTCTCAAATTACTATATACGCAATTAGCACTTATTTAATTAAATAGGTCACGAAGTTGAACAATCAGCTACATGGTTTAATGGTAAGCTACTTCTATGCAAAACAATTTTTTATGTTATTTTTAACCCAAATATTAAAGTGTTTAAGAAAATAAAAAAAAAAATTTGTATTTAACGAGTTCTTATACACATGTTAGTGATACATTTTATATTCAAACATTTTATTGAAGAACTAAACAATTATGATAACCCAACATAATTACATTTATCACATATATAACTTAATAACAAATTGGTTGAACGATAACCTTATGATTTTTCTTATGGGGATGAATTGTAGTTTTATCTGAAGCAAAAATTGCTTTGGAATGAGTCAAGGAGTTTTTCTATATGTGAGTTTTCTCATGAACAAGGTCGGATCACACCATGATACCATGCTTCAAAATGAAAGGTTATCCATCTGTCAGGATGATACCAAATATCCGTGTTTTTTTGAAAAAAAGAGTATATAACTTAATAGAAAGAGATTATTTTTTTATTTTTTTTTGCATGAAAGTGGTGTGCTCACAACAAATAACTATTTAAGCACTTAAGTATGGAAATTGACTTTATCCAAAAAAAAAAAAAGTATGGTGATTGAAACAATCACTCTTCAATAAAATTTTGACAACATGGAGAAGATGTTTTGATGGATGCGCCACTTTTTACTTTCTTGATCAAAAGGTTAAAAATTTTAGCTTTGATTTCACCTCTTCTTGGAGGAAGTCTCGCAAACTTTGTTTTCTTGGGGCCTTTATCTTCAACCCTTTTATTTTGACTTTCCATTGGTCAAACAAAGCACTTTCTTCTTTTTTAAGAGATAAAGAGGGCAAGTGTGGAGAAAGGTTTTTGTGTGAATTATTTATGGAATTGTGGGGTATTTATACTCAAAGATTTCACACAAATGAGTGTGTTATCAATTTATCATGACTAGAGTTGACTTTTTATTGAAAGGAGGAATGTAATTCAATGATAACCATATTTTTTATTGTGAAATTGTTTTAAGATTTTATTTTTTATACCTCATTATCTGATTTTTTTTACTCTTTATCATTTGTTAACTAAAATCATTAAAAAAAATTTTTTTTTCCTTCATATTTAGCAAGAAATTTCTTACCCCCAAGATTTTCATTTGCAGTCAAAGGAGTCCACACAGTGAATGTGTGGATTTGATTAGTCTTGGGCAACCGTCAATAACTGCATGTGCCATTTGACTTCATGATGTTGACTTTAAGGCCACACGGAGTGGCAAGTGGGGAAAGCCGGGGAACGGCTTTTGCCGGCCGGGAAAAAACGGGAACACCACCCCCCCGGATTCGGGGTGGGGTGTTTCGGTGGGGACTGCCCGATTCAAGCCGAAGAGGGGAAAGGAGAAATATAGCCGTTGTACAACGGCAATTTTAAAAAAAAAAAAAAAAAAAACAATTTTTTTTTTCTATTTAAACAACTCAAAAACCAACCAAAATATCACACTTTTTTCTCTCATCTTCTATAAATTATACACCAAAATTTATAAAATTTTCAACTAAAATGGAAGGAGGATCATCACGTGGTGGGTCATCAACCAAAAATTTAGAAAACCACGACAAAAAAATGTTCAAACGCCTCAAATGAACCCGTTCAACACACCCGGGTATCATCCACAAATGCCATCTCCGAATCAACCATCATTTTTCTACGATCCAATGAACCCGCCTCCATATTTGCAATATTCACCGGGAACTCAACAACAATTCAACCGGTGGGAGCAATCGATTCAACAAGAGCAACAAAATTTTCAACAACAATCTCCATTTCAACAACAATCTCCATTTCAACAACAATCTCCATTTCAAGGTATTTTTTATACGTTTATTTTTATATTTTATTTTATTTTGTTTATTTTTATAAGTTTATTTTTTAAGTCTACTTTATTTTGTATGTTTAGACTATCGTGACAATAATCAAGACGACTCGGATTCAAGCGAACATGTTCAAGTCGAGTCGGAAGAAGAAGAGGAACAAGAACCGGTTAGGCGACCGGGAAAGAAACCAGTTGGAAAGAAAGCACCGCCCAAGCGTTGGTCCGATGAAGAGGAGGTTGCGTTGGCCAGAGCTTGGCTAACTATTTCTGAAAATCCCGATGTTGGTAATGCGCAAAAACGGGATGGTTTTTATAAAAAGGTATTTTTTAACATTATTTAAGTTAACAAAAAAAGTAACGGTTGATGCTTAAATTTATTTTCGTTATATGTAGGTAACCGAACATTTTCACCATCTCGTGAAGGACAGGTCGAGGACTGTTGATCAAATCTATTCCAAATGGAACGATATAAACGCTTCCATGAAGAAATGGAATGGTTTTTACCAACAGTGTTCCATGAATCGCAAAAGCGGTGAAGGGGACGAACAGGTTTTGAAAACGGCCATGAAAAATTACAAAACCTTGGTCAAGTCAAAGGGATTCGATCACATCCAAGCGTGGGATGTGGTCCGCTATAGCCCTTTATGGTGCGACATTCCACCAGTAGGTTGTGAATCACAATCTACAACAAAAAGGCCGAAGCCAAATGAGTCCATGGGTAGTGCGAACCCCCACATCGACCTCAACCTTGATGATGATGACGAAGACATCAACATCAACCTTGATCGTGATGGCCCACGCATTTATTATGAACCGGATAGGCCAACAAGAAAGGGCAAAAGATCGGCCGCGTCCTCCTCCACAAATGACGATTTATTAATTCAACAAATGGCGGAATTCAACTCGTTGAACAAAGAGGACAACGAAAAAAGAGAACGCCATCGAGCTGAAAAACTCCGTGTTTTGCAAGAGGAGAAAGAAGCCCGAGTTGCATTAATGCGACGACAACAACAGGCTTTAGACGAGCAGCAAAAGGCTGTAGATTTAGAGTTTATGATGAAAGACCACTCAATTTATCAAGAACCAATGCTACAACTGATTCTCGATCGTAAACGAGAAATTGCTGCTCGTTGGGGATGGCATTGCCCTTTCTAGGTTTTTAATTTAATTTTTTAGGTTGTACTCTTTTTTTTTTTTGTTGTATTTTTTTTTTGTTGTATTTTTTTTTAGTTGTATTTTTTTTTTGAATTCTTTTTTTTTTATTTTAAATTTAATGAATCTTTTTTTAATTTTATTATATTTATTGTTAAAATAATTAATTAAAAATAAGATTTGAAAATGGGGAAAAGTGGGGAAAAGTGGGACGACACCGTGTAAAATGGGGAAAAGTGGGGAAAAGTGGGGAAAGCTGATGTGGCGCTGATGTGGCAACGGGGAAAAGTGGGGAAAAGTGGTACCACTCCTTGTGGCCTAAGTGTCTTTAACATTCAAACCAAGAACGATATAGGCTGTCATAGGGGACCAGTGGTTTTTAACTTGATCGTACACAGTCATTACTATAAATAATTTTAAAACATCATTTCTTTCTAGATAGATGTCAATTAATTGGTTTAATATAAAATCAAATTTAAATACATGCATGTGAAAACTACAGACACAATACTACATATTATTTAATTATATACAACCTTTTTAAAAATGTTGGTATAATGTCTAGTGACATTCACATGTCAAGCTTTTATCAGGTTTATTATTGTTTTTTGTTCTTTTTAAATTACTTAATAGTTAAGTATATTTCTTACAAATACAAGACACAAAAATAGGCTATATCAGCTAGTATATTGGGACACATGTTTGAATCCTATTCTTGTATTTAATTGTTTTATGCGTTTTTCCTTTTATTTTTCTTTTATATATATATATATATATATATATATATATATATATATATATATTATTTATTATGCCGAAATAGGCAAGGCATGATATAGTTTTCTATGTATGTTTAAATATTTAAATCAATTTGTCACAACTTTATACCTTTTGCCCTCTCATGTCGATAAAGTTTAGAGTTTATCCATAGTAACTTACTAACTTTATACATTTTTTATATGCTTAATTACATTGATGTTATTGATGCAATGCTTGTAATAAAGTTCGTGAACACAACATACCGTGTGATATCGCTTTTGACTTTCTTGTGTTTTTTTCTATAAGTTATTATTATTTTTTAATTCTTATATCGCAACATACAAGACGTAATAGTGTTTTTTATAAACATTTTAATCTTCATAACTGATCTGTTCTGACTTCTGATTTTACATGTTTCTTATAATCATATCGTGAGACTTCAATTTTTTTTTAATCAAATAGTTTTACAAGGTCATGTTTATGTTATTTCCAACTCGGTTAACCGAATTATGTATGGATCTTTAACTAAAACGCAAAAGAGGTTGTTTCTTATAGATTGTTTTTAAAGCATAATTTAAGCTCCTTGTGTTGCATTAGTCTTCAAGTCTTCATAATCAAATCTCAAATCCAAGCTACTTTTTTAGTTAACTCGTAATTAGTTATAATGGTATTTTCCAAAAGTTTCATGAGAAGATGACTGACTTACTCTTGTTATAGTCATAGGTAAATAAGTTCTTATTATTAATTTGTTTTTAATTGACTTATGACAATCAGATCATTTATTTGTGTTATTTTGGTTACATGATGTGTATATCTCATATCATAACTTAAGTAAACTCATTTGGTCTCACTGTGAGAATGAGTTATAGCATAACAATTGACACACTTAAATCATTAATATTTATTTCATACTTTGTGTAGACTATACACGAAACAAGTTTAAATACGGGCATACTGGTGCTCGTATAAGTTTTCAAGCGTGCGTTTCAAACTAATTAATCAAAAAATGCTTTGCATTTTCGTTCGCTACTATACACAAAAAAAAATCTAAATTTATAAATTTTCACAGTATATTATGGTCAAAGAAGAAAGGAGTGACCACAAGGAGTATGTGGTCCTGATTTTATTAGTTTTGACTATTGATCAAAATTCAAATGTCTAGAAGCGTGGGCCCGTTGACTTATGTTGCATTTATTTTAGATGGAACTCTCCATAGTTTTTTTGAACGGCATTTGATCTCAACGTGTGAAGTTGTGAACCACTGATTTTCAGGCTAGTTACCATGACCTACGTTGAGATCCCACCACCACCCCAGGAGAAAACCGCATCGGAAAACTTTCTGACCTCTCAAGGACCTCTATTTCGCCTTGAGAGAGATTTGAACCCATTACCTTCCATTTGAAAAGCCAAGGGGCACCGTTAGGACAAAACCCCTTTGGTCTCTCCATAGTTTTAACTTTTAAGTTCGGTTCTTATTAAACCAATTTTGGCTCCCAATAGTGATGTACCAATCGGATTTTTTTCCCAAACCGGTTTGGTTTCAAAATGTGCAAGGGAAACTGGTTTGGCTCCAAACCGGTTTGGTTTAGAAACCAGTTCACAGCTTGAATTCATCAAACCTATAGGAACTGGTTTGGGTGAAACCGGTTCCTAAGACCCTTTTTTTACATGTTTAAACAAAAAACTTAAGCTTAAAAACAAAACTTAATAAAAACTTTCATTATCTTGAAAAATAAAAAATACAAAAAACCGAGAAGTCACCACAACCAACTGAGAAGTTACCACTTGATGAAGTAATTTGAGAGAAAAGAGCGTTTAGAGAGCTTAGATGGCATTTTTGTTATTTTTGAGAGTGTAGAGAGCGTTTTTGAGTTGTGCGAGTAAACAAAAACAACCAATACATTATTTATACTAATTATTGGGGGACTAAAATGCAAAATTTTGGAAGAAACGACTAGTTTTGGCCTAAAAAACGGCAATATTTGCATCAGCTCGTTATAGCCGTTGCAAAAGGTTCGGGAACCGTTTGAAAATCGGTTTGGGAAACCGGTTCGGTTTGTAAAGGTAATATCCCAAACTGGTTAACAGACCGGCAGTTCGGTTCAGTTTGGGACCAGGTTTAGCCAAACCGGTTTTGGTACCAGGGCCGGGTCGGGTTGGAAACCAATTTCTAAACCCAAACCGGTTTGGTTGCACACCTCTAGTTCCCAACATGTTTCGATTTCAAATTCGTTTTGGTTTTGGTGAATAACGTCAAGAACTAGTTCTGCTTAGATTTGAGTTTTGATTGGTTTTTGGTTAATTCCGGTTCAGGTTGTCCATTTCAAAATCGGTTTTTTTTTTGCTAAGCTCTCCTTTCAAGTCAATAAATAAATAGGCTATAACATAACAAGAAAGATACACAGCCGTATGTACACAGGAACTATCGTATAGCTAAAAATGTGTTTTTTTAACATCCATATTATCCTACTCCTAAACTACGCTATATATTCCTCCATTGCTCGGATTTGAAACCAATACCTTATTTTTAAGAGACAATACCTTTAGTAAGTGAGCTAGTCCCATATTATAGCTTTTTTTTTTTTTTTTTTTTTTGAACGGCAATTTGGATCACTGACGGGTCATAGACCCACCCGATCATATCCACACCACATAGGAGGAAACCCACCATAGGTGAGAGAAAACCCCCTAGCCTAGCATGGAACCCCTATTTTGTCCATGCTAAAAATACATAATTTCAGTTGTATTTCGTAAGAAATGACATGTATCGTGAAAAGCCTCCCTATACATATTAAATCTGACAAACAACTTTTCTTGCAAATCAACATAAAAAAAAGAGTAAAAATAAAAACAAACATACAAAGTTATCTCTTTTAAGATACTTACACTTGTAGATTTGCCAAATCTTTTAAGCTTGCTTTCTTTCTTTCTACTTTTAAGAAAATGGGAATCCTCTAATATCCAACTAACTAGAGATAATATGCAAAAATTACCGGATCTAGAAAATTTTCCCATGGTGATCATGCAAAAATTACCGGATCTAGAAAATTTTCCTATGGTGATCGGAAATTTTTTGTTTAGTGATTGTATGTCACTAAATATTTCATTTTTCGTAATGGTTTGAATTGGTTCAAGTCGAGTCACTAAAAAAACAATAAAACTAAATTAAATCACAAATAAATAAATAATAAAAATAATATGACAAAATTGGTTTTTTTTCAACTGAATTCAAATTATTACTATTCATCTGAACAAATTTGATATTTAAATAAGGTGAAAGCTCAAGTTTCCTTTTAAAAAATTGTTCTATATTATATAAATATACAAATTATACTTAAATTAACCAAATTTCTTATTTCTTATCATGTTAACAAATTTCAAGTTTTAAAATCATACTTTAATGAATAAATCATATGAAAATTTAACTATCTAACAAATAACTTAAAGGTGAAAAGTTGGGCTGATATAGAAAATTATTGTTTAAAAAAAAGAAAAAAGAAATCTAACAAATAAGCATATTGAGCCGTGATTAATTTATTATTTAACTAAATTGTTAATTAGTAATTAAGCTTCATCACGGATAATGCAATATAGGATATTAGTTTTGATTTTAAAAATGGTTAAATTGGCTTTATCAGGAGTCGTCAAAATTTCTTGGTGTTCGATGACAAAATTTCTGGAGGGTTGGTTGAGATCAAATCGTACATATAGCATTAGAAAACAAAACTTCATGGGGGTCGGTCAACCCTCATATTCAACATATAAGTTCATCAATGCATGTAAAGCATGTTCACAAGCGATTGAGTTGGTAACTTTCTTTGGGTCGGTAACCTTTATTAAAACATACCTTAGTATGATTTAATCTTATGGTTTATAGGTTATATATTCACCACTTTAACTACCACATCATTTGTTTTAAGGTTTAAAGTTGCTTCTTTTTTTTTTTTTTTTGACATATTCTCATTTGGTAGTTGTATTCTTTGTTTTTTTCTTTTTATATCGTAATATCTGGCATTATGTACTCGCTCGTTCTGACAATTTTACAAATTATTTTTCTTCTAAAATCCTACATTCTTATATTGTTTTACTAATTAGATAACTACTTTTGTCTTTCATTTGGATGCGAGGTTTGTCATCTTTACACTTGTTTTGTCAATTTTTTTAGGTTTACCTTCTTTTAAAAAAATGAGAATTCTCTATCTGACTAATCAAAGATAACATGTAATGCGTCATCCGAATCTTGAATCCGGTTCAACCGGTCCGACCACTAACTAGTAAGGCGTACGATTCGACGCTCGGTCCGGTTCCGAAAACATTGATGAAAACTGACCTAAAAGAGTTGACCACAAACAATTGCGCCTGACTCATGTTAATCATTTATCAATTACAATGAAATCTCATCTTGAATTGTTCGTATGATGCTTGTAACATTCTACTGGCATTTGACTCCTTACAGCCCGTCTGGCCGTCTCTGGATCACCTTGTCCGGTCCGACTCCTTATACGTATTAATCAGTCACTTTCTGCAAGGCATCCCAAACAAAAATCAAATTTCACTGCAGAAACAAAATTATATTTTATGAACAGCAGACGCAATTTGTTTGGTTGGTCAAGAAAGAAACGCAGATTGGTCGGGTTTTTCACGGAAATTGGTGACGCTAGGAGCTCCATCCGTCTGAACTAGTAGCCAGCTCGTACATACTTTAACCATTGTGGCAGAGTACCCGACTACCCGGCAGTTAAAAAAAGAAAGAAAAGAAACGCAGATTGCTTCCTTTTTTTAATTGATTATACGAACAGACGCTCGTGAAGGATGACACCACCAGCGAAATTGGGTACACAAGCAGATTTCAAATTCCAGGTTCCCCTTTTTGTTTAGTTCTTTGAATTTGTCGGTTTGTTCTAAAAACCCTAACCTCACGATCGGAAGACCTACACATTCCTCCCTATCTTAAGCAGACCAAATAAACCCTAACCTTAAATCCAACCCAACGGTCAGATCCGACAAAACCCGACCACCTGCACCACTGGTCGAACTACCACCGCTGTCACCATCACTGACCGGAGTACCACCGGTCGAACTACCATCACTGCCACCGGACATCACAACCACCATTACTGGCCGTTGTATTACACCAGATGTGACCAACGTCCACCAGCCACCGTCGCTGCCTTCGTGTCTTTTCAGTTTCTTTTGCAGGTAAAATATAGGGTAGCAACCTCGAACGAAGGAGACCAATTTCCACCACACTCCGGTTACCAGAAGGAACAGAACCCAACAACCAGTTTAACCAGATTACCCTAACTTTGAAGGATTGGAATTGAAAAAAGTATTCACAGAAAGAGTGCAGCTGAAACCTGGGAATAATTGGCTAAAACATCAATCTGGGTTACTGAGAAACTGTTATTGTTCGTGTATACAGTCTGTCTCACCTTGAAGTTTTCACAAATTCAAAGACAGCGGCCAGTTAGACGCGGGATCATTATTACAAGCAGCCTTGAACCTGTTTAGAAACACCCCAACTTGGGTGTCCCGTGGTGAGATTATTTTTATTCTATCTCTATGTTAGTCATTTTAATTTCTTGTTGTCACAAATTATCAACTGTTTTAGGTATTTTGTGGCTGGGTTAGGGGGACCAACATTGATTATTAACGAGGAGAGACACTTATGGTTACACATGTTGCATTTGTTTTCTTGCATTTTGAGCTCATGTATGCATTGCCACTTTGATTCATGTTCTTTATTCAGTGGGTTGCTTATTGTGTGTTTCATATTGATTATTGAATTGTTGTGTGCTACTTGTTGCTGATCATATATTGTATGATGTGTTTCATATTGTTCAGTGTATGCTTTTCGCGGATGACATTGTCTTAGTGACAGAAACAAAAGAGGAGCTAAATGTTCGTTTAGAAGAGTGGCGAACCGCTTTAGAGCAAAGAGGCTTGCGCATAAATAAGACAAAAACGGAGTACTTACATTGCGAGTTTAGCGGGGCAAACGAGGAAGAGGAAGATGATCAGGTGACTATTGGAGGCCAAGAGGTGCCAAGAACGACAAAGTTCAAGTACCTAGGATCGTTTATGCAAGGCGATTGGGACATTGACAGTGACGTAGCTCACCGGGTCCAGGCATGTTGGAAAAAGTGGAGAGCAGCAACGAGCATCATATGCGACAAGAAGTTTCCAGAAAAACTCAAAGGTAAATTTTATAGAGTGACGATTAGGCCAGCCATGATGTACGGCACAGATTGTTGACCGATTAAGAAGAACCAAGCAAGAAAGCTGGAGACGACGGAAATGAGGATGCTGAGATGGATGTGCGGCCACACAAGGCTTGATTGGATAAGGAACGAAGTCTTCCGGGAAAGATTACAGGTGGCAAACATCTCGGACAAGGTTAGGGAAGGAAGATTGTGATGGTTTGAGCATGTGAGGAGAAGACGCCAGTCGGCACCTGTTCGAAAAGTAGAACTTCTCACGGTGGAGGGGAAAAGGAGAAGGGGTCGACCGAGGTTGACATGGGATGAGCAGATTCGTCAGGATTTGACAGAGCTACACCTCTCTGAGGACATGACCTATGATAGAAGTACGTGGAGACGTAGAATAAAGATGCAAGATACATACAGCCTTTCCTAGGTTCCTTCATGTAGGGGTCGTGGGTTGTTGCTATATCTTTGCTGGTTTTGGGATATATGATATGACTATATGAGATTATGTGTTATATGCATGCTTGTGGGATGGGGGGTTTTTAGCGTTATCTGTTAAGTGTGCTTTGTATATTTGTTTGTGTTATGATACTTTCCGCTTGTTTTGATTGTTTGATTTAATGTCATAATGGGTTATGGGTTTGGTTTCTCTGCTGGTTTGTTTTGGGTTGGCTCGATGACTTATATGGTTAGTGCTTACCTGCTTACCTGTTTATGTTTAAAACGTTGGTGCTTCATGTTTATGCTTTATGATTCTGCTTTTGGTTACATGTTTTCAAAAAAAAAAAATGGGGATCTCTGAGCCAAGAGACTCTTACGAAGCAGCCTCTCTATTCTACTTGTAGATAGGGGTAAGGTATGTCTTTATCTTTTCCCTCCCAAACCCCACTCTAAGTGGGATTTTACTGGGTACGCTTGTTGTTGTTGTATTGTTCAGTGTATGCTTTTAGATTGTTGTTTGTTACCTTGTGCTCCTTGATTCATCATCGTATTTGTTACTTGTTGTTCATTGTGACTGGGTGGAAAGAACATAGAAGGGATGAGCAATACAGGTATAAGCTATTGTACTTGGGGTCTAATGGAACCAAAAACAGGGTAGAATTTCTAGTGGATCTAGTATTACATAAAAATGTAGCTGAGGTAACTAGGCGAGGAACTAGACGTGCATACTAAGGATTACCTTTAAGTTTTTTTTTCTCACTTTTGAAGGATCTTTATGAATTTTCATACTCATTATTGTTGCATTTGATTTTGCATACTTGCTTTTTATGTCACGAGTAAGCAAATTTGCAGCGAAGTATAGATTTTTTTTCCTTTTCTTTTTTAACAGCTGCAGCATAGGTTTTATGGTTTTATTTTGAATGATATGTCGCTAGTCTATTGGATCAATTGATAGTTTCTTTGTGTCTTATGCTTTTAGTTGTTTGCAAGTGTGATTGTCATTAAAGTTAACTTAACATTGTCAATGACTGGTGTTTCCCCGTAACATTTAGTGCACCAAGTTTTATATTTTATATGTCTATTTAAATCAACAAACACAATAATTATTAGATATTGTTGCTGTAGTTCTCATTTTTAGTCGTTTCATAACTTTTTTTTTAAAACAACTAGTTTCAACATGAACCTATTTGGACCCGAATCAAACTAAATTTTTTTTATAAACATACTATTACCACAGTTAATGGTTAGTGCTATAAGTTAATTCTTCAAAAGTGATGCATGTTTTTTTTAAATATATCTGTTATAACTTTAGTTATTTGTTCATATTGCTGAAATGTCATTTTTTTTGCTACTTATCAATGATTTAAACTATAGTCTTAGTCTTTTTTTCCTAATGGGTTCCTTTTCTTTTTAAATAAGTATTACAGCTCTATATTGAACTACTCGATGCACCGAATATATTCATCATCATCAATCTTGTTTCATCTTGATTCTCTGAAGAAACTCCAATTAAATCCAACCAACCCTTTAGTTTTCTCAAGAAGCATAATTGTAGAGACAATCGAAGCACCTGATGGCGATTATGATAATCTGTATGCAGATATACCAAAACCTGCTAAGAGCAAATCTGAGAGAAAACCATACCCGACACCTATGAAAGTTTTGGTTCAGAGAGCCAAGCAAGAGAGAGAAGCAAGAAAAGCACAACCATGTAAACTTCTTGAAGAAGCACCAGAAAATGGCCTGCTTGTTCCTGAACTGGTTGGTGTAGCTCATCAAGTTTATCGAGCTAGAGAATTGATATTATTGGGTTTATCAAAGCTGATGAATGTTATTCCAGTTCTTCGATGCAGGTATAACCATATAATTCAATACAATTTTTTTCATATATCGAAGCTCGATTAATAAGTCAATAGCATACTCATTAAAGTTAGAATCATTTTTATATACACTAATACACCAACAACCACCATACCCAGTAAAGTCTCACTAATGTCCAAAGTATTAGTAGGGAACAGGAAGGTGAGATGTAGGCAAAACCTTACCTCTATAGTCTATCCTTAGGGAAAGAGATGTTGTTTTTTAAGAGACCCTTGGTTAAAACGACATTTTTTGTACATATCAATTGAGTACAAATTTCTTATATAGTTGAATCATAAATTGAGTTTACTAAGACTGAAAAGATAAAAGATTGTTGTGTAGCATTAAAAGGAGTGTAATTCATCAAACTATGTTTTCACTTTTCATTATTTTGTAATTTGCTCATGTTAAACATCCGTATTGGAGATCTAGCTCATGGTGGAGCAAGTGCAAGCAATAATTAGTAGAGATGGCAAACGGGAAAGTTAGGTTATGGATCAAAATGGGCTCTGGAGTCTGGTTGAATCATGTTTTTAGTATGGTTTGGTTTACCCACAAACATTATGTCCATTTTTTCAAACAAACAAGTAAACAAACATACTCAGTAGATCCCACTATTCTGTTGGGTTTGGGAGGGGTGGAACAAAGACTAACATTACCTTTGTCTCAATGGGATAAAGAGGTTACTTAAGAGAACCCTGGCTCGTATATTCCGTCAATTTTTTTTTCTTTCTAAACCATATAAGCAAAATAAGTTACTTTAGGAGGCCATAAGCACCAAAAATACACTTCGAGTGACATCCAACCTGTTCAACTATTTTGACCAAGTTTCTTTTTTATTTAAGTTTCTTGATTTGGTCTGCTTGGAATAAACCAAAATCCGAATTAATATTATTCATAAGTAAACAAGCTGACGCTGCCACCTAGGGCTGTAAACGAACCGAACGAACACGAACGAACCCTTGTTCGTGTTCGTTCGTTTAACTTTTAACGTGTTCACGAACGGTTCACGAACGCTTACCGAACGAAAATTCTTGTTCGTGTTCGTTCATTAAGGATTTAGCTTGTTCACGAACGGTTCACGAACGCTAACGAACACATATTATTTAAACAATAAAAATCAACATTTTTAATCTTAAGCAATGGAGATAATCATTTATAAATATATAAATTAAGATATTATAGTATTAAACTAAAAATAACTTTAAGTATTATGGTATTAAACTAAAAATTAAAAATAAACAACACATTTAATGAATAAATATAAATGAACTTAACCGAACATAAACGAACGTAAACGAACATGTTACCGAACGTTCACGAACACAAATGAACGAACACGACCTCTGTTCATGTTCGTTCATTTAACTTAACGAACGGAATTTCTTGTTCGTGTTCGTTCGTTTAATAAACGGACGAACATAAACGAACTTCCCGCCGAGCGGTTCACGAACTGTTCGCTGAACGTTCGGTTCGTTTACAGCCCTACAGTGAGTGCCACCTTTAGTTAAAAACTACTTAGCTTGCTAGCACATACATGTTCTTTGTTTGTTGTATGATATCTAACTCTATTAATTTTCAGGCATTGCTTTGAGGTTCATATCGGTCAAGTAGGACATGAGATCAGGACATGTATGGGTTCAGAGAGTGGTCTAAGAAATGCTACCCACATGTGGCGGAAAGGTAGAATTCATGATGTAATTTATTTTCCGAAATGTTTCCATCTCTATGACCGTGTTGGGAAGCCCAGAATCATACACAATGAGAGCCGTAAAGTCAAACAACTTCCTGCCATTGTAGAATTCTGCATACAAGCCGGTTTGAACCTTGAAAGCCACCCTACAAAGAGAAGAACCCGACCCGTGTATAGCATAGAAGGTAGAATTGTTGATTTTGAGTTGGAAACAAACAGTAAAACAGAAACAAGAAACTTAATACCCTCTGAATATACCATGAATGATTCTAGTTTAGATCTTTCTTTGACCAAAGAGTTGACTTTAAGGGAAGTAAGCATTTTGACACTTGATTCATGGTTTGAGATGATATCAGGGGTGAAGAAGATAATGGAGAGATACAAAGTGCATACATGTGGGTATTGTCCTGAGGTTCAGGTTGGTCCCAAGGGGCATAAGGTTAGAAATTGTAGGGCATCAAAACATCAATCTCGAAACGGTATGCACGCATGGCAAGAGGCGACTGTTTTTGATTTGGTGGGACCCAACTACGTATGGCATGTTGCTGATGTGTCAGGGCCTCCATTGTCAAATGATCTGAAAAGGTATTATGGTAAGGCTCCTGCAGTGGTGGAGATGTGTGTGCAAGCAGGTGCACCTGTTCCAGATGAATACAGGAGTATGATGAGACTAGATGTTGTTCCTCCATGTCGTGATGAACTTGATCTTGTTGCATGATGCCTGGTTTACATTTTTGTTACAAAAATAGGTTACATGTTTAAAATGTAGAATTATGTTGAAATACAGTCCATCTTTATGCATTTTTTGGTATTAAATATATATTAAATAAAATAAGAAAATACAAATGTACTCCATTGTACACCAGACCAACCAAATTGAATGGTATAATTATTATGGTGGAAATAATTTATTTGTATGGGAAAGAATCTAGAAACTCTAATGAAACATAACTTTGGTTTACACCTTACGTGTCCTTTACTAGTAAACCGTAGCAATAAAAATATAAAAAACGTAATGAAACATTTTTATGTTGGAGTATAACTATTAATCATGTGTAATTTGTTGCAAATAAAATTTAGACACAAGTGTGAACTTGAAACCAAGATAGAAGCAACGACCTTGAGTAGAAAACAGTTGATACATTAGCTTCAATTTAGTCATGAGAAATGTTTTCAGAACCGGATCGAATCCATTTGATATTTACTTACAAAAATAATATCATACAAATAATTTTTATTATATAAAATTCAGATAAAATAAGCAAGATATATACATATATTTATATAAAAGAATTAAATTGTGAATGAGCCTATACTAAGTCAAAGCTGGAGCCTAAAAAGAATTTCTTTCTTAGGAGCCAAGCTTAAGTTTGATCTCTATTACATCAAATGAGTCAAATTCAAGCATAACAAACTTAAGCTCAACTTGTTTATATATCTATAATAAATTATATCTCTACAAAGCTCAAATTTGATAACAATAATAATAATAACAACAACAACAACAATAATAATCATCGTGTCATATTACAATTAAATCAGAAAATTATGATATTTAGGATTTTAATTTTACATGTTAATATGGATACCAACACCCATGTTTTTTTGTAAAACGTCTACACTTTAATTAACATATCATGAGAGATTGAGAGGTGCCGCGCGTCTAACAAGTATATTACAACTGCCTATGACCATATAACATTTTATTTACATAATTAAGAAATAAAAGGCATAACCTACCAAATTTACTTTAGACACCCGCCCATATTTATTACACAAATAAACGTCAAGGTTGTATCACAAAGAAACGAAAAAAAGACGTTTAATTTATGGTTACAATTACAGTCAAAACACTTTTAAGATTACAAATGCAAACGTCCATAACAGAGTGAAGATATTAATTAAAGGAAAAATAATAGGTGGTATGTGTTTACCACCAGCCGCCACAGTAGCTTAGTTACATGTGGGTTCAGCTTGTTGAGTGTTGCGGCGAGTTATCAAACTTTTAAGGGGTCGTTTGCTAGTCTTTTAATAATCATTAAGAAACTATCTTTTATTAATTCAAATCTTTAAATGATTAAGATTTAATCTTAAATTTGAATGGTTAAGAGGTAACTTAAGTCTAAATGACCTCTTAACCATTCAACCAGTAACAACTAGTAAAGCTATAAATTATTAAAAGATTATCGAACAGCCCTAAATATATAAGAATATGAAAGATGGAAACAATTCTAATTGAGGGATTAATATTGGTCGATCGCGTCACTTTCCATAGAAATTGTGCATAAGAAGATATTAAGGAAAACTTCTCGTTTGCTCTTCGTGGTTTAACAGTTTTAACTATTTTGCTCCAAACTTTTCAAAATAGTCATTATGTTCCATGTGATTTGACAGTTTAACTATTTCGCTCCATGTAGTTTATAGTTATAATCATTTTGCTTCCTATGGTTTCGAAAAAAATAGAGTATAACGAAGACGTATTGGAAAAGTTTGAAGCAAGGTGGCTAAACTGTTAAACCACAAGTATCATAATGGTCATTTGGAAAAGTTTGGAACAAAAAGATTAAAACTGTCAAACCATAAGGATCAAAAGAGAAGTTTTTCCAAGATATTAAATACGACGGAATAAAATTATAAAAAAAAATCTAAAAGTAAAATATTAAAAAAGTAATTTAAAACAAACTTTTGTTGTCACAAAACATGTATCACCACGTAAACGATGTCTAAATATGAGAATATAAAAACTAGTTTTGTCATTTTTTTAATTAAATGACCATAATGGTAATTATCCCTTAACATATCTCAACAACGTTAGATAACATGACTTGTTTAATTTTAACCAAATTAGCTAACATAAATATTTAAACTCGAAAGAAAACAAATATACATTAAACAACATTAATAACTTTAGTTAAAATGGTCAAATAATATATTTCCATATCTAACTTAAGTGTTGATCGTTATAAAAAAGATTTTAATATAAAAAGTATAAGGAAGATTTAAGATTATTATATATTTTAAATTATTACAAATACATTATATTATCCACATGTTATTATATAAGGCCTTAAATCTTTCTTAATCTCTTCCTCTCTTTACAATTAAAAAAACCTTTTTACTAAAACATTACATTCTCCACATGTTATTATTTTATATCTATATCTAATATACTAGTTTATTAACCCGTGTATTACACGGATTAATCGTAAAATATTAAATTGTTATTAATAAAAACTTAAGAATTATAAAACAATATTTTGATATATAATGATTAAAGTAAGTATAGACAAATATTTTATGTAATAGACTAACAATTAAAAACTCTAATAACTAAAGAATTATTATTTGATCTTCTTAGTTTATAACAGCTAAGATATTTTTAACTATAACGTTAAAAACTCATAGTTTTTTATGTCAAAAGTATAGTTTTCCCTATCATTTTTTTTAAACTTATGGTTTTTTAATAAAACTCATTTTTAAATATTTTGTTTTAATAAAATGTCATTTATTTATAAAATCATATTGTTTAAAACCTAGTTTTAATGTTAATTTCATTTATAAAAAAATCATCTTTTAAGAAAACTTGTTTTTTAGAAAATTGTTGATTTCCTAAGAATAACGATTTTAAATATTTCTTATTTATAAGAAAATTCTATTTTTTTTGAAAAAAGTACATATTTTTTAACAAAAATTAAATTTTAATTTATTTAAAACTATTTTTAATTATTAATATGAAAAAGGTAAATAATATGATTAATATTATGATTAGTTAATAGGAGAGATGATATAAGTATTTATTAAGAAATATAATTAAATGAAATAACAATAAGATGACATGTGGCATTAGTTAGCTAAAAACATGACAAGTGGCAAAAATGATTTTTGTTTATTAGAGTAGTAAGATTGGTCTACTTGCATTTTTGAATTAATTAATTAGTTGGTTAACTTTTTTTTTTCACAGATATCCTACCTACTTCTAAACTACACCCAATATTATCCTTTTCTTAGATTTAAACCCAAGACCTCTTTTTTAAGAGGCAATATTTCTATCAAATATGTTAGTCCCACATTGGCAATTACTTGGTTAACTACGACATCATTTAAAGATATACACTTACAGAAGTTTCTATTCACTATTTTTATTTTATTTTATTTATTTAGTTTTTGAATGATAAAATTATCTTATTTTTCAATTATTCTTAAATTAATAGTGAAATTTAAATTTTTAAACTGAAACAGCAAAGGTGATCAAGCCATATAAACGAAAATTTTCTCTACTTTTTATTAAGGTTTGTATCTTGTGAAAATTTGATCTTAAAGATAAAATTCTTAAACTCTATGTAAATCATTGATTTAAAATATTGAAAATAAATATCTGGTTCAAATTAAACCTAAATAAAAAATTGGGTTTTGTATAGATAAATTATTTTTAATGTGAATTAATGTGAACAACATTTTAATTTTTAAGATAAGATTCTATAATTTTCTTTTTAAAATCGGTTATTCACAATGTACAAACCCTTTTTATTGTTCGACCAATATATATATCAACGTGGTAACTCTCACATTATTTATTTGTTTATTTTACTTTTTTTATTTATTTATTTTTAAATGAGTAAATAGAATAATAGAATACAATTCACGTGCTGTTTCATCTTCTTCTTCCCTGAAAAAATCTGCTCTTCTTCATCGCCACCAACCCAGATTCCCTGCTAGCTGCCAACGGCGTCGTTTCTTAATCTATTCATACTTCTCTCCCTATCTATCTATCTCTCTCCCATTGCACCGTCTGTTACACGCACACGCAAGGTGTGTTGTGTGTGTAAGAAATCAGTAGGCAGTTTGCTAGATTTCATAGATCTCCGGTGACTCTGCAGTGATCATTTCGACTTCCCTTCCTTTTTCTGATTGAATGATCATATAGCTCTAACTTGTTTTTATGCGTCAAGAATTGAAGATGCTAGATCTTATGGTGTCTGTTGTTGGTACCGGTAGAAACAATAATTGTAATGGCATTATCGATGTTAAAGAGTATGTTCAAGATGATCGTCAATACGAGATTCATTCCGATACGTCAGTTTCCTCCGACGTATTCACCGTAGACGAGGATGGTTCTCTCCTCGCCGATGATGTAGGCATCGACGACGAAGACTCTGTATCGTGTAGTGCTACCGCTGATGACTCTTTTCGTATTGATATCTTATGTCAAAAAGGAGAATCTGAAGAAAATTCCCATCGATCATCTGTCAGCTTGATTACGAGGCAGTTTTTACCTATTTCCGGCTATATGAAGTCGCAGAAGGAGTTAGGTTCTCGATTAACACCACCTTCGCCATTGGCGATACCTAATTTCTTTCGAGCGTACTGGTTGAATCTCAAGGTTATGGAATCTGATCCGATGTTCCAGAACGTGCAACCGGTCCGGCCGCAGAAGGCAAGGAAGAGCCGGCGGGGACCGCCGTCCAGGAGTTCGCCTTACCGGGGAGTGACGTTTTATCGTCGGACGGGACGATGGGAATCACATATGGTGTGTTCTTGTTCTACTGTTTTATTTTATCGTGTTTTTAGCAATTTTAAGATCTGCATATTCTCTTTCTACATTAAGATGGTTTGGTTATTATCGAATCTGTGGATTACTTGCTTACTATTTGAGTAAATACTAGTAGTTCAGTTCCAAATATGAATACACTAATTGAGATTAGCCTGATCTCAATTATGAGAACTCCATGCTGGAGACCTCTCAAATTCTTGATTTCTTACTAAAATCGGATATAAAGTGGATTCAGAATGGTTCTTTTTGTGTTGATTGATGATAATAGAATCTAATTTTTGACATTTTATCTGTTCAGGGATTGTGGAAAACAACTATATTTTGGTAAGCATGCTTGATATCCATGTATTTTAATATTTTCAAGATTAATAATTTCATCTAAATGTATTAATTGATGTTACTATGGTCTAAGGTGGATTTGACACCTCCCATGCTGCAGCAAGGTAAGTGTTTTTAATAGAATTGTGTAATTTGGCTATACAAGCAACACTACTCGTGGTTTTAACTTATTTCCTAAATCAAATTTTAGAGCCTACGATTGGGCTGCAATCAAGTTTCGGGGAGCTGGTGCTGATATAAATTTTGGTTTAAGTGACTATTAGGAAGGCATAACCCAGGTTTGTGGCGGGTCCTGTAAGTTGCAATCTCCAGGATCATACCAAGGTTTAATCTTCCCAAACTGATGTGATATAACAGGTAGAGAACTTATCAAAAGAATTAATTCATGTATTGCGCTGACAGGGTAATGGATTCTCACGAGGAAGTTCAAAATATTGTAGAGTGACCCTTCACAAATGTGGTCAATGGGAGGCTCGCATGGGTCAGCTTCTTGAGAAAAAAGTAAGAATCTTTAGCTGGAACTAATTAATGTGATTTTAGTGCAACTTTCTGCCAAAAAAAAAAAAAGTAGTTACGTGGCTCTTTAGATAATAAGAATTCTTGATAGTTATGTTTAGGGTGCTGTTTTTATCATTACGAAAAAATGCTTGGTTGCAGATATGTTTACCTTGGATTGTTCGACAGCAAAATAGAAGCTGCAAAGTTTTGAAATTTCGATTACACGTGTTTAGAACTGATTTGTACTTGACATCTGAAGTTTTAAATCTGTAGTTTTGTCCTTTAACCTAGTCTTTAATTTCTTCAATGAATACAGAGCTTACAACAAAGCTGCCATAAGATGTAATGGAAAAGAAGCTATCACCAACTTTGAGACAACCACATATGGGGCACATGTTGATTTTCCAGAAAGGGATGAAGGTACTATTCATTACTTAAGGTTTATGTGGTCTCTTTCCTGTGTATTATTTTTTCTAACATGATGGGAGCATGCATTTTTTGATGTGTTTTTGCCATGATTTCAGATGTTGGCGCAGCATGTTGCAATCTTGATCTCAACCTATGGCTTTCTACCACTAAAGAAGGCACAAAGCGAAATCATGTTCAGAATGCGGATATTGGTTCTGGGAAAAGACCAACGGTGTGTACAATATTACTATTTGTCTGGAAAAATGTGCATAACTGCATCCTCATACACCTATGTATAATGGTAACTGATGGCTTTGCATCCTCTTTTAATTTTCAGGCTGGGGGCCTTGCTGTGACTTCTATGGGCAGACAGCTTTCTGTAAGGCCTAGCATGAATTCCAGTCATACCCCAAATAATGAGGTAACTATTCACATATCTTAACATGGTTTTCTTAGGTTAGTAGGAATGATCACGAGGTAACTAGTGTATCATAATATTTATTCTCACAGGAGATGACGAAAGGAACTGGATCTGCAGTTCTGCAAGTGTTCATATTTCTAAAAGAGTTACAGACGCTGCATGGCAAATGCAAATGGTAACTGGTCATCATGCACCCATGGGCTCTACTGCAGCATCATCAGGATTCGTTTCTTCCAGGTTCACATACCCCCCTTTTTAACAATCACACAAGAACCATACTTCTCAATACCAGTACAACCAGACCTTTTATTTTAATTTGGCTATTACGTGTTTCTCTACATGTGTTACATTGAGTGTTTGTATGTGTATGCTTGTGCTTGTGCATTTATGCAAATATATATATATATAGGGATTGTATCATGTGATAACCTAATCTTAGAAATATAATCCTTAGTCGTATCTCAACCTTTCATTTAAAATCTTGAAAATAAATGTGATCCATACACATAAAAGAAGATAATCTTGTACAAGTATAATAAAGGTCGTGAGAAAAACCCCAAAGATTTGGGTTGATCTTGGCATAGTAAGTTGGATTACCACAATTGGAAAGATTAACCAAACCTTTGTGGCATATATGAGCCGGTTGGACGTAACATCTTTATTTTATTAGGATACGAGTAAGGTTTACCTTTGTGTCTTACTCCCTCAAACCCCTACTGATTAGTGGGACTACCGAGTCTACTGGGTATGTTTGTTTATTTAATGCTCCTTTGACAGCACACAAGCTGATTTCATCAAACTCTTTTTTTTTTTTTTTTTGGTTTCAGTATAATAAAACTTCCTGTTTCCACCTAAGCGTGAAGTAGCATGACTGCATGACATCTCGTGTTTGATTCTATATGTAACAACATATTATGCATAATTTTCAAGTTTTCACTGGAGCTTTAGTATATAAGTTTCATGTTGGAGGCTATATGGGATCATAAACATAAAATTTACCTGAAATGAAACCGGCTGGAAATGAGCAACATCCTTCTCTGGGTTTCTGAATGGGGGATGAAGTTGTTGCTATAAACGTGAAATCATAAAACCAAGAGAAATCTCTCTTTTGAATACATAAACAAATGGATATAAGGATGGAATGTTCATTTAATTTAATCAAACCGGATTAGTTAAAAAGGTGAATAATTTACATTCCAAATACCCGGGTGTATACATCGTTAGAACTAGGTTTCTGGTGCATAAATTCACCATACCCGGGCAACATTTTCTCCAACCGTATTCTTTCATTCCTCTGCATTTGTTCGTGTAAGCCCTCCCCTTCATTTCTACTAGTTACTTGTTGAGATTCATCCAAGTGCAGCTGCTGATACCCATTTGTGATGTGGCCATTTGTAAACTTTGGCTGTGAGTACTGCTGTTGTGTGTAGCTCTGGTGGTGTCGATCTACTAGCCTGGAAGTGATATCACCATAATAGTCATCTCGTGAAGGAAACTGGGGTGGTGTGTGGTGGTGCTGCATGAAGGATGTTTGAGAATACTGAGGCTCATGATGATGGTGTGTGGCAGTTGCTGATTGTTGTTGCATCAAGAGCCAACGTTGTGTCTCTTGATCCAATGAGCTTGACCTTGTGTCAAAAGATGATGATTTGCCTCTCCCAACACCCATCATGGAAGGATTGATAAGATCATTACTACTGTTGCTTAGATACCCTATAGATGGCAAATGATAACTATCATTGTTTGGCAAAGAATTCTTCATATAACTTCCTGATAGGATTGTAGCAAAGAGAGAACTATTAGATATTAATCCAAAATTCCAACCCCCATTTCCAGGCATCCCATCAGAATTGCCTGTTTTAGTACACATAATTTACTATAATTGCAGAATAGTAAATTAGACATTTGACCAGGACAAACAATTTCCTTAGCTGCAAATCTCATGAGAATTAGAGAGAATGGAAAGGTTACATACCAGAGGGAAACCCAGGAGGGGGTTTGGAGAATCCTGGTGGTATTACGATCTTCGTCCCAGATCCTTTCATTACAAAATAATAGTAATTTAGAAATAGCATTATATATAATATAATAAAAATACATAGTTGCTCCATATAATAATGCAAACATAGATCTCAGGATTGATCAGGTGATTCATAGGATTTACAGAATTTGTATATTCCTTCACACTTACACAGTTACACTGTGAAAATCGTCATTACCAACACATAATGCATGTGCAAGCATTTGTGTGTTATGCATGCACGGTTGTATGCATGTATGCGTTGATGTATGCATAGATCATGTACAAGGTGTATGTGCAAGTGCTTCTGTGTATTGTGCATGCATGGTGGTTGTATGTACGTAAATGGAAGGGTAATCGGTAATGCATGCATGGATCATGTACATGGAGATGATAGACATACCCTGATACAGTGGCTTATACACACTGTCTTGATTCTCCAAAGAATCCTGAAAAACAGAAAATCTCCCCACCTCTTGATTACCAAGTCCCTTTTCGTTTGCAAAAGAAAATCTTGATTGATTGCTATGTTGAAAACTCCAAGAAGAACCATGTCCGTCATCTTTCCCTTCAAACAAACCACTTACAGTTTGAGGCAAAACCGAATCATCACACCCATCAAAATCCATTGACAATATATTTGATATTATACTGCTTTCAACAGCAGCAGAATTTTCGTCATTATCCAAAAGACTATTATCATCAAGACGTCTCAAATGCTCTACTATTTCTTCATTAGAAAAAGATTTAGACCCTCCATACATCCTATCTGACTTGGCCAAACTTCCAAATCTTTTCCCATTGTCTCCATCAGTTTTTGTATGTGTAAATTGTTTAAATGCTTCATCTGCATAATTATTTACACCAAAACCATTTTGACTACCAGGCTCCATTTGCCATCTAGCTTGATCACTATAACTCTCAAGTACCTCTGCAGGATACGAAGGAACTATAAATATTGGTGAATCTAATGCAGAACCACTTCGTTCTTTTATAATGTTAGTGTCTTTAAGTGTTAGATCAGCTAGTTTAGAAGCTTCCCTAAAAGGTTCACTGTAAGTTGATGAGCTTGATGACACTAAACCTGAGTCTCCGTTCTTATCATTTAAGCATATAGAAGACATGTCAGAACATAAGCTTAGCATCTGCCCTTCTGACACTGAGCCAATATCTTTATCTGAACCTGAATTGCATGACCTTCCAACAACATCTACAAAGCTTGTCATGTGTTTGGATGATTTAATTACACCATCTTTGTTCTTAGAACAAGGCAAATAATAGCCAGAAGCTACTGCGGCATACGCTACATCCTGAACCATGGCAAAGAAGTAAATAATTATGATTCATTATTGTGAGAATAAAGCAATTTATGTTGTATTATAGCATTAAAAAAGTAACTTAAGGAAACGGTTTGTCACTCAACCAAAGTTTATATATAATGCATGAAACCTTCTACACCATTTTCTTCCTAATAAATAATATTGAAATGTTATAACTTTTGAAGCCATAATTGATATGCTAATTATATAAATAGATTAAAATTTTCAAAAAATGGCAACTAAAGACAACCAGGCCCTAGGTGACCCATTACCCAACCCACCCATTATGTTGTTTTTAATCCAAACAATAAAATAGGTATTTGGATGTCTGCATATGACAGAAGAAGCTTGATTACATCAATCAAAATATATGTTCCTCCATAAATGCACAACTGAATTTTTTTCAATCTGAATTAATTGACAGAAAATATCTTACTCTCAAGCCACTGCTAAAGACAGGTTCCTGCTGCTGAGCTGAAGCACTGTGATTATTCAAGTGTTCATCTACTGGCGGTGGCAACATACTTCCTGAACGAGTATGCAAATATTGGGTGGCACCAACAATTTCCTGAACTCTATTCCTGAAATACAATTTTATTGTGGCAAAGAAACATCAGTGAATCCAGCACCAAGTATGATTATTGATTATTTAAAGCCAAAACAAGCGCTTGAATAAGGGACCAACAAATATGAAGCTAATTTACAAAGCAAACAATTACTGAAAAGAGAGGACCTGAAACTTGTATCTTAGGTACAATATACAATATATTTAACTTCAGTAGAAAACTTCAGTGTTGAGCTATAATGAGAAAACATTAGAAATCAAACTTATGCATGTAATACCTAGTATGAACTGCAGCTATTTCATCTTTACCAAAACTATCTTCTTCAGCACCAATACTATGCAGATATAGGCAAGCAACATTGTTGCAGGGCTGACCAATAGAAAAAAAAACAACTCCTGTAAGATTTATAAAAACGAATTTGATCCAAATAACATAAAGCAATGCATGTATACCATATTCCTTAACCATGCATGACAATATTTTGCTGTGCCAAATGATGCTCTGTGGAAGTTCAAATTTTCATACAAATCATACTCAAATATATATGAAATGGCCTGAAAATGCAAGTTAGAGGGGTAGAAGGTTAAGTACTTGCCTTAAAAACCTACCATCCAGCACATAGCCATGCACAGATTGAATACATCGCACTGCTTCTTCCTCCTTTGAGTATGTAATATATCTGGGAGTATAAATGTGAAAAAGGATAGTCAGACACTAAGAAATATATAAAAAATACATGCAAAATTATGCTTGTTGGATGAGATATAGCCATATGGAATAGATCTATCTAGATGCTAGTTAACAATAATGATGTCCTTGTCAGTATTAGAGCAACATTATGAAACAAACATGAATGATCACAGAATAAAGTACATAAAAAGAAAATAAAAGAAAAGAACAAATAAACAAAACATCGGTGATTTAAGTTTATGGGCTGTAAACATACACACTACAAGTATCATTGACAAACTGTTGAACAGTCCCACCCGCTGTCCGAGAAAGAGAAACCTTGGTAACTTTTCCATATTGGCCAAAATAATCTTTTCGTTGCAACAACTATACAAAAACATAACTTGGTAAAAACAATGTAATATAAAATTTTGATAGGTACCATGAAATAAAACTGAAATTTGAAAAATAAAAAAATTGAACAAAAAAAGCAAATACTCACATTTTCATCAGCTAGACCAAGGGGCAGCCCAATAATATACGCCATTTTTCGCTGAATTACTCTAACGTTGCTAAGGTCTTTCTTTCCTTCATTTGGTTTTTGCTTGGCTTTAGGCTGCTTTTGTTTTCGACTAAAATTATTGCCAGCCACCCTACATGCAGGACAGGCTTTATGAATCTCAAGATAAAAATGTAGCAATAAAAAATCAAACAAGACTGCAAAAGTATATCAACCTCTGAAAATTTGATTCCAACCCCACACTTCTATCCTTATCATAAGCTGTGCGACACGCAGGACACCGCCCTTCTGTTGCATCCTTCTCTGCCATGTCCATTATGTGATGCCAACACCAAACACACACCTGAAACGATAAAATAATTCAATTGCATACAGTTTGACAAAATGGAAAAGGACTTGCTCTTATACAAGTACTGTTTTTTGTTGTCAAAGTAGGACAGCTAAATACTTTTTTCGATTACCCATGATAAGATGGAATATAATAATTAAAAGTGACTCTTGTAGGGAAGCACTTAACCATTTAGTTGATTTTGTATCATGTAATAGATAGCAGTGTTAAAGTTTAAACATTAAGTGCCAAAACAGATATCATGGTGTAATGAACTTTTATGAAACATGATTACTTAAGCCTTGTAACATATAAAGATATTACAGTACAGATGACCAAAATCTTTGCTGAAGACTAATGCCAGCCAACTCCTTCAAATATGCACTATGTTCTACTAATTTCAATTATTAAAAAAATTAAATAATTAAAAAAAAAAAAAGAGGGGGAGGAGGTTGGTGACATCTTAAATGGAAAAAACCACATGGACCACCGTGTATATGAATATATGATACTATAGAATTATTAGTGGTTGTTCTGCTCCATCTAGCCTATGATAATATAACAACTATACATTTTACCTCAAACTGGATGGGGCAGGTCACTTGGTTTTAAAAAGCTCTGACGCATTTGGGTATGAAGCCAAGGTGTGAGGCGAAATCCTCACGTAGTACAGCCTTTGATATTCAAATAATACATTTACATTAAACTTATATAACATTTTCTATTTTGTTAATCCTTACACCCAAGATAATATAATAGTTACAAAATAACTCACATACTTCTCACAATTTTTAAAAGCTAAATTCTATGTGCAACAAAACAAGCTATATTTACAACTATGAACTATATAGTCAGTTTAAATATTATGATACAAAATATTCATAATCATTAATTTTAATATCCCTTTAGCTGCAGATTGCACTTTGCAGAACACTTTAAACTCAGATTGCATTGCAGAACCCACCCAAGCCACCCAATTATTTTATCTCTTTTTTTGATAAAGACAATGGCACACTCTCTCCCTCTCTCTCTTCTTTTCGTTTCTTAGTATTAACACTCCTACAACCCACTCAAAAAAACTAAGCATTCAGAAAAGAAAATCACTCGTCTCTCTCTCTCTCTCTCTCTCAAGTCTCAGCCCTGATGAAGTTCCTAGACAGACAATCATCCATCTCTCCCTCTGTATCATCTCTTCTTGGTATTAAAACTAGCACACTAAACAGAGATCTGGCAGCATTTGCAAGTAGCGCTGGAAGCAACACCTCAGACAAAAAGGCACGCTTCGTGGTGTACAATGGGATCGCTGCGCTTCACCACCGTTGAGGCGTTTTTCCAACCGCCTTGGACACTTCATGCCTAGGCATCCTTTTTAAAACCAATGCAGGTCAACAACAAAATATAAAAACCATGCAAACAAAAGTCCAAGATAATATTATTGATTCACATGATAATGAAAAAAATACTCTTGTTAAAAAGAGTTTGTTGCTTTGTTCAAATCAGCTTAACAAAACTTGCCATAATTGTCTCAAGACAGCTCAGTGCTCAAAAACTCAAATATTTCAACTTGGACATAATACTGTCAATACATTTGCTACTGAAGGTATAAAGCCAAGCCACACAGTTATGGCATCATTACATCCAAAAGGGAGAACAAATATCAAACTTCCACTTATATGGTGCCCCCAAAAGTTAATCAACAAGGGACTTGAAACTTCACTGACATATGACAGGATTAAACGCCAAAGATACATGATGTGCATAGATAACATATTTATTATCTGTGCTAAATCACAAAACATAAATAAATAATAATAATAATAATAACATTAACATAAGACTGACAACCAACATGATCTACTATGTTACCTATACGACAGTAAACCTAATTTCATCCATTTTAAATTGCATATAGTGAGCCAGTAAACAAGCATAAGCCATGTAAACAGGTTGGCAAAATAATCATATACAACAAGACAAGAAAAACACCAGAAAGGACTTGAAATCAAACCTCATAACCACATTTGCAGGGCTTTAATTGTTGATCAGTCCAATCCATCTCCTCTGCACACAAAGGACACCTCTTCTCTTCTTCGTTGCTCATGATTCCTCCGCAAACACGTCAACACCAACAAATACTGTAAATTGATAACAAATAACGCAGAACTTAACATACATCTTGTGCTTAATCACCACATGACCGTACATTTGCTAACAAAACCCTAGATTGTCCAAAAACTGGATATGATAAACCCTGTAGTTACAGATCAAATCCACACAATTGCATTGCATTCAGCAAAATCACCGTCTTTCAGTACAGATCTAGCGTGTGTAAAACACGGCATTTACGCAAATAGCACACGTATTTAGTGACACACACATACATAAATGCTGTTATATATAGCAAATCAAAATGCGAACGATTTGTTCCTAGAAATTCAAACACTTGAACGAAAGGTATCGATAAACTTACATTAAGTGATTGAATGAAAGGTGTAGCGAACAGATTTGTGCAGGGGAAATGCGAAGAACAACTCGATAGTACGGCACAAAGAATTGAAAACCACAGGATTGAGAGAGCTTTTACGAGGATTGGGCTTCCTAGTTGATTTATATTTTATCTTTATATTTATCAACTCGCATTATCCTACGCTTTTCTTTAAAATACTCGCTTTCAATATCACTATAAAAAAATATTATTTTTATATATAACTTTATACAAAAATAAAAACAACATAAAAACACGTATTTTATTACTAAATTTGAATTTTTTTTGTACAGTACAAAAGTTAAAGTAAGTACAAACATATAAATCAGTACAAAAATATCTGATACAAAAAATAGTTTTTTTAATATTTTCTGCAAAACCTATTTTTTATTTAATCATCTCCATGTATTCTTGCGCGTTGAGTCAAGCATTCCATCACAGTACAAAATAGCTATAATGCAGATAAAAAATCAAGCTACAACGACCATGATTTTGACGCAAACGCTAGTCATAAAACCTAAAACAAAAACACAAAAAATTAGTTTGGGGCAACCTTGAATCTAAGCCACCAGTTGTGGAATGATACATAGTATAAAAAAAATAAATAAAAAAAGCATATGTTTTAACGATTGTCACTTTGTATTTAATATCTAAATTGCATCCTGTCATAAAACTTAATGTAATTTCCCCATAAACCAAAAGTTATAATCTATTATTGAAGTTATACTATGTCTCAAAAGAGACCTTTGATTTGAAAGTGTATATATGGTAAAACACAACATCAAGAACCCGAATACAAATGCATATAGATAATGAAAAAATAACATTGAAATATCTAGCACTACAAGCATGTATGAACTGAAGGTATACAACCATGAATGATTTGTTTATTAGTTTCACGAGAAGGACCTTCGGTTTAACCAATAATTCATTTGTTAGTCTCTCAAAGCTTAATCTCCATGGCTCATTTCATCCACTCCTGGTAGAATTAGACAAAATTTGATCAAACAAAGTCGTATCCTGCTCAGACTATCTATCAATTGGATTTTAACAGTGTGTGAAATTAAACCCACCATAGGCTTAATTGAAACAAAATTAAAAGTACAGTGACCTAATCGGAACAAAAAAAAAGTATGAGTGACTTAATCAGAACAAAAAAAAGTATGAGTGACTTAATCGGAACAACAAAAAGTATGAGTGACCTAATTGGAACAAAGCTGAAAGTTGGTTACATTTGTACAAAATTACCCCTTAAATAAACCATAAAGTAAATGTCACAATAACAGGACTTGGAGTAAAAATAAGCCCACGTTTAGTTTTGAGATAAAAACGATAAAGATATTGCAAAACTGGTACCAAAATGCAAATAAACTCACAAGTTCGCCTTCATCGACATCATCATCTTGTGCTTTGACGTTGCACGACACCACACATGAACAACAACAACCACAACGTCCTCGGTCGTGGCTCATGCGCCTATTATAGCTAATAGGAGTTTAGTTCTGCAACCAGCCTCGTTGTTGTTAAATTTCGCTATCTCTGTCGCGCTTGCTTAATAGTGGTTCAAAAAATCGCGACTCAATTGAAAAAAATTGTTTATAAACTGGTCGAGTCAACTCGAATCATTTTGTAATCGATCAGAGATTGAGACAGGCTTGACTTGGCTTAGGCTCAACCCGATTTTGAAAATAAACAAATATATAATAGACACAAACACACACACACACATGTGTGTGTATAGTTACAATAAAAACATATTTAATTGTAAAAAAAATGTAAGAAGGAATGTGTGGTCAAGTATGTGATATTTTCTTGATTAAAAAAAGACATTTTGGTCAATGTGCTTTATGTTTTAGGTAATCGTATGTCACACCCCCACCTCTCGTCACCTGTGATGATGTCACTATATACTCTGATATGGTTGCGGAAGCATAGTGGTGATGTCTCAGAGATGAGGTGTGACTTACTTGAACCGATATCACAGCACACAGATTCACTTAAAATAAATATATTACAAGGGTTTCGTAAATACATCAACATTACAGTTTAGTTTAGTACACAATCTAATATCCCTTAATTACAAAAGTGTGATGTGCATCCTCACCGTGTCGTCACTGTTGCCCTGCATAAATGTTGAATTTAAAACGTCAGCACAAAGCTGGTGAGTTCGACAGTTTATTTAAAACAATATGATATGATAAGCGTGTTCTCAAAAGTTCAGTTACGGATAACCATGGGACCCGTATCTAGTTCCTTTCGGACAGTTGTACGTTCATGAAGATACTACCCGTCGGTAAATATCTTGGTGCCTCATGATCTTAATGTCTATCACTAACATTAAGAAAGTGTTTTGGAAACAGGTACCAAACATTCACACCAGGGGAGATGCAATCCTCCTAGCGAATGGGTTGTCAGCCAATAGTACTATCAATGATTCCTGTTCGGCCCCACATGTGTTCACTAGATACAGTTCAAGAGATGAGGACTTTTGATACTGTGATAGAGTTACTAACGGCAAAATCCCATGAAATCACACAAAAGTCACATGAAATCACACAGATATCAGTGATGCATATCATATGTTGAGAAAACAGTTTGCAGAGTTACCCCGATGTTTGTAAGACAGTAAAAAGAAAAGGAGTTGTACGAGACTCACCTGATGATTCAGTGGTACCAGAATATCACACAAGCTGGTAATAATATGATGATTCTAATCTGGCGGATTTCTGACTTCAGAACAACGATCAGATATTGTAGAGATGATCCCTGGTGCGTTCCTTGCGTTCAGAGGGCTTGAAAATTGATGATGTGAAGGTGGTTTGGCCGGAATTTTCGTCTGGTGGTCGAAACAATTCGAGAAGATAAAGAAAATCATATTCTGCATGAAAATCTGATAAAAGGATCAGATTTCTCCACCGCCTCACCCGTCGCGTACCGCGGCGGGAGGCCAATTTGGGCTTCGCGTACCGCGAAGCTTTTCGGGAGTTTTCAGATATTTACATTCATCGCGTACCGCGGAGGACTCTCAAGCCCACCTCCGCGTACCGCGATGAGCCCTTTCGACCAATACTTAGAAATTTTTCTTCGTTTTTCGATTCCAGGCAATCCAGGACTCCATTTTGTGCACGGTTTTCGCCTACTTTCATCATTTCTCGTTTACTATCAATCTGTAACAATTGAGATTATTAAATCAACTTGGATTTCTAGAACGATCAAATGTGCTCACGTCATTGATGACGTAAATTCTCGTATGCAACTGTCACATCGTATAATATGTTTTAATTGTTATTTTTTTACGCCTAAACTCATTTATTTTTTATGTTTTACATGTTAAAAATGTACAATTGCGTTATTTTATCATTGTGTTTTTCATAATTGTCGCTTTATAAACACATACATTTCATGCTGTTGTGTCTGTATATGCCTTAAGTTTTAAAAAACAGTATTTTGATTAGTGTATTTTACCGCAATGTCAATGTCATTGTGTATTGTATATCTATCATTATACTTCACTTTAATGTCATTATTTAATATGTATTTATCATGTTAAATCATGTTATATGTTTTTGTCAGTTTGTTTGCATGCTAAATCATGTCGTATATTTTTGTCATTTGTTTTCTTAACATTAATCAAATTTATTATTAGTTAACTTTTATGTTTTATATTTTATTTTTAATATTTTGTTTTTTCAAAACTCATAATTTTAGAAACATATATTTCATGTTATTTTGTTACATGTATTCATCAATGTGTTTTATGTTTTAAATTTTATGTTGAAATAACAATTTTATAGCATTTGATTTTTGTTTTTTTACTACTATAATACTAATAATTTTTTTGAGCAACGCATACAATATTTACGATAAAACAAGCAACAATTAGATTATTTTGGACATTGATACCACTAAGTCACGAAACTCATAACCGTTGATAAAATTCTTTGACTCACTCGAAATAAACTTTGTGACCGCTAAGACTATTGGGTGTGCCAAGGCACCCCACTCACTCCACGTATGCGCCACGTAGGCGCCACATAAGCACTCACCACAACCACTCACCCTACCATTTTGGTGGAAATGCCCCATTACCCCACTCACTCCACGTCATCATCCCTTTTTTAAACTTTTATATATATATATGTGTGTGTGTGAGTGTGTGTGTGTGTGTGTAAGAGAGAGAGAGAGTGTGAGTGTGTGTCAGTGTGTGTAAGAGAAAGAGAGAAAGAGAGAGAAGTGAATGTGTGTGCGTGTAGAGAGAGAGAAAGAGAGAGAGAGAGAGTGTATCTGCCGTTACCACAATCACGCCACCCCCATTCAAGCCCTCTCACGCCCCTAGGGGGGCGGTGTGTCACGCCCCATCACGCCCTCCCCACGCCCACTCAAGGGGCATACCCAAGGGTCTAACAAGGGTATACTGCTAGGTTAAATACCCTTTTGTAAAAAAAAAATGTAGTGCATATTATTTTTTTAAAAGTCAACTTTACATAATTTATAACTATTACATTAAAGCTTGTTTACTTAAAACATATTTTAAAAGCTTATTTTTCTAAGGAAATATTTATATTGTGTATAAATTGAAATTTTATGTGATAATATATTATATTGTATTTTATTAAATGGAAATACATCATTTATTTACCAACAAATACACCGTATATATATATATATATTATTTAATCTATTTAAATCATGCATAAAATTAAATTATAACCAACTTTTTTATAAAATAAAACTCAATAACACAACATTATAACTGACAAAACATGTCTTATCGTGTTTAACATGTTATAAACGATGTGATTTATGCAAATATAAAACATGTATTTCCAATATGTTTATTAAATGGAAATACATCATTTATTTACCAACAAATACACCGTATATATAACATTTAATCTATTTAAATCATGTATAAATATAATTATAAGTTTATAACCAACTTTTTTATAAAATAAAACTCAATAACACAACATTATGACTGACAAAACATGTCTTATCGTGTTTAACAGGTTAGAGACGACACGATTTATGTAAATATAAAACATGAAAATAACTTGTTTAACACTTATCATAATAGTTTTATGTTTTATGTAGCAAAAAAGGGAAATAAGAAAGAATGGTCTTTAAATTTTTAATTTAAAAAAGACAAATTAGATTTAAATAATCCAAACTTTGATCAATTGGCCGCTGATGTTCCCAACTATGAAAATCCCAAAAACGGTCCAAACTTTCGACATATTTATCTCTGGCGGACCGCCGTCAAAAAAACCCTAACGGCGTTATTTTTTTTTGAGTTTCGAACGAATTTTTGAGGGCTTTTTGTTTAGACGAAGAATACGAGTCGAATGACGTATAACTTACCTCGTAACGTGCCTCCAAAATTTTCAATTTTGGTGTTTAAACTTTCAATTCATCAAAAAATAATCAAATTGTGAAATTTGGAGCAACGTTTTGAGGTAATTTATACGTCATTCGACTCGTATCATCTATCTGAATAAAAGCCCTCAAAAGTCCGTTTAAAACTCGAAAAAAAGTTAACGCCATTAGGGTTTTTATTTACGGCTGTCCGCCATAGGTAAATATGTCGAAAGTACGGACCGCCAGCGGCTAATTGACTAAAGTTTGGATTATTAAAAGTCATATTACCTTTGAAAAAAACTAAAAAAAGTAAAGAATAAAATAGCGTATTTTTCGTTTAATCTTCTTGTATTTGCCAGCTGGCCCAGCTCTACAGAACATTAATCTGTGAATATCATGGGTTCTAATTCCTTCAGCTTCATAGATGCGAACAATCGTCTCCCTCTCATCTAACCCTAACCCTATCTTATCTACACCTGGATCACTGCAGCAACAAGCACGGGAGAATTTCTCAAACATAAGTCGATCCTCGCATTCATCGTCTTCACCAATCTCTTTGACGGGATATGGATACATTAGTTGTAGTCCGAACTCCATTGTAGCTAGATGTTTTTCTCATTCATCACCCCCCCTAATCGTCCCCATCGGTATCGGTGGCTGACATGATGGTGTTACACGAGCATGCTATGTGCGCTGAGGTTGATGTATCATACGATGAAGGCGTGAGCGAGGAGGATATCAAGCCTACGATTCCTAGCAGAGCTTATTTCTTCTCTATTAGGTATGATAATGCTCGCTAATTTACCGTAAATCGCAGAACATCTTTAATTGTGTAATTGGGGGTGGTTTATGGTGTACGAAGAACACAAGTCATAAAACAATGCTGAATCATTCCAAGCTGGCTTATGACCTGAAACGTTTTACCTCTTACGGTTTATTGGTATCACTAGTTTGTATGAGACCAAGAAAACTTTCAATTCGTGGCTTATGAAACCAGTTACTAGAATAATGGGAAAACCAGTTACTAGAATAATGGGAACTGGTGAAAAACGCAATGCATCAGTTTGACTAGCACTTGGATGTATCTATGTAGGATTTGTTTGCCTTCGTGTTATTCTTCATTCCAGAAAATAATAAAATTAAGTGATTTATATATACTTGGTTAGTTTGTTGTGATCAATTTAGCGGTGTGATATTTGTTAGCTACCATGACGATTCTGTGCAATGTCTATTTGAGAAGTTTGGTGGTCCACTACAAACAAGACTTTATTCCGCCTACATCATGCATGACCAACTACATTGTGTTGAGATTTGGCAGCACCAAGCATGAGCTTATTGTTAGTCCACCCCCGTCATGTGATTCTAATATTCTATTATGTGTGCTACTGTGCAGCCATTGTGCATACTGCCAGGGGTAAAATATTGCACAACATCATAAGTAATGGTGTAAATTCATGGTTTTAAATTTGAAACCAGAATTGGGGTGTGACATGAGAAGTTACCATCCAAATATTCTGAATATGTTAACAATCTGGTCAGATTCTTTTGAAAATTTTGTACTGGGTGGTTACGATGGTGAAATAATATTCTAAAGATGGTATTACTTTTCGAATGAAATGCCTTTGATCAAAATATATACTTATTTTTTTGTCAACTGGGACACAACATGAAGGAAAAAAAACTAATGTTTGGTTGCTTTTTGCATCCTGACTTCCTATATTCATATTGAATGGCTCATTATTATCCTCATATGTGCTGAAATTCTTATATCTGTTTATGATCTTACCCTCAAGTCTGTTACATCTCTGTAGTACTTTGTGTATCATTTTGAAAATTTGAAGACGGAAATAGTTATTCTCCAAACTTCCTGATACTCTTCTGCACTATATAGAGGGTGAACATAAAATATTAATAATTGCAATTCTTTAATAGCACACAATTGATAGTTAAATTAAAACGGTTGGGAGTTTATTTTCGTCATCAATTCATTTTGAACACTCTATTCCATGTAATAATTTTTGACGATTAATTTTTAGTATATCGTGAAAGGAAATTTTAACTCAGTGTATGCTGTAAAAAAATTAACATGCTTTGTTAGTTATTTTTCATTGCTAACAAACAGGATGTTTGACTATTCAATTTGCAGCCAAAATTTTACCCCTTTAGTTGGGTTATGCTGAAAACTGTAAGCACAAAAATAACCAACAAGGCTTTGGTAAATTCTTTTACTTACCTTTGCAAGTATTGTTAACAATGATTACAATAAAGAATTTATAATATTTTATCATTACACACCTTTGTTAAAAACAAAAAGGAAATAAAAATGCTTTTCTGTTTGATTCCCTGCTTGAGTGTGTAAATCCTTCAGCACTTGGTAAACCAGGAACAATAAAATAGAATTGTCAGTTAATTGTCTCCACACATGGTAAGTTTTGTTGCAGGGGCGACATGTAATGGAACTCAATTTGCAGGAGTTGATGAAGAGGGGCATTACCATTTATACCCTTTTCAACATTGCTCTGCAATTCTCCTAATGGTATGGCTGCAAGAAACCCCTTTATAAAATTTTTACAGCAAGATATTCCTTTACATATAAATTCAGGGCTGTTTTCTTTCTCATGATTCTCTTCTGTAACACTTGTTAGTTCTTTTTCTGGTTCTTCCTTTAAAGTCTTCAATTGTGGTTGCACATTAAAAATCACACTGTCTTCATTGAACTTCAATATGTAGCCTTTATCACACCCTTCAGCTAGCCTTTCTCCTAACGTGTCAATTATATAAATTTCACTTTTTTCTTTTTTAAGAACAAAGAAATGATCATTCCAACTCACAATGTAGACACCTTCGGTAGATGATTCACCATTTTGAATCTCATCCCATATGGTATCAAAAGACATTGCATCTTGTAGAAGATCTAATTTATTTACACTTTGAAGCTTAAAAAATCCCACATACGACTTTTCAGATACCACCTCCAATGGTTTAATTTTTGCTTGTATGACAGTATCTAGGTCAAAATGTTGATCCAGAAACTTACCCTGATGAATTTCTTCTTTGCACAAGTCTCTCCACTCCCTTGACCCGTCTCTTATTAATTTATCAAATTCACATTTTATTGGTAGAGTATTCGGGTTTTTATACAGCCAGTCAGCAACAGCTGTAGCAATTACTGTGCATGCACCTCCTCCTAATGCTTTCTCACTCCTTTGGTCAATTGTAGCCAGGAATATTTCCGTCTGCAACTCAAGTTTTCCATCTCTGCTTTTCATTCTTCTATTTTCCCACTTTCCAACTTCAAATCTTGCACTATCCAAAAATTCATCATCTTTAGTATCACTATTTAATTTATCTTTTCCCGGTTTAAGGTATGAAAGAAGAGTTCGACGGGCATTATCAATATCATCACCTCCTTCACCATAAGCTTTATTCAAGAGTGGTACATCTTTGGGCTTCTTTCTTATATTCCATGAAAGTAGCCTTGTTAGCTTTGTTTTCTCCAAAACCTCATAACTTGAGGTTTGTTCTTTACCTTGGTTTCTGTATACAGTACTTTCATGTAAAGACTGACTTCTTATTAAGTCCATGGTCTTTATTCTTTGATAATTTAGATCACTTTCTTGTTCAGTTTCAGACTGGGAGCTCTCCATTTCCATCTTGTTTTTTGTTTGATTTTGAATTTGAAAATTTACACATGATAGAAGAGATGGTAGCAGGTGTGTTGGAGATACAGGGTGGACAATGTTTTTTGTCCGAGTTTTTTCAACTTCAATGACATCTAGTTTTACCTGAATTTTTCATTAGGTTACATTTCAGTGTCACTGGACCATACACATGCATAAATATATTGGAGTATCCAAGTATATGTGTATATATTATTAATAAAAAAAATATATTACATATATATTATTAATAATATTTAATCATACTTGTGAAAATTGCGTTACCTTTAGTATGGTCTCATGTGTGACACCACCAATGTGACAGTTCATCGGAAGTTTGACCGATTTTTCTGAGCGGCCAGTGAATTCAGTAACATCAATTTTGACCTTAGCCAATATATCAGCCTTGTGGTTTGACTCCACATATATTCCCTGTTAATTTCTATGTTCTTAGATAACTTATACAAGCTGAATAGGATAGCTATCTTACTATGAGATTGTACCCTGTACATTATCAGTTATGTACTTTGTAAATGGTACAACTTGGTGCTAGACTGCTGGCTGTCATTATATAATTTTAGCTAACGTGCCGGCCTTGATGACCTAAAACGCTTTTGTACAAAATGTTTAGTTTTTTAGCTCTAATTACGGTTCCAAATATGATCTTTACAAAAAAGTTTTTTTTTTTTTATCAATAATCTGTGAATTTTCAAGAAAATGATAATTAGGTTTTATGCATTAAAAATCTGCTTTGAACAACTTTCAACCTCTTCCTTTTCAGGCTAATTTGAATTTTTTACTTAGATATGTCAGAGATCAAACATACATTGGCCCATGAGTCCATTAATAAGTGAACAGATTCGAATTTTCCATAACGGCTAATAAGTCTAATTTGCAACTTACATGAACCTCTAGGCCAATCTTCCAGCTTCGCAGGCTCCAGCTGCTGATATCCAAGGTGCAGCTTTGCTCAAAATCTTCATTCCAGCTGACACACCCATCAAGTTTTATGCCCTGTTTGGAGGTATAATCTTCTTTAATAGCTATTCGAGGCACGAGTCTATCTTTGGGAATTCCTTGTTTTATATGAATTTCCAGATAGTAACTCTCTCTGTTTGGAACATGATCGATAACTAGACCTTCAAGCTCACAGATTTTGAGGTGGAGCTTGAAGTGCTTAGTGCTTGATGTTGAACAAAACATCCAGTTCCTCATCTTTGGGTCTGATCTTTACTTGAATTGATTGGGGTGAATAAAGGCAAATTTGTAGATCTTCTTGTCTTTATTGCAATGGTTTCAAGGTGTTTTGACTTTTAAATCAGGACATGAAAGTACAGATACAAGGTCAGCTTCTTGATATGTTATAGAATTCTGGAAACAGTTGTTACGATTATAAAACACAAAACGTAATTTGACAACAGTTGTTATGACTATAATATTAAAACATATCTAATCCTTTTTGACCTTTTCTATACCTACCGTCATACCTTCTAAATTTTGTTGAATTTTGAGTCTTTAACATCAAATTTTGTTGTTTACACAAAGTGTCCTTCAGTTTTTTGGTTGACGTTTGTAAATACTTCTTAAAACATTATGTGTGAATTAAACCCATGTTAGGAACGAAACCAATACAAGAAGGATCATCTCAAGCTTTTTGGTGTCCCAAAGAGGGGATAAAAATTGGGACGCTCTTGCAACCGTAAATAAAAACTCTTTCCAAGTTTGAGAAAAAAAGATATAAATTATCATGAAAGGGAAAACTACAAAAAATATAAATCTCAAACAAAACGTGTACCTTAATTACGGGTATCAAAAGAATTAGAAATTTTACCCCAATTAAAATTCGTTACAACTAAAAAGTTAATTTATCTAACGAACTTGAGGCCGTTACATTTTGGAAGCCCTAAGCTAGGTTATTTTTTTAAACACATGAGAGCCGGCCTTGTGTATAAGTTATAACCACTTAATATTTAGAAACATTTAGCTACCAATAATTTATCAATATATGCACATTATAAAATTTTAATAGTGAGGCTTTGTTTACGATGCACTCATATAACGTGTGTGTGTATATGTCAAGCCTTGAGGGGCAAAAGTAAAATTACATTAATTCTAACATTATTTTACTCAATTTTTGTGAAAATAACGTTAAAAACATTGAGTTGATTATTTAATTAGGCATCATGAGTCGTGGTCTCGTGGATCTCATTGGAAGCGACTTCTCTATTTTTACGGGGTAGAGGTAAGACTGTTTAAATCTTATCCTCTTCATACTAGGGGTGTTCATCGAATCAGACAACAGCTTATTCGGGTTTGAAAAATTTTGGACCATATCCGAAACTCGATCCGAATCAGAAATATTCTAATCCAATCAAAATCTATTCGAAAAACCCGAATAAACATGTTTTATTCGGGGTATTTGGATTGAATTTAGATATCCGATCAGAGTCTATCCGAATCTCTTATTTGGATCCGTTTTTTCGGGTTTCGGATACAATTTAGATATCGGATTTTTTTGGGCTTCGGATTTTTTGAACATCCTTATCTCAGATTTCCTTACTAATAGCTATTCTAAGTATGATGATGATAAACATTTAATACTTCTACAAATAATGTGAGGCCTGATTAATGCATGGCTTAAGACCACTTCTTGTAAGGGCACAAATGAATATGTGTGAAGTTTTGTTCCACAAGTGAGAAACATACAATATGAACGTTAAAATTACACTTATATCCCTTGACCTTCGTGTGTAATGCCACAATTTAGTAAATTAAAATTAAATTTAATAAAGCATGACAACTCTTTACTTGCGTTTTGAAAGTCAAACAAGGATGACGTCTTAGCTATATTGTATCTGTTTATTATTGAATACTAACATATTCTTGAGAAAAGAATTGAAACCGTCTTATCATATTAAATAAAGATTGATTGGGTTGTAATTTTGATTTTCAAAAAAGATGATAGGAGATCAATTATTTTATTTTATTTTATTTTTTGAAAATGGCACACATGTTACTTTAATTATGAAACTTGAAATTTACGACTACAAGTTTACGACTCTTGGCCTCTGCAATCTGAAAGTCGACTTAGATGTTGCATATCCTGACACCATAAAAGAATAACTAGGTTTTGATATGTTCTAAATAACACTATTTTATTGTTAAAAAATATTTAAAAAATATGTATGAGTAAAAATAACGTAAATGTGATGTGATTGATTTGACATGTGTATGGTGTATAAATTGATTAACCTTGGTCTAAACATCTTTGGGTATGGGTTAACTTGTTCGACCTTTTTGGAATACGGATGATAATAAGGCTGGTTTACAAACAAACAAATTTACCTAGTATATTCTCACTCTTTCGTAGGGTCTGGGGGAAATGATAAAGACAAACTTTACCCCTATCCCAGTTAGGATAAATAGACTGTTTCGAAGATGTCCCTGACTTAAAGTTATCATTTGAAGTTAATCATCACGACGCTTTTAGCATTATTTTCACAAAATAAGTAAAGTAATGTTAAAATTAGTGCAATTATATATGCATCGCGAATGGGCCGCATAATGAGGCTGGTTTAACAACCTATAATTGAAGAATATAATACATAAGTTGACTTAGGGGTTTTTTGGTAGCATCTGAATTGGTCTGAATCTGAATGGTTCATATTCAAACTGTTTGTTTGGTGCAAAAAAAACACATCTGAATGGGGTATAATGTTTGAATGGAGGTGTGAATGATTCAGACTTGAGAACAAATCTGAATGGAAAAATAAGAGGCTGGCTTCCCTTGTCCCACTCTCCCCGCCGTTACACCGCACCCATCAATCTTGAATCCGACGCACCACTAGACTTGGCACCAAACACTAATCATCGTTATCTTCAACTCCAGCTTTGTACATCTCAGCGCTTAAATCCAAGAACAACACCAATGCTCTGTGGGTCACATCAACACAGATTTATAAGAAAACAACTCTTGATCCAAAATTCAGATTGTTGCAAGTGATTTAAGATTGAATAAAGAATGAAACCATTTGCAAAAGGGAAGCTAGAATTCGTTTGACTGCAACATGGTCTGCACCGCGCAAACCGCTTCCGGCTGTGGCGTACGGTTATGGGAGTCAGTGGTGCTTCACAGTGGTGCTCGCGCAAATCGCTTCTTTGTTGTGGCGTATGGTGGTGCTTCACGGTGGTGCTCGCGATGGTGCTTCACCTGCTCGATGACGATGGGAAGATGGGGACGGGGAGGGTAGAGTTTTTTGAGAGAAAATTGGGATTTTTTATTTTTATTCAGATGTTAGAACCAAACAAACTTAACTGGTTGAGTATTTAATCATTCAGACCCTTTTAATCATTCATACATCTTAACCATTCAGCACTTAATGATTCAGACCTTGCCAAACGGCCCCTTAGCTAGTTAAGTTTAATAGATTATACCCTTTCAACCCGTCTATATATGTTAGGTTATACATGATGTGAATATGTGATTGGGTTGTATGAGCTAAACATGCCTGGGTTCATAGGCTATATCTTTTTTGGGCATGTGATAGTGATATACTTGTATCATTTTTGGGTTATGTGATAGTGATCTGCTAACCTAAGCCCGATAAGAACAAATCCCCTAGGCTCTACCAATGAGGACGACCCCTTAGGCTCTTATAACTTAACATTTCTAGATCTGACAATCTTATCCAAAGAAAAATAAATAGGTTGGTTTGGGTAAACAATTATTGTATTTTGGTTTGAGATGGGTAACATCATAACAAGACATGGGTCGGAATGGGTAACACTTTAAGACAATGTGAGTCAAGATGGATTACCCAAAAATTATGAGAATATAATAAGTTCAAACGTGTAAAACTTATCGATAATATACTTGATGATAATTATTAAAGATTATGCAAATAAACTATTTATTTACTTAAAAGTTAAAATACATTTTTAACTTTAACTAAATTGATATTTTTTAAAATTGATCAATTTAAACCAAAATTGATTTTACCTAAAATTCATCATGACTCGCACCTATCTTGACATGTTACTCAACCCACTCATTTTTTTGAGGTTTGTTACGTTTTCTTTATCAAAACTGTAATTAAAATTTGATTTTAAAGTAATCGTAGCTCTTTCAACAACATCAAGGGTCGTGAGACAAGACAAATAAAAGGCAATTTATAATATCTCATTTTCATTTAATTTGACCTGTTTAATGTATGTAATTCATTTTCATGGAAATTGTGGCACATAGATTGTCACTGTAAGCATAATTATAAGACAACTATGAATTGTGAAATCCTAATTACTAACCAAAATAATGGTAAATATGAGTTCAAAATTAAGGTTGGAAAAGATAAATCATAAATCGTACATAACTTACTCTCATGTTGAAAACAGGATTTTCAATGGTTTCATGCTCATGTTTTTTGTACCAATGAGGCATCGCCTCAATGGTATCTCAGGATTATTTCAAATGGGAGGTCTTGGTTCAAAACCCTTCCACAGCGAAATAGGGGTCTGAGAGGGGGGAGAGGTCAGGGGGTTTTCCAGCGAGTTTCCTCCTGGAGTGGTTGTGGTGGCTCATGTGAGTTCCAGGTAACTAGACCTTGATGACATGGCCTGTAAACAGTTGTTTACACGATTGAGACCTTCCCCGTTAAAAAAAAAAAACTAACTATTTTTTGTGTATGTATTTAGGGTGTAAACGAACCAAGGCAGCTCGT